>OW028581.1:16152161-16492161 GCA_932294295.1 Alitta virens
GCTTCCTAATTAATGAATCGCCAGTGATAATTAGACTGATGCTGATGCTTTGTGTCAAATTAGCGTGACAAATGTGCAGTCAAACTTTTCTTCCAAGGTCAAACACACAGGTAATAATGTATTTATATAACTTGAAGTATCCTACAAAAATCATTTGACAAAAGCAGATCTTTATGTTCCTCGAGATACCCATGTACCAAGTAAAACACTGTTAAAATTATTAGTTTTGATTAACCAGGAGTTTATGTAAGAAATGACTGATACATTTTTATAATACAAAATGTATTAAGTTCTCAAAACACGTTGTTATTAACGGAATTTGTCATAATGAAGTTGGTAAAGGAAATCTCAAACAGTTTATATTTATCAAAAGGGTGGACCAAAAACCTTCAAGAATACGATTTGAGGTGGGTAACTGCATTCAGTTTACTTTTATATGTTCTGACAAGGGCAAAGGGCGAATTTGCCACCACCCTTTAAAAGGGGTTCCTGCTGTCCAAACGCTTTCTGTATGTATTCGGTGACATTAGACACCCCTTGGTAAAATGCCCCTGTCTTGGTTCATTGGGAGACACCAGGCGGCGACATCTCAATAAGGGTGGGGAACTTCACAGAGAGAACATTCTCGTTTAAAGGCCGGGTCTAGACTCTTGAGGGATTTTGAAAATATAATTACAACACATAACTTTAAGGTAAACTTTAAGACACGTGGGAAGTAACCCTCAGATGATGCTATATGATTCATATAAAAATGAGTTAATGGACTTTCTCTGTTCAAAATGACTCTTATATTTCTTTTTATTTTATATTATTGTAATTAACTATACAAACTGATATTAATTTAATGTAATATACCTTTTACTTCAAGTGAATGTGTATTAATTAACACATATTTATATATAATGATAATAATACAGGCCCTGACTGTTATTTAAGAAAATACAGCATTTCTAAATATAAAAATCATTGACAGCTCTATATAGAATTATCATATTTAATAATATTACACATTTTACTAATTACCCAATGTGTGAGAAATTTGCATGCCTCCTGGGTAAATATTGTGCTGACATATCGTTGTTTATATCGAAATCAGCTACTGGATTTTATATCATATAGTGACAAATGGAATTGTGATGTATTTTCAGTACTTAAACAGAAAAAAAAGTCATTAATTGTGATGGAATAATAAAAAATTTGACAATTGAATGAGAAAATGTCACCATTGCCAGTGACATCCACCCTCTGCTGATGCATGCATACAAATTTAGCCCCGCCTATATCTTTTTGTGTAATCATCATAATTACGAGAGCATCAAAAGTGTTGCCATGGTAACAATGAACCACCCCATGAGACAATCATATGCCAATCAGCCCAAACAAAAAAGTGGGGAAAAAAGACAGTTTGCCCCAAAACACCATGTCGACTGTGATAGATGGTAGCTTCCTGAAGATGGATGTTTAGTTGTCATGGAAACAAAATGAGTAATTGGTGTATTTTTGCAGAGTCCAATTGACTGATGATCTGACAGTAGCATTCCGCAGTGACGCAAATATAAATTTATCATTGTTTATGGAGTGTTTAAACTAAATGAGTCCAAAAACAGAACCCCATGAGCATTCTAATATGATAGACACAACTGGACCATTATTGCATATTTTGGGATGTAACATTCCAGAATGCAGTTTCTGACAATGCAATGATGTGCAGACTAATGCAACTTTGTGGAATTTAAATAGAGCAATGTTTAGACCCAACACTGTAAACTATGCATTTGCTTGCGTGTAAATGCATCAGCTGCAAATTGCTATTCTACAAAATGGAATTGCAATGAAATGACAACATTAAAATTGCACGAGAAATTGGCAAACTGCAAAATTGTGCACATTACATAAATAACTAAACCTTGGAAATCGGAAAACACTGAACAATATTTGTGTTCTATCTTGCAACATGTTCAGCAGGAAACTACAAGGTGCCTTGCACTCGGTTTCTATGCTGAGGCTAATAAAACAACCCACCCATGGGACAAATAAATATGTGACATGTTGTGGACTCCAAGCAGCCTTATCATCTCATCATAACATCTGCCCCCTAGCAGCTGGTCATATATGTTTGCTTAGCTTCAGACCCAGTAGCATTGAGAGGCAGAGACTTCGACAATCTGACATATACACAGACATAGACAATCTGCATAGACATAGACATAGACACAGACATAGACACAGACATAGACAATCTGACATAGACAGAGACATAGACACAGACATAGACATAGACAATCTGACATAGACAGAGACATAGACACAGACATAGACACAGACATAGACAATCTGACATAGACAGAGACATAGACACAGACATAGACAATCTGCATAGACATAGACATAGACATAGACACAGACATAGACAATCTGACATAGACAGAGACATAGACACAGACATAGACACATACACAGACATATACACAGACATAGACAATCTGCATAGACATAGACACAGACATAGACACAGACATAGACAATCTGACATAGACACAGACATAGACAATCTGCATAGACATATACACATACACAGACATATATACCGACATAGACACAGACCTAGACATAGACACGGGCCTAGACATAGACACGGACATGGACACGGACACAGACAAAGACATAGACACAGACATAGACAGACAGGCAGCAGACGAATTTATCAATAATTTGCCTTATCTTAACACTGCACAGTTTGAACACCCAGGCTAAGAGCTTGCAGACTTGGGGCACAGAGTTTAAGTGCGCATGAGCCGTTTTATTGTCCTGTGCATTACTTCCGGTGAAGTTACTTTCCATCCGAAAGCGAGGCATTGTCTATTTCCGTTTCCGGTTAAAGAATTCTGTGGTACAAATCCATTTGATGCACAGCAGGTCTAGCTTGTTGGGGAGTATGACACATTGTAGGGCAAGCGAATTACAACAGGAAGAAGTCGGTAGCTGTTGGTGGCCAAAATAAACAAAGAAATATTGGCCAGACACAAAAAGTATGTTGGATTGCATATGCAAATGTAACTGACACTTCGGTATTTTCTTCGTGTGTGCAGTTGCTATGACTGTGAACTGTTAACAAGGAATGTGGAAACTTTTTGTTTTTGTTCTGTAACAGAATGACATACAGCTGTATTTGCTAATTCGAAGAGACTGGGGAAACATATAATAACGATAGAAAGATGGACACAGATCAATGAGAGATACAGAACCCTGTGGCTGACCATAACTCTTCATCTCATGCTAAAAGGTTGAAGATTAAACGACAGTTTGTTTGTTTGTTTATTTACCAGAAGAAGCATATATGTATCGACAGGGATCAGGCTGGAACCAATTTCAAGTGGGAGAAATATCCCATTACCAAGAATGAGAGTGGGATTTTTCCAGTTGTGATGAGATTTCTGGTCAACCATTAATGGAGTCCTTAATAATTTATGATCCACATGATTGCAATAAAAATGAGAGCACCACGTGGATTGAGTCTCACAAACGAAGTCAGACTAAACAAGTGGTGGATGAAAGGAGGACTCTGATTGGCCAGAAATGGCTCTACTCTCATTAACCAGCCAATCAGAACGCAGCTTACTTGACTGTTGTGAACGTGGTCACTGCATTCAAGCATGAAAACAGTTGTCAATATTTCAATGTTTTGGGCAAACTTTGCGCGATTTTTGCCCATTATGACATGATCTAGTGGGATAATTGAGAAAACAATGCGCAAATATCGCAAATGCGCGGTCCAACCTGATCCCTGATCGAGCTGGTACAAATTAAAGATAGAGAATATACAACAATACATTGGGTTATTGTGATAATAATTACATTAATTTATAACGAAACAGAGTTGAACAGTTACAACTATTATTGCAAAAAGTCTAATAATCTCAAATATTTCAGTGAAATCAATCTAGCAAAAAGGTAAGAACCAATTTGACACTGCTAGATTACTGCAGATCTCAACTTAAGCTGACACAAAAGTATCATCCTTTTAATATTTCCTCTTGCTGTTCTATGAATTAATAGACTACTGCTGTTAGTGAAAGGCAATAGTGGATTTTCACGGAAGGTTCTCTGTATTTCCACTAGGTGGCTAAGACAGAATACTGCAATTCTATTGGCTGAAAAAGTTCCCGCTCTTGACTGTCATTGTCTGAAGCAAAGCGCATCCAAGCAGCAGTATTTTTAGTGCATTTTAATGTATATTTGACACATTATCATTTAGTTGATGTTTGTTATTTTGCTGAGAAAGTTATATTTATGGAATCACTTAGTGATTACCTACTGTGTCTGAAAAGCAAAATGAGTAATAAGAAGAGAGGAAAGACTTATGTCTTGCTGAATTCAGAGCTGTTCAGTGAAAAGACTCTATTCAGGCTATGATGCTACAAAAACCCACACACCATGTCCACGAAATAAACTACATACAGCCTATAAACATTGCAGCCTCACAGGATTGTTTTTTCCCTCTTACACAAGTTATGAGGTAAGGTGTCTTCAATGCTGTGAGTCACCCCAGGAAAAATGGTTTTTCACCTGGAAAGAAAAGGGCAACAGTGTCAGTTGGGATTAACTAGAAATCGTTCATTCGTAAAAATGAGATCGCGTGAGAGTAGATCAAAGCGTCCTCTGTCGCTTTATGTCTTAATCACACGGCGAGAAAGTCAAATTGACCGATTACTGGAGTGGATTGATGAAAACTGTAGTCTCTGTTGGAAAGGACTGATGCTTGATGGCTAGTGACCTGCTTGAAGCAAGGCATTCCGTTGCTTAGGAGAAACAAATGAGCGAAAATGTAATCTGAAAGATTTTAGATGACAGCTTAGAAGCCTTAGATAACGGTTTTACCAGCTATATTCTTTCAGACCTTTTGATAAACAATTAAAGGGAGATATTAAAAAGCAATATTCAGAATTAACTTTCTGGTGAAATTTATATCTGCTATTTGAGTTCACGAACTGTTTAACAATGATAACCTATGGTTGATTTAAAATCAAGTCTGTCTCAAATCTGTTTTTATTTATTTTTGTAATATTTGATATGGTATCAGTTGATTGTTATCAAGCTACACAGCTACATGAGGCATTCAATTGGAATAACTTCTTGGTAACTTGTCTCTATCTATCTTCATCATCATGATCTCAGATACCAAAAAAACATCCTTTAGGATAGATATATGTATATTCATCAAGATATATCAAGATACATCAGAATAAGCCAGAGGCATGCCCACGATCACTGACGACCTTCAGGCATGCCCACGATCACTGACGACCTTCAGAATCTTGATGCCATCATTTACCAGAACACGTTTTCTCCACTTGTAGTAGATTCTACAGATCCAAGTTGCACCATGCACCCACTGCTTGATGTCAGCCTGCAGCACATGATGTTTATCCTGCTTCTGCATCTATACTGCATCACAAGTACATCCTGAAGCTTCCTGGTGATGATGCACCTGCAGCCCACATCTGCATTACCTGCCCAGGGCAAAATAAGTCTGGGGTAAAGAGAGCGCCTTGACCCCACTGACCTCAACATTGCTATTTACCCCTCATACAGGGGTAGGTTGTTGTGGTACTAGATGAATCATATCTGTCAGGGTCATAATCTGGTGATAGTTATGAAGACGTATTGATATAAATAGCCAATTTACATTCTGTTTGATTAACTGTTAACAATAGTGAGCTGTAGAAGGAACCATTGGAAGTAATTCATAGGAAATTGTGTGGCTTTTATTTCCTAATGATACCCGTGGTCCATTGAAAATATTTAATTAATTATTTGATAAGGCATATATTTACAGATAAGGCATATATTCATGGTTGATTGGTGCCTAGAGAGCTTTATTAAGAAATATGTAGGCCTATTCATTTAGATTCGTAAGATCTGTAGGATTTTAAGTTTATAGAAGTATGTTGATAAGTTTGCCTTGTTACTGCTTATGGCGAAACTCATTATAGGCCAAATCCAAATCATTCATTATAATTCTTTAGCATTATTTAAAGCGAATTTTGTCATGGAGAAACGTCAATTTCATATTTTAAATCTTTCAGAACGATAGATGGATGGAATTGAAATGACAATGTCTTAAAGTCACTAAATAACTGGGTCACAAATGTAGTTTGATCTCTGTTTGAAGTTATAAGTTGCAGCATAACTTTCATTCCAGAAAAAAAGCATTTATTATTGGGCAACCACACATGCCATGAAATGGAGATGTTGCTTACCTACATCTGTGTAATGACCATCTCATTTCTTGCTCATGTCTGTTCAGATCTCTGGACCCCTCTTATCCCAAGCTTTGGAGATCTTTTCCTGGAAAAAGTTTACAAATATCTTGAGTGGATTGGTGCCATAGATAAATATATAGGTAACTCACTTTCTTGGGTTGATAAGAAAATCAAAACAAGTGATGGATCTTATCTCAGGGATAAGCTTAACACAGATATATTGTGGGAAGGGAACTTAAGTTGGTAGGCATTGGATTACAAGCAATAAACAAATGACATCACTTTCTATATTATCTATAAAACAAGTTACATAGATTCAGATTCTTTTTATTTTGCCAAAAAATATTTACAATTTATTTTCATATTTTCATTTATAAACATTTGTTTCGCAAGGAGACCTCACAAAGATAAATATATTTTATCGCCAGCGTGAAGCCACCTGGAGAGATCCATTAATATCACATAGTGAACATTAAATCAAACACAATATTGAAATTACTCTCATCAGTAGTAGTTTCATCTACGTTACTCATCTCAAGTTAAAGAATATATTTTTCAAAATATTATGAAGAATATTATGAAGAAGCAGTAGGATGAACATTTATACAAAAATAGCAATTTTCAATACTGCAGTCTGCGGAATAAGATGCTACAGTGCTATTTTTCACATTTCTTAAATCCATCTAAACTATGTGTTTTTAATTTTTCTCTGTAAGTCATGGACATATTATTGAAGGTTTTGATAAATCTATACTTAATAAAGGAAGTCGTAGTTGACCAGCTATTCGAGTTTCATGGTAATGAGGATCATCTCTAAATAGCAGTAGCAAATCAAGAAAATACTGTGGCAAGCTAGGCATTGTTGAATCGTTTATGGCAGAATTTCAGGTCACACAATGCACAGATTACATGGAATTATTTAGTTGTTTAAATAAACCACTGGTATGACAATTATATTTACTGTTATTAAGAGCTCTGACAGTTTTTTATTTGTAAAATGAATATATTTTGACATTTACATAACCAGTTGGTTCAGTCTCATTGTCTCAGTTACCACATCACTCACAAAATGTTGGTTAATTGCAACAGCCAATATAACTCGAATGATTTGAACGTGGAAACACTCTTGAGAGTTGAGACACATTGAACTCATTTAAATTTTTGAATGTGAACTGTAGTATCAGCATGGACGTATCATACATCATAATTGTATTACTCTTTAGGTCTCAAATGTGGTGGTGGTGGATTAGGGCTTTACGTCCTGTATTTCTGCACCTGATGGGCTAATTAGGACAGGTAGGGACCATGGCAATGAGACGAAGGATGAAACAGCCATCCAACATAGGCTGACAGGGAATTGAACGCGGGACCCAGTGGTTGGAAGCCCAGAGTGCTACCACTGAGCTAGGCCCCCACCCCCCTTTAGGTCTCAAATAAACTAGTATTGTTTGAATTCAGCAAAAGCTTACCTATGAGTAATCTTTGTTGAAAGGTCCACCATTAAATCTGTGAGAATAGTGACCTAAGGTTGTTATCAAATGATAATGAGATTATTTAATAACATCTTTGATATATGATATTTGAAAGTATATTAATCGGTTGTTCTTGTAAATAGTACAATACTTTCTTTCGTGACTGAACACTGCTAAAGTCATGTTGTGTGCAACAGAACTACCTGAACTTAACTCACTATTTCCTTTCTAGTTTCTTGGGGATATCAGGTGGGATAAACAAGACAGCCTGAGGGTGTTAAGTTGTTCTTAAGGTGAACATGCATGCAGAGCAGAGATATACCCAGGTTAGCCAAGCAGGTAACTGTCCTAACAGTTGCTAGGCAATACTATACTGCATGCTTGTGAGGTGTACTAATTGGTTGACCTCGCCCAGGTCATGTAAATACCTTAACACAGAGTAATTAACACTGAGTAAAAGAAGTAACCATTATATGTTACTGTCCACCACTCTAATCTGGAATTCCTCCGAAAAGAGTCTTTTCACTGAACAGCCCTGAATTCAGCAAGAAATAAGTCTTTCTTCACTTCTTATTACTCATTTTGCTTTTCAGACACAGTAGGTCATAACTGACTGATTCCATAAATATAACTTTCTCAGAAAAATAACTAAATTCAACTAAATGATAAATCAAATATGCACTAAAAATACTGCTGCTAGGATGCACTTTGCTTCAGCCAATCAAAGTCAAGGGCGGGAACTTTTTCAGCCAATAGAATTGCAGTATTCTGTTTTAGCCACCTGGTGGAAATACAGAGAACCTTCCGTGAAAATCCACTATTGATTTAATGCTGATTCACAAGTAGCAGATCAATTGAGTAAGAAATTTTTGAAGTATGAAATAACAATTACCCGACCTGGATAGGCATATTAATAGTGGATTTTCATGGAAGGTTCTCTATATTTCGACCAGGTGGCTATGACAGAATACTGCAATTCTATTGGCTGAAAAAGTTCCCGCTCTTGACTGTCATTGTCTGAAGCAAAGCGCATCCAAGCAGCAGTATTTTTAGTGCATTTTAATGTATATTTGACACCTTATCATTCAGTTGATTTTTGTTATTTTTCTAAGAAAGTTATATTTATGGAATCAGTTAGTTATTACCTACTGTGTCTGAAAAGCAAAATGAGTAATAAGAGGAGAGGAAGGACTTATGTCTTGCTGAACTCAGGGCTGCTCAGTGAAAAGACTCTATTGAAACTTCAAATAGTTTAATGTCTTCTGTTTACTTAGCATATCTGACTATATCACTCTAAACAAAAAGGTTGTCAAAAGGACAGTTATATACGGCACCCAGTTTACTAACAGGAAAGTCATCCTGACTACTTTTAAGTCATATATAATGGCTGTTGACTACCCTTTTGGACGACTGTGTTTTATTTAGAGTGCACCCATTTCTTCCTGGTTATAGTTGCCATTAAATTTTGATCACAACAAGAACAGATAATCCTGTTATTGCTGCTGAGTTTTACTTCAACAAGGCATAACTAATCACTGCTATCGATCACCAATGGTCAGTGAGGTCCACTTTTATCTCATTATGTTCTCTTAAATGGTCATCCTGCCCACCTTTGACCTGTTAGGTCACAACTGAAATAAGTGGAGCCTTACATTTTCGATCACCCTTTGAGACTATGCATGGAAGTGTTCCAAATACCAAGATATTCGTAGTTATGGTAGATGTTATCAGTATAGAGCCAAATAATTTCCTTAATATGGACGTAGTCTTAATATTTGGTGTTCTTAATAGTGGATTTTCACGGAAGGTTCTCTGCATTTCCACCAGGTGGCTAAAACAGAATACTGCAATTCTATTGGCTGAAAAAGTTCCCGCCCTTGGCTGTGATTGGCTGAAGCAAAGTGCATCCTAGCTGCGGTATTTTTAGTGCATTTTAATGTATATTTGACACTTTATTATTTAGTTGATGTTTGTTATATTTCTGAGAAAGTTATATTTATGGAATCAGTTAGTTATTACCTACTGTGTCCGAAAAGCAAAATGAGTAATAAGAGGAGAGGAAGGACTTATGTCCTGCTGAATTCAGGGCTGTTCAGTGAAAAGACTCTATTATGAGGGTCCACTGTGTACCCACCAGGTACAAAATGACCTAAGATGATGTAGCATCAACATCAATCAATTAAGAAGGATGACATCTATGCTCTAGGGAATACCCTATGAGCTAGGCATTACTTATTGGTTGTTTCGATGACCCTGTGTACCCTTAATATGGTTAGTTACCAAAAGGGTCTTAGGGTATACCTTTGAGCAACTTCAAGGCTTTTCAAAGGGTATGTCTTGTGACAGGCACCCTGATTGAATAGAGTCTTTACTGAGCAGCCCTGAGTTCAGCAAGACGTAAGTCCTTCCTCTCCTCTTATTACTCATTTTGCTTTTCAGACATAGTAGATCATAACTAACCTATTCAGTAAATTTTCTCTGTGAAATAACAGAAATCAATTAAATGATAAGATGTCAAATATACATTAAAATACACTAAAAATACTTTGCTTCAGCCAATCACAGCCAAGGGCGGGAACTTTTTCAGCCAATAGAATTGCAGTATTCTGTTGAAGCCGCCTGGTGGAAATATAGAGAACCTTCCGTGAAAATCCACAATTTCTTTTGAGGTTCAGACCTGAATAACTGCTGTTGCTTGGTGCTATCGAAGAGATAAATATTTTCAATAGAGTGCTGCAGTTTCAATCTGGAAGAAATAAAAGCCATATTCATTTGAATGTATATTACTTGTATATATGATTTCTCTCATCACTATGGTTAAAGGTTACCTAGATGACTGTTTACTCTTTGCCCAATTCTGCTTATGTAAATTATGTACAATGCAAATATAAATATATAGTTCTATTGCCCTATGCTTCTAGCATGGAAGCACTATTTGTCTCCATGCTTGGAGTAAGCAAGAATCCAACTGCAGAGTCGGACAGAAGCACTACTTCTCCGAGCAGAGTGTTGTGTTGAGCATGTCGGTTCATTAGAGCCTACAGAATCAGGGCCCAGCCTTCACAGAAGCAGATATATTTGGAGGAGGTCCACAACAGTCTCCCTGCTGATGAGCTACAACCCAAATCTCGCCCTAAACCTCGCAAATCACGAGACGTCTGGTAATTGTTTTTTAGCGGGAAATAAACGACGCTTGGTGACGTCACAAGGTTAAGAGCAAGTTGATTGGATGATATTTTCCTTTTATTGCTTTTCAACGAACCCTAGGTACTTTAATACTGTTTAAATGGAACTGTAGGACTTAATTGTTTATCGCAACTCCTGTGAGACTTGTCACAAGGTGGGATAAACCAACCACCATGCACTGACCTTGGTGTAATAAACTGCCTCGGGCATTCTCGTTTATCTCAGTAAAGGAAGGATATGAGGAGCGATCTTGTCAGAGCAGAATGACCACCCCACCCATTACGCATGCGTCGTCTTGTGGGGCTTCCGGTCACATGACCTGATGAAGTGAAACCGAGGCGGCCGTCCATGATGGGGTTCTGCAAGGATTCTGCATTGTCATGTACCTTAAAACGTTGCTAGAGTTTCTTCGGCTAATAAATGTCGACTTTTATAGCTGCTTAGAGTTAAGTTACAGTAGAAAACAGCAAGACTGGCTATAGCTCACAATTTTAATGCAATGAACTTTGCTCCAACTGTTATGTTTACCATTGTTACAATTCCCAGTCACTGTCACAACTATTTAGTCATTAACTTTATCAGAATACATATAGTGCACAAGTATATCAGTGTCTTCTCTGATTACTTAGCTACATTTTATACAATACACCTGTTCTAGACATAGACCTGGACATCTTGGCTCTATTACAATTTCTCTGGTCACTCGGGGATGTTCGGCTCTGCTCGGCCAGTTCCGCCTAATGTTCGGCTTTTATCATACTTCCGCTGTGTCCCGTGAGTGGCCGAAATCCCTGGGCGAAAAGAAGGGGATTATGGGAAGTGTCCCTTGGTTTGGCTCTCTGGGAGTGAAGTAGAACCATGGAGTCTCTTGTAACTCCATGGTAGAACCGTCTCTAGCACATCCATGGTAGAACCTTGCTTTACCACAATAGTAAGAGCTTGTTACTATAGCAATAGACAAAGGCCACCTAAGTATAAATTAATAAGTAATCTATATATTTAAAAATTGACTATGTCTATTTAATGGTTATGATTTATAATATAAATTTTATATTACACATAACTAAACTAGGATGAAGATAAAGGAAAATAAATAATACAATTAAAATTGAAATAGATGCTATTAAATATATATATTAAAATGAGTGGCTGTGGATTATTTTCTGTAAAAAACAAACAAACTATGGACTGAAATTGCGATGCAGCTCTTCATAATTGCAAATATTTGTGTTATTTAATCATTATGGTTATATAAGATATTAGACAATTATAGAACTTATATAAACATTAAAACAACCTCCTTATTAAACGCTGAAAGTCTGTATCAAAATATTGCGGAAGTAAGGTACCACGGTTTCCAACCAAAAACAAACAAATCTGTTGCTAAGAAACAGATGCCAAAAAAGATGACCAAGAAGACCATTTATTTTCATTTGCAAGATAATCAAGAGCAGGAGGGCCAGGTTCCCTCTGACCTGATTAGTACAAGGTTTAGCCGGTCTGTTATGTAGCTCAAGTAAAAATGTGTTGCATGACAAAAAGTATACCCCAAGAAAAGAATTATGCACCGCCCAGTGATGGTAACCAGAACCAGGAAACTACTTCTTTGGCATGTTTGCCTTGTAGCTGTCTATCTGCTATCAGATGCTACACTTATCGTATACCATCACAAGTATTTGTAAACAAAAATTATGATTTGGTGTTAATCAGTTAATTAATGATTGAGTAGCTCAAATGGCAGTCTAAAACTATCGTATATCTGGCATCTCTCTTTGTTATTGTTTAACAGTATCTGGGTATGCTTCACCGCCGATATGATTACCAGATTATTAATGTCTTATGCCATTTATGTAATTTATGCATATGCATATGCATATGATATGTTGGCACATAAAAGCCAATAGATTCAAATTAAATCAAATTTAAATAGCCCTTTTATAATCACTGGTATATTAGTATTATTACTAATTTTAGCATATACCATTTTTCAGATGAATTCATGATATATATATATATATATATATATATATATATATATATATATTTATATATATCTTGCTAAACTGCCAAATGTCTCAAATACCTTCATGGTGACCCATTACCCCCATTCCACCCTATTGATCCAACCCTCTCCAGCCCTGGTTGAATCCTTTAGCCCCATCAAAGCCATTTGCACCCTCAGTGGAGCTCTCCTTATGGTGAGGAAAGAATGTTTGGTTGCCAAGACAACAGATCGTGATGGGCACGTGGAACCTCATGGCACGTGCTCAAGAGTAGACCACAATGAAATTGCGCCTCCTCCATAGGAGAGGTCGATCTCTTTGACCTCGTGAATCTGGGGGGGACATTTTGAAGGCTTCACTGCGATTTTCAGACCTTTATCAAGTGTCTTTTGCTGGCAGTGGCACTTGATACCAATGGTCTACCAGGGTGGGCAGTATAGACTCCAGCCTACAGACTTCGAAAATGCTTTTTTTGATTAGTACAAAAACCAAGGTTTCCATTTAGATAGATATTATATTAAACTATTGTTAAATTGTTCAGTTATTGGTCACTGGTGATAATAATCAGTAACTAGTTTTCTGGAAGTTGATAATGCAACATTTCCTGTAAATCATTGAGACTAGTTAATGTTATTGGGATAAACTAGTGTGATATCTATCATAATGAGCATAATGATGAGGATGAAGTTTTCCTGGAACATTGAATTGGTTATGTTATGCTAAACTGTGGCATTTTCATTGATTGTGATAGATATTCTTCCTGGAAAATTCAAATGCACACCAAAAGGTTTTGGTTTATTGCAAGTGGGTTATCATAGAAAATTCTGAGAACTGAAAGACCGAAAAATTTCACTGCTTTGTAATGTCAAAGACTACATCTATGGAAGTGTAAAACAAAAATATGTATAAATGTTGGTATTATATAATACCTCCATGGTTGCATTTATTAAATTTCATACAGGGGAGGACAGGAGTATGTCTTGGGGAGAAAAATGCACCAAGAGAATAAAATATCTTTGCTCACATCCATTTATCTGCCATTTACTGTTGCTTCTGTTAAGACTCCTGTTTTGTACCAGGTACAACAAGTGTGGGTCAAAGATCATGAAGCAAAGAGGCTGGGGATGTTTTTGATCACCTTGCTTCATCTAGGGCTTCTGAGACCATCTGCTGCCTCTTTGAAGATTGCCACAGCTCCTTCATCACGTAACTCCACTCTGTTTCCTATGAATTTTAGAGAAACTCTCCTCCCAGCGAAGCTGCTAAACAAAGCTAAAGTCAAAGTGGATTCAGTCAAGTACTCAAGGCCCCATGTGGCTGGGTAACTAAACAGAGACTACCTAATCAAATCAGTGAGTGACCGTTTTATGCCAAGAATGACCAAGTCAAAAGAAGGATGAGCAGTGTATTTTCGTTGCTCCAAAAATAGATAGACAGATAGATGGATAGATGATAGATAGAGGTAGATAGATAGATAGATAGATGATAGTTAGCCAGATAGATAGAGATAGATAGGTAGATAGGTATATAGATAGATAGATATAGATAGATAGATATATAGATATAGATAGATATAGATAGATAGATAGAGATAGATAGAGATAGATAGATAGGTAGGTAGATATAGATCGATATATATATATATATATATATATATATAGATAGATAGACAGACAGACAGACAGATAGATAGATAAATAGATAGATAGATAGATAGATATGTAGATAGATAGGTAGATAGATAGATAGAACTGACTGACAGACAGCTAGACAGACTGACAGACAGACAGACACCCAGACAGATAGATTGACTGACAGACAGACATACAGACTGACTGACTGACTGATATATTCGTCACTCACACCTCAAATAATTGGTATCATTCTAATATAAATGTAAATGGCTATCTATGACTATGACTCATATTCATCATTGTAGTGTACAAGTTATGGACTTTTTAAAAGTGTGCAATGGACATGGAGTCATTCCCTCATCATGTGAGAAGGTTAAAAGTTTTGGTTTTACTGTATGTGTGCTTGCTGTCATTTGAGGCAACAACAACAAAAGCTAACAAAATGGGAATTATCTCCTTTTAATGGAGGGGCGTGCTGTTTAAACAAACAGTTCGGGGGCTATTTTGGGTCCCTGAATTAGCCCTTTACCATTGCCTATATAAACAGGGCAACTTTTTGTCACTTTTTTTTCTCTCTCTTTTTCTCTGTCTCTCTTTTTGTAGTTGTATTGGGCCATAACAATAGTACCCCTGACCCATTTGTTGTGTATATCATCTGATCTGTTGAAAATGGAGCAAGTTTTTTTGACAAAAAATATCACCAGATATGTGAATGGTATTTTGAAGAAGTTGTTATTTATAAAGAGAGCTGTTGGCTTTAAAGGGTATTTTGTATCTGAATTGTGAAGATAATCTACATTGCATATGATAAATAGTTAAATACACAGCATGATATATCATTGTATAATGAGGGAACAAGCAATCACAGTTTCTCATGGAAGTGTCATAAATATTGCAGCATAATCAATAAGTTGTGAATTGGAGGTTAACTTGTCCAAGCAATTTTATTAAAAAAAAGTAAAAAAACCAAAGACAATAAATATCACTGGAGTTGCAAATACTATGTGTGACTGAAAGAGTTTCCACTCCTTCTGCTCTTGTCTCCAGGCAAATGCTAAGGTTGTAACCTGATATATATCAATTCTTGTATAGGCCTACAAGCTATACAACTTAATCCCTTCATTGAGACGACCTCATAATTAAAACCAAAACCGAATCACACTCAGTGTGGTCGTAATGGAATGATTCCAGTGTAAATCAATCAAATGTGTCAATTAATCAATTCCCATACAATATTATCCATAGCCCTATCACTGTTTTCACACCTTTTAGGTTTTAATGATGTTCAATTTCTGTTTCAGCTTCTAGGATGTGCTATCCTGGGAGTAGGGATCTGGGTCAGGGTGGATCCAAACTTCAAAGACTACGTGGAAGGATCACAGAACTTCAGCTACTTGTACACTGGAGCCTACATCCTCATCTGTGTTGGGGTGATTGTGATGATCATTGGATTCTTGGGATGCTGTGGAGCCATCAGAGAGAGCCAATGCATGCTTGCTACTGTGAGTATTGCCATGTGATTATTACCATAGATATTATGTTGTTATTAACTCTTTCAACATAGAATGTTATAATTGGTCAATACATGTATGTGACCACTGACCAACCAAAATGTTGGTAGATATGCATAATGTGCAGATAGTCTTTAACATTAGACTGATGATCAGAATTTTCGGATTTGGCAAAGGAATATCACCTATTTGAATATTAATTTGAACTGGGGTCTTTTGGTTAGTCCACATCACAGCCTCTGAACTACTGAAGGTCCTGGGTTCGCTTCTGGACTCCAGGCAGGCCTTACTTTAAGTCATCATTACAATTCCATTTTCCTAAGTTTCCCTAGAACCATACAGACTTGAATTGATAGTTGCACAATACAGTTTTTACCTAAACACTACTGACTGCTAAATTCAACATTATGACGTGAGCTGCTGTTACACCAGAAGTACAGATTATCAATTATGGAAAAGTTCTTTCCTGTATTTCGAGTTTTCAAGCACCCCCAGTGTACTGTAATGGAGTATCCCGGGGTGCTGCACTTGCCCCTCGAGTATTAATGCTCGCGAGTGCTGCCCCCAGAACAGTTAGCAGCGAATAAAGCATGCGACTTGCAGCATCGCCTAACACAAACGTAGTTAATTATTGAAGAGAGTAAGGGTGCTCAGAGGTTAACATCATGTTTAAGTGGCTCAGACTTCATCTCAGCGGATTAGCTCAGCCACTGGCGATGGCAAAGTGTGGATGTAGACTTAGATCTCTTGGGAGAAAATGGGATAGGTTCATTGGGATACACCAAGGTCTTGTAACTAATGCTTTTCATGAGGAAGCTAAACAGAGGTCAAACACTAAGCCTTGTATATGATGGGGACAGCTGCACAGATATGGGTACAGGTAGATAGAAAATGTAATATCTGAAACTGTCAGGCCAAAAAAAATACAACGCAATATTTTTTGTACTTGCGATACAGTGCAACATAGCCTATACAGCCCAAGTTAGGTTTCCGTTAGAACGAATAAAATTGAAATAAAAGATAATGGATATACGGATAGGTATTGGATAAATATCAATATTTTATGTGTTTTAAGTAATGGAATGAATTTAACAAATGTAATAATCTGAATTATCATGATTATTCTTGTAGCCAATACTATCTTTCTATATCTTTTTTGTAATAAATAGAATTTGACTTCAAGTGTGGGATTAGCATGATCAATGTGCCAAGGACTAACCGTTCATTAAAATTCTTTGAAGAAGTTTATCACATTTTCTAAGTCAGTTTACATCAACTGACAACTTTACATTTTCCCATGGCCCTGAGCAAAGATATTTCTTTCTTCATAACTATGATAATCAGTTGATGTACGGTACCTTCCCAGAAGGCTATGCTACAGTCACGTGATTGGGGGTGCACGTGTACAACTTCTGGTGTATTCTCGTGGATTCTCTGTTCCCACGAGAAGCAGCTCAGGTGTAGGGCTTGATCATCTGGGAGTTGCTGAGCCAAATAAATGCTTGGGAGTTCTGCTAATTGCTAACAGATATAGGGAAGAGACTGATTCATGAAGGAGCTATTTTGTCTCACGATGATGAAGTAGCTGGGTCTAATTTCTGCTGACAGTTCAATGCCAAGTTAATAATTTTCTTCATGAATATGTGAAGATTTAAATGATTTTTTTTTGCATCTGAATTCCCAGTTATCTTGGCATTTGCATGTATTTGCTTGCTTATGAACTGTCTGCTTTGCAAAATAGTTTAAAATTGAAGGCTCCTTCAGATGTAGGCTGAAGATATAATTATCAAAAAGCTGGAGGTGCTGTGACATTGAAATTAATACCAACCGTATTTAAAAAATGAGTTTGGTTCATCTCTAATATTATATAGTTGCATATTATGTTGTGTCTGGCAAAATCTGACTTACAATGTACCAAGTAGATGCTCGAATCAATAGTGGATTTTCACTGAAGGTTCTCTGTATTTCCACCAGGTGGCTAAAACATAATACTGCAATTCTATTGGCTGAAAAAGTTCCCGCCCTTGACTGTGATTGGCTGAAGCAAAGTGCATCTTAACAGCAGTATTTTTAGTGCATTTAATGTATATTTGGCACTTTATCATTAAGTTGATTTTTCTTATTTTTCTAAGAAAGTCATATTTATAGAATCAGATGTCCTGCTGAATTCAGGGCTGTTCAGTGAAAAGACTCTATTGTCCATGTTCTGATCAAATCTTTGCAATCTCAGGCTGATATTGCTTATAATCATTGTGAGGAGAACCAGAGCTTTTCTCTTGGGACACTAAGACTCCTATGGACGATCACACCCCTACTAATTCTATTACCAAAGTAATTATGTTCCTGCAGTCCCTGCAGCTAAACAGGATGACCTGTGAGCTTACCATCAAGAGATTCAGACCTCTCACTGAATAAGCAGACTTGAACAGCAATGAGGTGGAATAAGGTAATTGGACACAACCCTGCATGCCTCTGTTCTCTGGATGGAGAGGTTTTGTGTCTACTCAGTTTGCACATTAGTGTTTTTTTACTGCATCTTTTCTGTTCAGTTGTTTTAGTGCTACCAATCTCCGCCAGTGCTGCTGAATGCAATTGCCCAAAAGCATGTATTACATATACTATGACTGTATGTTAAGGAGGGTAAATTAATGTAATAATTCACAGTTAATTTTGTTTCTCTTTTCAAAAATATTTGGCTATATAATATTTTAGTGGTAAGGTCAATTACAATGGCAGTGCATAAGATCTGATGTCTTGGATTTGGACTCTGATCATGCTGATCTCTAGTGGTTTCCTTTGGTAAAACCAGGTACAACACAAAGCTGAAGTGATACCCAATAATACCCATTCAACATTCATGTGTTAACCCCACTAAAATAACTCTACTTTGTAGTTAATTTGTATTAAGAGTTCTTAAAATCAGTATCGTGAAGTTTGTCTACACTAAGATGTAAAATACTTTTGCACTGCACTGTAGTGGTCGCTGTCTGTAACCTTTCTCAATTTTGTATTACCATAGCAACTCGTTTGTTTAACTTGTGATCCTGTATCATCAACTGTGATCAGCTGTATTCGATGGGACGATAGCCTATGTATATTTATTGCCAATTGCATAAATGTGACATATACAGTATGTGAATAAAACAAAACAAAAAAGAAAGTGTTATGAATATATATCGGCATATTGTAGCTATGTTTGGAAATTGGAAGAATAGAAAAAAGCATATCACATATAACAGTTGCCATGGTAATGCATTACTTTGTTCAAAAGAAAATAGCTCCGTGCAATTTGTCATTTGGTCATATATAAGTCATGCTGGTATATATCAGTGTACATGTAGAGCTAAACATTGTTAAGATTCAAATTTATGATTAGATATATGATTAAATATTATACAAAACAATAGCCAAGTATGTGCATGCAAAATCTCACATACATCTACATAATATTATAATCTTCTTTGCTGTAATTTTGATATCTGTTGTAGTAACTTCCTGGTTTCAAAATTTTGAACCTTGCAATCCAAATACATATAGGACTTTAATACTGGTTCATAGAACAAGTTTATTATTAATTGATCTGTTTTGAATAATAAGTAACATGTACTTTGGCATGATTATTTCATGTTTCTAAAAATATGCAATGCCAACTTAACTATTTAGTGTGAATATAATCCGAGTTCATATAGTGCACACAGCAAGCTAAACAGGCAAAATGTATTATGTAATTCATTGCTAAATGCCCCCTCTATAAACCCCACAAAATCCATTGCAGTTATTCATGAGAGCACAGCTGTGAAAATAGTAGACACTAGACCAAATACATGCTGTATTTTTACAGATTAAAATTATGTTGTGTTATGAGGCAGATTGTTTCCTCTTCAGGTTTTGCATTTAAGCTCATTAGATCAACTAAAGCTTCACAAAAAAGAATTTTGATTATTGAATTAATTGACCTCAGCCAGGTGAACATCTGATCAACAAACACATGATCAATCCGAAAACTTCCCTCTAATTTTGTCAATTGACTTTTTACCTATTTGATTATAAAGGTTTTTTTATGTGGCTTTGTTGTGTATTGGCCATTTTTTTTGCAGTACAATTTAAACTCATAAATTAAGAACATCAATAATGTTTTTTTGTATTTTTTAATTTTATTACAAGTACACTTGTAAATACACTTACAAAATACGTAAAATACTGTAAATTTCTTCGCAAATGAAATTGTACTACTTAAATCACAGATTTTTCAAGAGGATAGGATAGGATAGTATAGGATAGGATAGGAAAGGGAAGGATAGGATTGGGTGGGACGGGATAGGATAGGATAGGATAGGATAGATAGGATAGGATAGGACAAGCCAGGCCAGAATGTGATAGAATAGAATAGGCCTGGACAGGATAGGATAGGATGGGATGGGATAGGAAAGGAAAGGATAGGATAGATAGGATAGGAGGATAGGATAGGATACAATACAATATGATACAATATGATACAATATGATACGATATGATACGATATGATACGATATGATCTGGCTCATGAGGAGAGGGGGGCAGAGGAGAGGAGTGGAGAGGAAAAGGAAAGGAGAAGAGAGGAGTCGAGAGAAGTCGAGATAAGTGGAGAGGAGAGGAATGGAGAGGAGAGGCGTGGAGAGGAGAGGATAGGAGTGGAGAGGAGTGGAGAGGAGAGGAGTAGAGAGGAATAGAGAGGAGTAGAGAGGAGTGAAGAGGATAGGATAGGAGAGGAGTGGAGAGGAGAGGAGTGGAGGGGAGAGGAGAGGAGAGGAGGAGAAGAGTGGAGGGGAGAGGAGTGGAGAGGATAGGATAGGAGTGGAGAGGATAGGAGTGGATTGGAGTGGAGGGGAGAGGAGAGCAGTGGAGAGGAGGAGAGGAGAGGAGTGGGGAGGAGAGGAGTATGACAAATGTAGCCATGACTGAATTTGACTGTTGCGGCTCTTGCTATGAACTGTTGCTCTGATTGTAGATACAGTGGACATTTAGCTCGTGGCTGTAATAACAAGTAGATTTAAGCATGTTAAAACATCCAATTGCTTCAGTGTGCCTAATATGGTGATCAGCAAGCCATATTTAACTGCCATAATATATCCATGATGCCCCAAAGACCCTTCTAGTTGGATTAGATTCTCTAGATTCTCTACCTTAATAAGTGTATAATACTAAAACTTAGCACTTCTATAAACAATAAAATGAATAGATGCATGAGGTTAATGCAGCAGTCTAAAAGCAACTAATATTCAGTTTTCGTCTTTCTCAAAGCTGTTTGTTTTGCAGAGCTATTTGGCTGCAGTAAAACTTTTTCCAAACTTTTAGTTTTTTGCTTTTTTAGCTTTTTCAAAACTCATTTTTATTGTCCTTTTGTTTGCAGCGATATTAGCTTTGAGTTTTTGGAGTCAGACCAGAATAATTGCTAGAGGCGGTTTTATTGGGGAAAAACACATTGTGTCTTCCCAGGATAGGATAGGATAGGATAGGATACAAAAGTAGACTAGGATGTGATCCAAGAGTAGACTAGGACAGGATAGGATACAAAAGTAGACTAGGATGGGATCCAAGAGTAGACTAGGATAGGATAGGATAGGATACAAAAGTAGACTAGGATACAATTCAAGAGTAGACTAGGATAGGATGGGATAAACGGGTATTGTTCAAAATGATCCAGTTAACTGTGTACTGCACAGCTTTAAACAAACGACTCCCTAAATGGAAGCTGCACAATCATTGCACATATTAAGCTTTATTGTGACAAAGTTAGAAGCATCATCAATAATGGAAAAGTTGGGGATGTATTTGTAAGTTGTTCTGCCCATGTTTTACTTCGCTCAAGTGAGGGAAATGCTGAAGTAGCATGATTACAATGCTTCCCTGTCATTGCAGAAAGTCCATTAGATAAAAAGCTCTTTGTTTCTCTTCCTATCTTCTCTTACACAACAAGAAAGATTCCCAGAACACGGACAGAAAGCCTTGGAGTGGTTTGGCAAATAGCCTGTAAAATGTAGAACCAACATGTGAAATGCAGTAGCAGATCGAATAGTGGAAATGTTGAAATGAGATCAGCTGAAAATGGATGTTTTGTTCAATAGTAGGAGTTCTGCATTTGATTGATTTAAACAAATAGGGATAACGTTTTGGAACAGAATAATCAGCAATTTACAATTTGCTTAAGTTACAGATTATCCATTTTCTTCTTCATAATTTGCAATTGATAAACTGATTCATGTCTGTATCATCATCAAAGTCTCCATTGTAAGATCCTTTCTGGTAGTCAAAGTTGTATCGTGTTCTACCTCCCAAGCATCTCCTAACCTTTGGAAATCTCAACAGATCTAGTAGCTGCCTCTTTATGTGTCTCAGTTAACAGCTATAGAAGGATTCAAAATAAATGTCCACCGGCTTTTTGGTCATATCTTGTCACAAATGGCACGAAGCAGCACGAATGGACAGAAATGAGCGAAGCAATTCAAATCGCAGCTTTCTAGTCTACAAAAACCCTTGTGGGCAAGAAATAATTTGAAGTTTGCTATACTATCCGTTGTATTTTGCGCTGCTTCTTTGTGACCATAACAAATGACAATTGAGTCTTTTCATTGAACAGCCATGAATTCAGCAAGACATAAGTCTTTCCTCTCCTGTTATTACTCATTTTGCTGTCCAGACACAGTAGGTAATAACTAACTGATTCCATAAATATAACTTTTCTCAAAAAATAACAAACATCAACTAAATGATAAAGTGTCAAATATACATTAAAATGCACTAAAAATACTGCTTCTTGGATGCACTTTGCTTCAGCCAATCACAGTCAAGGGCGGGAACTTTTTCAGCCAATAGAATTGCAGTATTCTGTTTTAGCCACCTGGTGGAAATACAGAGAACCTTCCATGAAAATCCACTATTCATTGCAAAGATAGGCAACTTTAAGTTAAATTGTACAGAGATTGGATTATATAAGTAGGGCTTTGAATTTTTGGTACCTTCATGTTTATCTTGTGCTTCGGCGTGACATTTACGTAAAACTAAGACCAGAAGACAAGTGGATAATATCCGATATTTATTTTGGTTTCTACTATAGGTCATCCAGCCATTCTCAAAGAGCTTGTTTAGCAGTTTAGAAGCCCGAGGTGCGATGACATTTAAGATTAGATTTGATATAATGTTAAAACTGTTACTGTCTCCGCCAATGTTATGCAGTTGAGTGTTCAAGTGGTTTAGATACACTCAGCACATTTTAAGACATTGGGTTCGATTCTCAGACTGGAAAGTCTTCCTGAACTCTTTTACATTGTACATTCCACAGAATCCTTCGCATGAGAGGTCAGTTCATTGCAAGGACTCTTCATTACGTCTACTTCTGGGAGCACATAACCAAGCCTTGTCATCTCATTATTACATCTCCCTCAACTGGTTATAAAAACTACTGTGAATACGATTCAGACCTGAACCACTAAATGCCGTGATATGCACATTGGCGAGTGCAATATCAGTCTTTATAGCATCACAACCAATATTACACAAGGCAAAATGTCGAGGTTCAACAATCTGGTATTGCACGAGGAACAATAAAGTAATTGCAATATGCTATTTGGCTAGAAAATATTACACAAAAATATGGGGATTTTAATCCAACAAAATATATTTTGCAATACTGGTGTACAAGATGTACTATTGCACTACTCTCAACCAATCAGAAGCCAGGATTTCTACTTGCCATATATAATGCACAATATAACCAAACACCTGGGCTGGCAACTGCAATATAATATGTCACCTAATATGAAAGATATTTCTCAATTGGGACTGCATTTAGTCTCATTTAAGGGCAGCTCTAGCGGCATTTGTGGACAGTGTGACAGGATCTTGTATTTTGTGGAGAATAGATTCCCCCAGGACCCGGATGATGAAGAAGGTGCCAGGAATTTCCTAGAAAAAAAGGGTCCCCGCAGACTCTTCCTGGAGTTCTGGGCGGCAAGTCTAACACAGGAAAGCCAGGGTGTTTCTGGGAAGGTTGATTTACATGTCTACATCTTTCAGCGGTTTTTTTTAGCATGTCTGGTAGCAGTACTGGACCAGGCAAAAGTGTTTTTTTTTGCAGTATTTAAGCCATTCTGGGGTGTATTTATACCAAAAAAAAACTGCACGATGGGGGATAAATATTTGGTATCTAGCTAAGGGGCTCTAAGCATTGCTAAAGGCAACAAATGTTCAGAAAAGGAAGTTCTGTACGTATTGCAATATGAACTTGAAAATTTGACTTCAGTACTGTACGTATTGCAATATGAACTTGAAATTTGACTTCAGTACTGTACGTATTGCAGAATGAACTTGAAAATTTGACATCAGTACTGTACGTATTGCAATATGAACTTGAAAATTTGACATCAGTACTGTACGTATTGCAATATGAACTTGAAAATTTGACTTCAGTACTGTACGTATTGCAATATGAACTTGAAAATTTGACATCAGTATTGTACGTATTGCAATATGAACTTGAAAATTTGACTTCAGTACTGTACGTATTGCAATATGAACTTGAAAATTTGACATCAGTACTGTACGTATTGCAATATGAACTTGAAAATTTGACTTCAGTACTGTACATATTGCAATATGAACTTGAAATTTGACTTCAGTACTGTACATATTGCAATATGAACTTGAAATTTGACTTCAGTACTGTACATATTGCAATATGAACTTGAAATTTGACTTCAGTACTGTACATATTGCAATATGAACTTGAAAATTTGACTTCAGTACTGTACGTATTGCAATATGAACTTGAAAATTTGACTTCAGTACTGTACGTATTGCAATATGAACTTGAAAATTTGACTTCAGTACTGTACGTATTGCAATATGAACTTGAAAATTTGACTTCAGTACTGTACGTATTGCACTTAATAATTTGACATCAGTACTGTACGTATTGCAATATGAACTTGAAAATTTGACATCAGTACTGTACGTATTGCACTTAATAATTTGACATCAGTACTGTACGTATTGCAATATGAACTTGAAAATTTGACTTCAGTACTGTACATATTGCAATATGAACTTGAAAATTTGACTTCAGTACTGTACATATTGCAATATGAACTTGAAATTTGACTTCAGTACTGTACATATTGCAATATGAACTTGAAATTTGACTTCAGTACTGTACGTATTGCACTTAATAATTTGACTTCAGTACTGTATGTATTGCAATATGAACTTGAAAATTTGACATCAGTACTGTACGTATTGCAATATGAACTTGAAAATTTGACTTCATACTCTAAAGCAAGGCTATATGCAGTCAAAGTTTGAAAAAAGCTGACTACCAAATACATGTTACACAATTGGACAGCATATCATGGTAAAAGGTGCACCAAGGAAAACTTCAACTATGTTTACAAGCCCCGTTTTGCTACAGTGTTTTAATGCTGTATCCAAGGATATAGCTAGTCCAATGTTTGGTTTTTGCTGTGCCATTCGCTCCTTCCCCATAACCATTATAATAAGATTATTGTGCATTCTTGAGATTCTGCAGTCAACGTGTGTATACGAACTATAATATAAAGATCATTCAGATTATCACAGACTGTCTTTGTTTTGACCCAACATTATGAATGTGGGAGTGTATGGGGAGGATAGAATGTAAACATTGTGTAAAACTTTGCTGCCTCTTGAACTCAGATATGCTTGTACACAGTTGCATTGAACAGGGAATGCTCATGAATGCGCTGTCAACAGTGTGCCTATGCAAGCTGAGTAAATAGTAGTATAAACTGTGGAATGCGTGCTACAGGGTGCAATATTTTGCCCTCATTTATCTTCCTTGAATGTCTCCAGATGATCTTCACTTTTGAATATTGCCAATATGGCAGCCATATGTGTTGTTGTATGGTTCCCAGACCTCTTATGAAATGGTGTATGAGGCAGGAATGTGTTTATATTGCACGTTTGGGGTGCAACTATATAGGAGATCAGTTATATGAAACATAAATCAGTAAGTCATCAAAAATGCATTTGATCCCTCAATGTCATTTTTGTGCTCTGAAATGCATCTATGGTGTTATCATAGGCGTATATCTAATATATCCCTGGTGTTATTAGGTTTCAAACCACATGATGCCAATGACATTTATTAACCCAAAATGATTGTTAACGATGTCATGATGATTGCAATTTGAATATTTGATGCATCTCGGCTATGGAACTGCAAGAACAAGATAAGTAGAGTCTATTCATGGCTATAAGGTTAGACTGTTTGGCTTATGTAGTTATAACTGGTTGTATGGGTTCGAAGTGGCTGCTGTTGCTGGCTGCTGTTGCTGGCTGCTGTGTTGTGCTGCTGTGAGCAATAACCTTGTGCAAGTACTGGAATCACTCAATGCTTGAATTGTTTCTTTTGGTTAAAGTAGTGACTTACATCATGGATGTATATACATCCATGCTTACATCAGCAACAGAAAGATTAGAAGAATGTTAGTGAGAAAGAAAAACTTCAGAACTTTCCGAAGCATTTGGACTTTGGACATGACGGAGGCTGTCCCCAGGCCTTTATTGCAGCCCCGTGTCACGTGGTCTTGTCTCTGTGGTTATATGAGACACCGACAGAGGGCGTTGGCTGCATGCCCGGATGTGATCTGCCTGTCACGTGACAGGTTCCATAGAAATAATGGGGGTTGCCATGGAGATCACTTGGTTACTTCAGCTGCATGTTATTTCGTTGCTATATCAACCAGTGTCTTCTGTGACGTTCTTGATTTTATTACATATGTCACCTGCAGAGCACTCTGGTGTTAATTACTCTGTCTTATCTTCCACTAGGGGGCACTTCAATGCTGAAAGGGATTATGGGATATTGCTTTGTAGTTTGAAGCTGTGGATTTTCTTCACGCGATGTCATGTCAACATAAAACTGATTAAATTTAGAGTTATGAAAATTAGATTTACGTTACTGTAATTTCATTATATTGGCTGAAATTTGCTCCTTTTGAAAGACTTAATATTCTATAGTTTCACAATGAAAGACCTATAGGCCGATATAAATGCATCATTTATTCGTACATGTATACATTGTACAATTCAAACAATGTAAAGTGCACAATAAATGACATTAAAATACATAGAAATGTATGATCATTCCTGCACAGCCCTGACTGCAGCTGGACATAAGTCTTTCATCCCTTCTTATTACTCGTTTTGCTTTCCAGACATAGTAGATCATAACTAACTGATTCCATATATATAATTTTCGTAGAGAAAAGGCAGAAATCCACTGAATGATAAGATGTCGAATATACATTAAAATGCACTAAAAATACTTCTGCTAGGATGCACTTTGCTTTAGCCAATCACAATCAAGGGCGGGAACTTTTTCAGCCAATAGAATTGCAGTATTCTGTCTTAGCCACCTGGTGGAATTATAGTGAACCTTCCGTGAAAATCCACTATTGTACATGTATTGAAAATATAGAAAATTGAAATGTTGCAATGGCATTGCACAGTTCATTGACCTCAGTGGGTGTTTAATATGTTAATACAGTTCTGCCTTATGAATTAAACCAATAAATTACTAATGCATCTGGGCTTCTATTAATTAAGATACATTTTTAACCCCAGTTTTACAATCACCCCATAATTGAAATTTTTAAGTACATAATAATCGGGGAAATATGGTAATTCATTTTAACAAATTCTAATTTTACATTTATATCCATGCCGTTATTTGTGTTGATGTCCTGCAATTTGCACTTTAATTCGCAATTAAGCTATATCAGCAAAAACGTCATGGAACATCATGTTGAACATTCAAACACAAATTAATTTTTTTAGTTAATGAACATACTTCCTTGTACCAGGAAGTGGGAATGTAATTGTACACTTCCGCATGGTTACATTAACCTACACAAACCATTTTATCTCAATTTAACACCAGGTCACTGTGTCAGATTTGTTCCGTGTACAAGAGTGATGTCAAATTATAAGTGAACACACTGAACATGTTGAATGTATGATGAGGAAAGTATTTACCATTGCTTACAATTAGAATCTGTTACAGAGGTCAGTCTCGTTTAGTGGCCGGGTTGAGGCTAGGGTTTGACCTTGCAAATATAAATAAATCGAACTTAATCAGTGGTCATTTTAAAATAATTGCTATTTTCGCATTGTAGTCGCAGCAAAAGCTGACTTGGTGTCTATGCTGAGCTGCTGAGGCAAGTTAAAGACCCCGCCCATGAGGTAAATGTTTAACATGGTGGGGATTCAAAGCCTTATTATCTCATCATTACGTCTGCCTCTAGCAGCTAGCAGACCAATGACACTGAGACAGTCCATATTGCAAAGGAAGATTAATGCTTACAAACGTTACAGCAGGGATTTAAGGTTCTTGGTTACAGCTGTTGTTAGCTAAAGTCAAGGACCTTATACTTCAAGGACCTTGCTTCAGGTTTTTAGTAAATTCCTGATTACAATGCCGGAACCTTTACCATTTCACCCTGCATCTAATATACAGATTATATATAATTAGTTAAGGGCAAGAAATTGCATCAAACAAGAATTTACTACTTAGAATATGTGCACTATGAAGTAGACATAAAGTGCATTAGAATGGATTTTATTATGCCCTATACATATATATTATATAATAAAACTATAACATAATAGATAATAATAAATCCCCCCCCCCTTGTCTGAAACTAGTACTTTGTGTACGTGACAATAATCATTAGCTAATAATCAGGAAAGTCTGAAAAGTCAAAAGCCTTCAGTAAAAACAGCAGCACCCAAGCAAAGGATATTTGGAGCTGCATGAAGGCGTAACTCAGGGAGAATCGATGTCGCCGCTATCACCAATGAAACTCTTTTCCTGCTGAGGCAGCTCGCTTTCGATCTCCGACAGACCTGCCTCATTCTGGGGACAGCCTAGCCTCTTTTTGGGCTAGCTCAGTGGTGCTCAGCCTCTATTTGGGCAGAGATGTCAGTGGCTTATCGATGGAGATACATTTGCCTCATGATTTTCTCGACCTGGCCCCTACCATCTATCAAAGTCTCTTGATCTGCTGATTTTAGCCTTGCATCTTGTGTTCAGAGCAACTGTGGGTGTCAAGATGAGCTGTTTTGTCAGCTTTGAGGTCTCATTTTGCAGAGTAATCTAATCTTTTAACAGAAAATTGCTTTTTTGTCTTTACTATCATGGTTTGCATGAGTCCTGATGTTGCTGATTTTATTTCGGAGGTGTAGTATTTCGTTTAATCATAGCTTAACAAGTTGTTGTTGACTCTCTGCTGCTTCGTGCCAATCGCAGAAATACAGCCTACTACTAGAAATAGATATATTGTGCCAATACTTAGTGTGGTACCATGCCTATATAGTTCACACTGCTTCGACTGTATCCATGTAGTATCAGGGTAGTATGTTTCACATTTGTTCCATATAACGTATTTTCACAGTTAGAAGCCGAGACCTCTATTATGTGTCCATACAAGACTGGTGTTTAAATGAGGTTCTAAATAACTTTAGATTTATTTTCAGGTCATTTTAAAACCAATATATAAACAAGAATTAAATTAAGTCTGAGTCGGTACCAAGCCTGTAATCATGGTAATCAATGAAAGTAGTGGGGTTTTTTTTTACTTGTCTGAGCAAAAACAGTCAGCTCAAGGCACCACCAGTTTAGTTTCTCATACAAGCGACTTCCAGCTGAGTGTTTCCTCATAAATTGTGCAGGTAATTGAACTCCCGACATTCAGAACAGCCCCGAGCATCCTAACCTCTAGGCCACCCAGCTGGTGATAAAGTTATACACTGTGATTTCAAATTAACTGCCAGTTTGGCCACCTGATATGTTGGCATTTCCATGCCCTCTGAGCACAGAAAAAGCAAAAGCTATTACAGCTAGCAAGACAAGGTGTGGCTCTAGTTCTGACGTTTGTCTGAGGCCTATTGTGACGTCACAGAGCTGCTGAAAAGACTTCTTTGGGGTTTCAGAAAATCTCCCATCTCTGCTGACATTTGGACCTGATAGGTCAGTTGAGGTCACATGGTCCTCGTGGGTGGCAGCCCCCTGCTGGACAATGCTGGTATTAAGCCCTCGTGCTGGGCAGACACTTGGAGGCCTTAAAGGAACGCCTTAAATGGCTTCTAGAGGAAAGAAGTTAGCTTTCCTTCGGGCTGCCTTGGTTACTTGCAAGTTGTATCCTTAATACAGAACTCCTTGGCTGTCCTCTACAGAACGCTACATAGGTCAGTAATCAGCTTTTCAAGGTCAGATAGGTCATACTTGGACTTCCACCTATGGCAAGAGAATGACTTAAGTCTAAGCTACAACTAATTTGTCTAGGCACAAACAAAACACAGACTGGCCTATGTTATAAATGATCGAACAACAAGTATAGTTTGCAAACAATTGATGTAAGGCTGTCTAAAGTGTCTGCATTATGTTGAGATAACAGTGAGCACAAAAACAGTCACTGTGGCCCTTGCAAGAGCAATTACAGCAGCTCAAAAACAAGAGCTGTTTTTGCCCGGTGGGAAATATTATCGAGAATAGGCGTCGAGTAACAGAAAAGACTTTCTGAGAACAAATTTCTGTCGTTGTCTTTGATAGTTACTAGCTGCTGTTTTAATAGAGCTTGTGCAAATACTGTTAATTAACTACCAATACTACTACTAGTACTACTACTAGTACCACTACTACTACTATTACTACTACTACTACCACTACTACTACTAATACTACTGCTACTACCATACCACTACTACTACTACTACTACTACTACTACCACCACTACTATTACTACTACTACTACTACTACTACTACTACTACCACTACCACTACCACTACCACTACTACTACTACTACTACTACTACTATCACTACCTGCTACCTCCTTAACACTTACGTCATTTCTGAGATAGCTTCAATGCTAAAACATGCATTATATGTGATGGAAACAGCTCGTTAGGTTTAAAAAAAATGATCCAGAGATAGCAGCATGTAGAAAGCATTGTTAATTGTGTAAATGCGATGCATGGAGTTCGTGTAAGATGAGCTACAGTAAAGGAAAGCCACATTTTAAAAAGGCCATCTAATCCTAAAGACCAAAATGGCCATTAGAAACTGCGATATTCAAATATTAAGACAACCTCTATTTTAAAGTCCAATTCAGTGATTCTCATAGACTGATAGATGGTCATGCTTGTACATTTCTGCTGCTCATCCATTGTATACCACCAAGAATGCAGTTGCCTGATTTGACTTGTTCCCTTTTATGCATAACCATCATGATATTCATGAAACTGAAGCTACATGTGTTTGTCTATCGACCTCTTATGCCCTCTAATAGCCAGGGGCTATTTTGCACAAGCAGCCTGCCTCACAAGTCTGCTGCTATGGTCAATCATTGAGCTTCTTTCACAGAGTACTCTCTGGATCTGTTTGCTCAAGCTGATTGAACTGGTCACAGACCGGCTCCTTGTGCTACCCCAGACATGCCTTAAGGTTCTAGCAATAGTGTATAGTGACTATACCTGGGCCCCACTATGCAGTGAGAAGTATACTAAGACTATGTACACTGCCTGGTATGCAGTTTGACAACTCAGGAAGTAGTCTTATTGGAGTTTTAAGATTGGTTCTGCATTTGACTGAATTAGTAGTAGTAGCAGCAGCAGTAGTAGTAGTATATACTGTTGGTAGCAGTGGTGGTACATGGCCAAATGTGCCATGTGCATTTTCCATGCGTTTGGATTAACGCATGGAAGACGCATGGTTTTTGCCTCATTATGATTAGCTAATAACCATGCGTTTTCCATGCATTTAGCCTTCTCATGGAAAACGCACGTGGCACATTTGGCCATGTAGCAGTTTATAAGAGATATATTACCTGTCAAGCAAATATTAATGAGTGTGTTCTGTCTTTGAGAACTGATAACGTATCCTGCTTTTGGGTTTGAGAAATGTCCTAGGCAATGGCGCAGAGAAAACACCGTGCTAATAACCGTTCAATAACGTATTATCAGTTAAAATTCTCGTTTAAATACGACCATAGATGAAATACTCTTTCTTACAAGGGTTAAGTCAATAGTTAGACCGAAATATTGCTGTCATTTGCAAGCGCGCCGATAGGCGACTCGTCGTGAGGCAGTTTGTCGGACTAGTCATTAGTCAAAGCATAGCATCGTGTGAGTTATGCTGCTAATAATCCATTGAATAAGAAGCAAATTAACTTCAAATGAACTTAGTAAACAATGAAAAACATCCATATTACTCATTGCTATTTCAGTGATGTTTCCTGCTAAATGGCTTACCATCATCTCCGGTTTTGATATCATCACTTCTTTGACTTTTTGTATGCTAAATACTGTTAGTATTTTCTCACCTGGGGTCTGGTGTTTTTTGGCAATTTGGTTACATCTGTAACAGTAGAAAAACACCATCTGTAAAAGGAAACACTGTAAGAAAAAAGAAGAAGAGTAAAGTGAAGAACCACATTGAGAAAGCTTAAGCCAGATTTTTAGTGGATTCTTGTACATCTTTATTGAGTGGGAAGACTAGGTGAAAGACTAGGGAGGCTCAACTAGAAACACTTCACTTCAGAACGAGATAGGAATGCAATATGGTGAGAGAGCAGTTATTTTGCTTGCTAGAGGGGGTATGGTGTAGTGGTGGCGCTGCAAGCAAGATCGATAAGGGGTTCCTCAAGGAGAAGATGGCTTATTTTGTATATATGGGTAGATATGTGCATTCACTTGGATTATCTTGAATATCTGGTGACAATATTGGCTCTGGTGTTGTTTCTCAAAGTACATTTTATATTGTAGCATTTCATAAATTTCTAACTTCTCATGTTCTCATGAAGTCCAAGACTAAATCAAGCTAAATGGTTAAATTCTTCACTCAGCTGGTGTATACCAATCAAAATGCTCCATTGATAGTCGACCAGCATTGATGTAGGTTGTACAGGAGCATGCTATATTGGACAGCTGCTGAATGATTGATGGCTGTAGTTCATGATTTTATGACTGCATTGTATGGTGGACGGCTGCAGTATATGTTGCATGATGTGGAGAATATAAGCAATGGTGTTGTTCCCCACCATCCACTATATTGTTATTTTATCTTCCAATTACTACATTGCAAAACTGATTGCTTAAGTGCGTTCGTGTAAGATTTTAACATTGTTTAAAGACCTCAAATAGATAGACGGATAGACAGACAGACAGATAGATAGATAGATAGATAGAAAGATAGAAAGATAGAAAGATAGAAAGATAGAAAGATAGATATGGAAAGTGCAGCCCTCTTAGGCAAGTTCTTGCCGCTATTGAGGGTTGATTGATGAGGTGAGAGAGGAAGAGTCCACCCATGTTACACATTTACCTCATGGATGGGATCTTTTACTTGCCTCTGCATAGACACTGAGTACAAGGGAATAGTATGAGACTACAATAAGCTTAGGACGAATATTTGTTTATAATTATATTGATTTTATCAATTATCTAGTTTAACCCATCAGTACATAATAAAGCTTGACTGAGTTTTAACAAAAATATTTTTGATGGTACTTTTGTTGTAACCGCGTGTGTTAGCCAGAAAATAATTGCAAAAAAATTCTAAATTTCCAAGTCAATTTAATTTAAATTGGTTAATGTTAAACACATGACTTTGGTTAACCAACCAAGTTACGCCCTGATACCGAAATACCTTATGTAATTACCCTGTTTTAATAATTAATTTGAAATCCGGAAAGCAGAAAAAATATATAAATTCTACTGTGTGGGAAATGATGAACATTTGAGTTGTCATATAAATGAAAAAAAGGTGATATTGCCATTTTTAAACTCAAAAACAGTCATGATTGTGATGCCTGACCTCATTTCCAAGAAATTAAAATAAATTATGAATATGGATTCTGGAAAAGATAGAAAAGTCGAAAAAAAGGCAGTGTGAACTGTATATAACATTGTAAAAAAAAGTATTCATACAAGAATCGGAAATATAAGAAAGAAATTTGTTATTAGATGCAAGTGATTTTACGAATGGGAAAATTAATAGTTATCTTTTTGTTATAGGCAACTTTTCACAGTGACTTAATGGTCTCTCAGATAATATTTTCTATCTAAACAGTGCTAGATTTAAGTGCTAGGCTTTCATTGCAGCATAATGAACAATGATCAATTCTGCTGATCTTATTTTCTAAATTAAAAAAAAGTTGGCTTACCTGAGCCAAAAAAAAAAAATTATAATATAATAAAAAAATCTGTCTAGCTTACAGTTTGATTAGTTTGTGCTGCTTAAAAGAGTAAAATATTTGATTGAGATTGGAATTTTCACACAGCCATGTTGTAGTTAGTCATGCAGAACTGCCACCAATTTGCACTTACAATTTATGTTTGTCTTGTGTTTGCCTGGCTGTCTGCCTATCACGTGATTGACATGATTTGTTTTTTATTTTCAGTTTTTCATCTTCCTCTTCATCATTTTTGCTGTTCTGCTGGCTGCAGGAGTCTGGGCTGTTGTTGCCAAAGATACTGTAAGTGCAAGAGTAAATGACTCCATAATAATAAACTAATAAAATAAAGTTACTTCATTATATAATTGTTGCATTACTTATATTTAATTATACATTTATTAGATTACTTCTATTTTAATCAATTTATATGAATTATGCATGCATTTGATAACATACAAAACCATTTGGTATTTACCATATTTACAGCAGAATTCATAGACTTGGAAACTACTCAAGATGACGTCATAAGAATCCAGGACTCCTATTGGCTGTGTGACTGCTTTAACCAATGGAGTCTTAGATTCACATGACGTCTCGTGGAGTATAGTGTCTCCAAGTTAATGAATCCTGCTGTATGTAATGCATTCAGCTATCCAGTTGTGGTGCAAAGCCAAACTGAATTCCAGACAAAATTGTATATATAATCATAAAAGTTTGTATTAAATACACAGAGTGGACATTTATAGATGTGTTTCAAGTTTCAACTGATCTGTGAATTTATTTTGATGCAAAGTTCAATAGTATATAGCATGTTATTGAAATTTAGTTTCCTCATATCTTGTTAATTTGAATATTTAATACCTTTAGTTCATTTTCCAGGTTAAACAATCTGTCACAGAAACATTACAAGAAGCAGTGGAGCAATATGACGAAAACGAGGCTTCTCGAAATTTGATGAACAATGTACAAACAAATGTAAGTTCTTTGTTTTTCTATTACTGCAATTAGCATTACTAAGTATTTAATCTAATCATATTAAAAGCAGTACAACTGGCCAGTGGAAGTCAGCCCACTTCTGACATTCATTGCTGCCTTAAATGACCTTTAACGTTCCCACCTTAATTAAGTGCAGGTGTTAAGGTGAGCGATAATAGGGGAAACATCCCACATTGACCTGAATTCCGTTCGACTGGTCTCGTGACATCCTTGTTATGGCCTACTACTGGTCATCCATCAGCAGACCAGTCAGTGTGATAAACAATAGTGAAGGGGAAAGACTGATCGAGAGTAACACCTGTCTCAACCTATTAGCTTCAGAATAAATTGAAAATATTGGAGAAGCTCATGGGAAAATTGTAGGAACTGAAATAAGTTATTTTAGACCAAGTCTGTTATTAAAAACATATGATAAAGTTGCATGATGGTGTCATTTCATCATTATAATGGCCGATGACTCATGAATGGATCAGCAGAATGCTCCCTTAAACATAGAAATTTTGGTTTTGAAGAAGTATTTTTGAAAATATGTTTATTACACTGCAATATTCATGAATAGTACCCTTTCTATTAGGTTCTAAAATCAAAATATTCAACATCATAATCTAGTCAAATAAAGAAGGCAATGGATTATTCGAATAACTTGCATCATGATCACTATTGGAAAGGTATATATCACACTATTAAAGGTGCACTGTCTGTCAAATTTGCAATTTTCTAAGATGCTATCAAACAGTTGAAAATTACCTTTATTAATCAAGGCACACTAAATTTGTGTGAATTAATGATTTTATAAGACATTAATTACTTAAAAATAAATTATACATTGAGAGAAAATCCAGACCAAAACATTGGAAACACAATGGAAATGACATCATCATCATTGTTCAGTATTGTGACATCATCACTGGGTTTGTTTACATATTGAGTTTTTGATGGCATGAAAAACTATATTTATATTATTTATTGTAAATTAAAACTAAATTGTTGTGCTAAAGTGGGTATGTAATGGCGAAAAATATCATGAGACAAGAAGGCAGTATTGATTTATATCATTATTTTAATGTGCAAATTTGACAGACAGTGCACCTTTAAGCACGTTAAATTGTTTGCTCGAATCCTATGACTAATGTTTTTCATAATCTTGATCTGTTTGCAGTTTAATTGCTGTGGGGCCAGTCGAGGTGTTGCTGATTACAAGGACAGAGGACCACCCAAGTCTTGCACTTACAGATCATACCCTATTGTAAGTATCCACAGATTATTTAGAAGTGCATTGCATAGTATTTTAGCCATGTACTTTCTTTTTTGCCAATGTGAACACTCTTTTTGCAGTATGAACATCTTGTGGGAATGAACTTCTTTGACATAGCACTGAAATCATAAATGTACTTTCTATTTGACAATACATATTTTCTACTTTGTGGTATGTACATTTTGGTGGTGTTGAGAGGCAATGTTACTGGATATATTGACTTGGCAGCTCATCTTAGCATCTGTCGACCGAGGCAATATATCGCAAATCGGATTTCTTCCGGCGTATTGTGGCTTAAGACATCCAATCGCTGTATTATCGACTGCAGCAAAATTATATTGACATTACAAATTGATGTCAAGTCGGGGAGAGGAGAAAGTGAGAGAGCGGACAGATTTTTATGAAGTGTAGCAGCGGAATGTCGCATCTTGTATGTTGTGACATCATGGTGACATCATTGTGACATCAGCAAGAGTAGAAGAGATTGTTGAAATATATGGCTTGTGTGTCTGTGATTCAATAAGTCTGAGTAATAGACAATAGTTTTCTTCTGAGTGGCTGTCAGTTGTCTTGGAGCAAATATAAAGACACCGAGCAGAGGTATGTGGTGGTTCCTGCCTCCGAGCAATGCTCTTCAATTTGAGAGGCGACATTGCTCACTTGGCAGGAAGCGCTCTCCAATTTGGAGGTGGAGCGCGTGTGCCAACAGCACACGGCCATATTTGTTTTCGCATCTCTTTAGGTCTGCGTTTAGGGCCTTCGTCAATTTAGGGTACAGATGTACAGCTCTAATTGCTAAGTAACTTGCAATTTTTTGTTGCAAACTGAATGCAAACTGGAAGTGTAATTGTCTACTAATTGATGCAACCTGGGACTTACACCAGATTCTCTAGCATCATCATTATATTTTACTAAATTCAGTAGCTGTATCTTTCTCTGTGTCCACAAGATATACCATAGAAGCTCACAGAAATCATGTATTTGCAAAGGTCAAATGAATCTTAAACAATTTCACTGTCCAGTTTTCACTATGTTCTTGGACACTGATGTACATTCATGTTTTCATTTGACCACCAGCCAAGAGATGAGGACCATCAGAGATGCTAGTTGCAGAGGCAGGGGAAGACCACTTTGCCAGGAATTAAGCATCGAGCAACCTTAGATGGCCAATACTAGCCACTAGGAGCCACTGCTGGGCAATGGATCCTCAGATAGGAGAGGTGATCCATCAATGATATTACTCTATTGATGTGTCCTATCTCAATCTGGTGGCACATATGCTGGGTATAGCACAGTGAGCCTATGTTATATTAATGTATATCAATGTGTATTATAAGAGGAATGTTATTATTACTACCACCAGGATTGTCTTACAGTGGAACCTTGCCATTAAGACCACCCTTGGTGCCAATTTGCTGGTCTTAATAGTGACTCAGAGGTGGCCTTTATGGTGAGGGAAACTTGCAATGGTAAGAATACAGCTTGTGCCAAAATGGGTGGTCTTGGAATGGAGGTAGTCTAAATTGTGAGGTAGTCTAAATAGTGTTGTAGTCTAAATAGTGTGGTAGTCTAAATAGTGAGGTAGTCTTAATAATGATGTGGTCTTAATAGTGAGGTGGTCTTGAAGTGGAGTTGGTCTAAATAGTGAAGTAGTCTAAATAGTGATGATGTGGTCTTAATAGTCAGGTGGTCTAAATAGTAATGTGTGGTCTTAATAGTGATGTGGGGGTCTTAATAGTGAGGTGGGGTCTTAATAGTGAGGTGGGGTCTTAATAATCAGGTGGTCTTAAGTGGGGCTCTAATGTAGTTCTGGCTTGGTGGTCTAAATGGTGAGGTGGTCCTAATAGTGAGGTGATCTTAATGGTGAAGTTGTCTTGTGTTAGGTTGCAATATAGTCTCCTGGTTAATAGTGTTGTTGAGCAGTTTGTCACCCATGGTTTCTATTCCAAGCCCAGGAATAGAAAATCTGTTACCAACATACACGTAGCATGTGTAGAGTCACAATGGGGAGAAGAAATAACAGAGCCTACAGTGGGCACTACGACAGTAGGCGTAGTACATACAAAGACAATAAGATGACGTCACTACACCATTGTTGCATGGATGTCATCACAATATAGATGACGTCTTCACACAATACCTATCCGCTAGGTGTCAGTGACCTCTCGTGGTACTTTTTCTCCCACATGGATAATAATTTGGACAAGTTTGTCTCGATACAGGTATAAATAACCTTCCATAGCCACAGACAGCTACTGAGCCACTGACATATATATTATATTTAAACGACACCATAGAATCTGATGCCACCGCAAGATAATTCAAGTTTCAATTGGCATCCGATTCTGAAAGTATCTCTCCCTCCATATTGCTTTTTTGTATGGAAGATTTACAAGTGATTCCTTGAATGTCACTTAATGACAAGCATGCAGCTTGGGGTGTTGGTAACATTGCTTCAGAATGCCAGAAACTGGGAGAACTTTAGCTTAATTGACATGGAGAGATGTCTTTGTTCATAAAATGGGGCTCTTTTTTACGAAATCTCATGATTTTTTTCTCTTAATGCGCATCTTTAAGAGGCAGATCTCAGATGTGTGTGATGTATTGTTTCTCAGCTTCTGGTAATATAGAGAAGCCTGTGAAGGTTTTTTGAAAGTTAGGAAGCAACGTCAGCTCAACGTTGGCTGTGAAAATGGTCCTTCGTTGACTTACAAGCGGCACATTACATTTGCCATGCTTAGTTTTGCTTCATCAACATATATATCCAGTGCTTTGTCTGGTTAATAGAATCATCTCCCATATGAAACATTAAGAGCAGGCAATTTCATGGAGAGATGCACCCATTATAATATAGACACAAGGACCATGGCCTGTCCCATATTAATCAATACTCAATGATGGCAACACAATTTGTGCGTTAGCGTTAGGAGCTGTGTTACAGTAGGAGCTGTGTTACAGTAGGAGCTGTGTTACAGTAGGAGCTGTGTTACAGTAGGAGCTGTGTTACAGTAGGAGCTGTGTTACAGTAGGAGCTGTGTTTTAGACACGAAACATTGCTCACTTTTCGCTAAGCCATTAAACTGCCGCTGTGAATGTTTGATGTATTGAGAACTGTGTTCATGTGACAACCAATGGGCTACCCCCTGTCACGATAGGCTATCCAGTTTTATTTGTGGACCTCTTGCAGCTATGATGAAGAGTTTTCAGCAATGCTGGACCATAAGCTTGGTTTTCAACCATCTCCCTGAAGCTCAGATAGTTCAGTGAAATTATTTTGTACTTGCCCAATGTCATAAAGAATGCAGGTACAGTTAGTCTCATTAAAACTGGCCTGCCAAATTAAACCTAGACAAAGCTAGACAACTTCTGCTATGCGATGCTACCTGGCACTGAACGGAACTGCCTAGCTATAGCTGACTACTCAAAGCCGGATCTAAGAGTGTATGCAGCACCATCTGAAGCACAAATTGAGAGTTACCCATACTGGCCATTTTTTTGTGGAAAAGATGCATGTCTATTTTACATACATATATTTATGATATATCTATATCAGATACATTTCTTACATTTACCAAGGTTTATATTTTTTCAGTGGGTGATAGGTGTAAGCCGTCTATATAAGCTAGGAGTAGACAGAAGCCGCTGGCTTTTAGCCAGTTACAGCTACAGCCAGGAGCAGGTTACTACAGCTGTCTAGAGCCCACCAAATTATATGAAACTCACTGTATAACACGATGAAAGTTTGCTACATTGTTGAAAGTGCAAATTAAATCTGAACCATGACAACACCAGTCATGTCCTAGAGAAAGAATACACTATGTTCATTGCTCAACCATGCACAGGAGTATCACCTTATATCTTGTTACTCCACTTCTCCTTCTTATATCTCCATAACACTATCCTGTCCTTAAAAAGTTGAATATAATAGATAAGTACTGTTAGAGGCTATAGTTTCTGTTGATGATCACCTCTCTTCTATTGACTATATGCCATATGTATTTCTCTGTGTAATCTGTCCACAATTTCTGCTTATTCTGTGTCCAGGGTCTCCAGGCTCCCACAGACTATGTTTATTTATAATGTACAGTGTTTCGGATGCTGCCCACTGCTTTGTGCTCAGCTTGGTCCTGTGGTCTGCTAAAAGCACCAGTTGTACTGCAATGGTAGCCGTGGTATAAAGGACTAAAGATCTGAGTACGTATTAGTTATATCCCGAATAGGAAGCAGTTCACTCAAATTTTGTTGGTTATATCCCGACGCCGAAGGTGGAGAGATATATAACCATCAAAAATGTTAGTTAACTCCCGACTTTGAGGGGTATAACAAACTTATACTCCATTAGGCATATTTACTAATTTGTTTGATTGTTTTGTTTTAATGCCTTTATTACGCAAAATAAGTTCAGTTTGCAATCAAGAAGGAGTTAATAAACATTTTCGATGGTTATATCTCGCAAAAGAACAATAGTAAAGGTCACGTGGTGGAGTATAAAATCAGTTGTTTAAAGAAGAAAAAAAAAACACAAACAAAAAAGTCTGTTAAATGAGCAATTAGATGGTGTAATACATCTCATCTATTGTTGAATTATTAAAAATATGTGGATCTACCAATGGTGGACTTCCATAATATTATCGTGATTATGACCAAATAAGATAGAACTTTGCCTTAGGACTATTGTCTATATGGGTGGTAAGTTGGTCCTAATTATACTTATTTGTATTTCGGGTTCGAATCCCAGGCCAGGCACTCTTCATAAACTACATCCAACTAACTACATTTCGATCACATGAAAATTAGAGGTGCCTCAAATTCGAGGTGCCTTGTACTCAGTTTTTATGCTGAGGCAAGTATAAGGCCTCACCCATGTGGTAAATGTGTAATATGAAGTGGATATACCTTATCATCTCATTACATCTGCCTCTGGTCATTTAAGCTCCAGACCCAGTAGAAGTTTTTGGCACAGCTGAAACTCTGCCACATAACTGCTGACCTCAGCATGTCTGCAAGACTGCATGCAGACCATAATATCAATATACAGTGACAAGTTTCAGCCACCGTGTCAGAAATCACGACAGGACATGCTACTGCCTATGCATATTCGTGCAGGTGTTAATTTTGACATGAACTCGCATGTGTAACTAGAGGCACGATTTAATTGAGTTCATATTGAGTGGTGTCAGACAGGTATGGTATGATGGCAGACAGGTATGGTATGATGTCAGACAGGTAAGGAAAGGTGGCAGACAGGTTAGTAGGTTAGGTCATGCTAATTTAACATACAGTAGACCTGTCAAATTGGACCTAAACAAGGCTTAAAACTTCTGCTTTACAATGCTACCTTCCACTAAGCGGAACTCTCTGGCTATAGCTGGCTACTCAAAGCTAGATCTAAAAGTACATGCAGCGCTATTTGTTGCGTATTGGTTGAGAGTTACTCGTATTTGTCATTTCTTGTTGAAAAGATGCATGTCTATTGCACATTCACTATATATTGGATATACATTCACTATATATTGGATATATTTGTTACATTTGTGAAGGTTTATATTTTTTCAGTAGTGGTAGGTGTAAGCCAACTATAAGCTAGCAGTGGGCAAAAGTGAATGACTTTAGCCAGTTATAGCTACAGTCAGGAATAGGTTGCTACAACTGTCTGGAGTCGACCATATTTTATGAAAATAACTGTAAATATAATAGAGGGATACCTGATTAAGGTCTTAACAATACTTAAGTTGAAGCATAGGAACTTTTATATTGCTGGACCTCATTCACACCTCCCCTGGTGTTGGTGGAAGGTGTGAGGTAGTGTTTGGTAGATGCTTCAACTTATTACACCAAACAGGTAACAAACAATATTTATCATGACACTCATTTTTTCACTTCAATCAGCGAACATGGTCCTTTGATGTGTAATGTAACTTTGTGTGTCAGTACTCACAAGTTTCCTGTATAAAGGGATAGTTAATTACATAATGCTGAATGTTTCAGATGTACTGTATCTTGAAAATTTAATGAATATTCCCAGTATTTCCTATATTCCCCCAAATTTCCGAAAATTACCAGGGTAGATTTCCTCTCATGAAAGTTTGAGAATTTGACATCTCTAGTTATGTTTAACAAACTTTTAATGATGATTCCATGGATTTCAAAGTCATGTATATACTCTGAGCTAAACAGGGATAACTAGAGTGTACATTTTGCAGTGCCCTCCTGTGTTCAATATGGGGTTTGATTGAGGTCTTCACCCCAATTGTTACTACCCTTGACATGTGGAGTCCCAGGGCTTACAAGGTCATTCTTGCAGCAATAAGTTCAAGTTCAAGTTCAATCGTTTATTCACCATACATATACAAACAGAAAATGAATATTGTCATTATTTTAGAAATATGTGTGGATATGTATAAATATATATATGATTGGTAGTCTCACAAGGCATCATTGAAGTGCCGCTCACGCAAGACAATAACATGACATATATGGCCAAATTGGTCGGTTGTTTAGTTGGCTGATTAGTTGGTTGATTGATTAGTCATTGTGTGGATGCACACAGCTGATCAATCCAGTATTCAGACACTGCAGGCAATATTGGTTATGGAATTTGCTGTGGAAAGTCTGTGGATAATTGTTTGTTGCTCATAACAATTTGATGAGCAGCCTGTTGTCTGGTTTGTTAATGCAAGTTGCAATCTCTTTTCCGTTATGACCTGTAGTAATTGCTCGGGTTTAATTAGTGAGCAGTCTTTTTTAAGAGCCATCTCTAGTGTCATTTTGATTAATAAACAACAACACATCCCAGATAGCGTACCAAATCGTGCCGACGTCAAATCAACAACAACAACACTAGGACGACGTAGCCACAATTGGGCATGATAGTGTGTGTGGGATGCATAAAAGTCAATTGCAGCGGAGTGGAAACTGGAGCCTACTTTTTTCACTTCAAAAACTTGAAATGTAGCAGACGTGGTGCATTCTCAGCTTCTCTCACATATCTCTCAACTATCGACATATTTTGCAGTTGTCAGGAACAGTAGTCTTTGCCTTGTTATTATGGATAATGTGAGAAGCACTGGTGGCAAATGGATAAACTTTGAAGGCTCTCACGAAGCTGACATTTCCTAGGTGTTCCGATTATTAAGGTGTAACGGAGGGGTGTATGATGTGTGAAATTTAGCACTTGGGTGACAGGGCCCTTAATTTGGCGTTTACACCACTAATCAGTCAGCAATTGTGAGCAATGTAGCATAAAGATCTCCTGATTGGAGGAGAGCCTAGAAGGCACCCTGGTCTGCCTTAGGGCGATTCTGATAGTCACGTGATAAATAGGTCTCGTCAAGTCTTGTCATGCTCATAATTTGAGGCATGATCTTGGTGACAAGGATTTCTGCAAGGAGGGGTTATCTCTGCTGCTGTAGTTGAACGCACTGATGTGATCAAGATGTTGTCTGATGTTGTAAGGTATATTAGGCTTCTGACCAGACTTATGGCTAAGCTTCAGACCAGCAGCGAGGAGACATAGACATAGTATCAGTACAGTGTTGACATTTGGTGAAAGGTTTTAGTACTACTCACTTCCGAAGTCAAGTTCTGTTTAACTTCGTAAGCTGAAACAATTTCTCACAACTACTGACCTCGGCATATCTGCAAGACTGCAATAATATCAATAGACAGAGACAAGCTTCAACCACCGTGTCAAAAATCATGACAGGTTTCTCCAATTCATTCAAGCTTCAACTTACTTGAGCATTCAGAAACAATATTTATCATGCAATTCTCAATTATTATAACATGATTCTCTAATTAAAAGTCAACAGGCATACCCATGATCACTGAATGTGCATATATAGCAGTGAGTGAGTAGTAAGTGGGTATTATGAGTAACAAAGTTGTACCGATGTTTTCATAGTTAACAGTACCCTGCATGCGTTCGACATCATGGACATTGATTGAGGTCTTCACCCGACCCTTGCCATGTGGAGGCCGAGGGCTTACAAGGTCATTTTTGAAGCAATAACATGACAATACATGACCATGTCGATTATGTTGTTTAGTTGGCTTATTAGTTGATTGATTGGTTAGTCATGGAGCCAGTCTATTCAGTGTTTAGATACTTCAGTCCATATTTTTGACTTTCTTGATATTTCAGATTTAGTTAATTTTATTTGTATTAAGTATTATTTTCCCCCTATAAAATTGGTATTAATTATTTCTTCTCCTATACTAAACCATGGAGTTTGAAATAAATATATATAATATATATGTATATATAGGCTAGATGTGGCATCATGTGGAATAATTGTGGGTATGATAGTTCTGATTTCTTCTTTTTCTTTTTTAAGTTGTCATATGGTAAATGCCCGGGTTTATTGGTGAGGCAGTCATGTGGAGAGTGACCTTGTGAGATTTTAAATGCTCGTGTCACAATCCACGTGAAGTAAATAAAGTTGTGTCCTCTACTGTCACATGTAATTAACAGATCACAATAATCAGAGATAGCATACAAAATCCTGTTAACATCGGACCAACATCAGATCGACAGTCATAACACCAGGACATCGTCGGCCTGATTTGGCATTGCTATCCCGAAGGCACAAGTCGTTTTTAGTGGAAACTACATAACATACACCCTGGTATAAGTCACCGTAGTACTTTTTCCTTTCAATAAATGGAAGTGTAACAGATATGATGCGTTACTTGCTTCTTACATATGTAGGTCTGTTAATTATCGTCGTAGTTTGCAGTGGTGGGGACCATACCTCATAGAAAATCATAGAACTGTAGTTTCCACCTTGTCATTATGGAAAATGGTGCAAGCACTGCTGGTAAGCGGATACATATTTGCAGCTTCTTGAGGAGCTGACATATCTTGAGTGTTGCGATTATTAAGGTGTTGCTGAGGGCTGTATGATGTGTGAAATATAGCACTTGGGCGACAGGCCCTAATTCGGCTGTTTAAGGCACTAATCAGTAAGCAATCTAGCATAAAGACCCCTGATTGGAAGAGAGCCTAGATGGCGCCCTGGTCTACTTTAAGGCAATATCTGACAGTCGCGTGATACACAGGTCTTGTCAAGTCCAGGCAAGTCACATCATGCTCGTGATTTGAGGCGTGATCTTGGTGACAAGGATTTCTGCAAGGAGGGGCTATCTCAGCTGCAGCTAAAGTTTATGAAACGTTCATCAAGAAGATGTATGATATAATCATGATGGTGTCTTACATAACAGTGATGTTGTTATGGGTGCTAATCATATTTATAACAAGCAATCAACACTGATCAACTGCAGTGCCAAATATTTCATTAGTGCCTGATTTGATTTGCCTGGGAAGATATATTGATGAAATTATGGTCATATAATACACTCAGTACATTACTCATCAAAATAAACTTTTTTGTACAAGCTAGACTTATCTACACCACTACTTAAAAACCCCGGCTACTTTGCACTAAACCAAACTGTCCAGCTATATAGCTGTCTACTGGAAACCACAACTGAAGCACACCTGCTGCCATCTTGTGTTTAAATCCAGAGTCAACTGAAATAAACCAATAAGTGAATAAACACAATCATAATGTATAGATAATTATATGATAATATATAACTTACCTTTTAGAAAATGTAATTTTATATATATTACATGCTACTGAATATTCATGCTGTATACAAGTAGAATCCAAGTCACATTATAAGTGTGGCTTGCTTTAGAGAGTTGTAACTCGTTCTTGATAGCCATAGTTATAATAATAGCTATAGTCATAGGTCTTTATTGTTTGATAATGTTATGGACTGTACAATGCTTACAGTATGAGTTTGGCATCTTGATATCTCTATAGATATTTCCTAGTGAAGCCACCAACTAAGGCTATGCCCATGACACTGTTGTTGCTCCTTCATTAGGCGCATTAGGGTGCTCCAGATGCAAAGTAGTCACTAAAGTAGACTCCCAAGTAGTCACTCTTGTACTTGAAAGTAGCAGACACCGGAGCGCTGTATAGAGTCTGGCAGGGGACTATGTCTTCCAAGCAGCTAAGAATGATACAAACCTCCATTGTGCATCCCCTTAAAGGACTAGAATAATTGGTGGTGCTGAAATGGCCCGAGTGAACAATATATTCCTATACAATTAAGCCTATGATGTACAAGGTGCTAAGATGTATTTTTCACATTTCAATCACAGCTGATCCCTCATTCTCTTAGAGTGAGAGTTTTAAGATAAGACACAATTCTCCATAAAAGTCAAAATGACAGCAATAAGCAAACAAAGGAATAAGATATTGCTTCTTTAAGCCTTTATGCAAATTTCAGACTACCAACCATTGTCCACAGAGTTGGTTCATCAGCTGTCTTAGCAGTCTGTCTGTTGCTCTGGCCAGAGAAATCTTGCCTTGTTGGATTAAATCTTTAGAGCAACTTTGAATGGAAGTAATTTGAAGCTGGGGACATAAGCCTGCCATTTGTGTTGTTGCATGAGAACGGCACATTTATGGAAATTAAAACTGTTGCCATGGCAAAATGGATGGCAAGTGGATTCAAGGAGCCAGAATGTTCAGCTTGGGAAGAAGATTGGCCATAACAAGGAGATGAGTGGTGATTGTAAAAGAAAGAAATGTGAATTTCCCTCAATATTTCTACAAATGTTCATGGTATTTTGTTAAACCTTTCGTAGCAACTGCAAGCTTATTCATACATGTTTGTTTTGGTATATACTGGGATCCATAATAAATTTCCATTGGTTTTTTTTTTTTGGGCCATATTTCGCTATACATTGTAAATAGCATGGAGCAGCACAACATAAACAGAAATATTAGCAATAAGTCAAAGTCCAACTTTCCAGTTGATAAAAACAGTTCTGGTAACCTAATAACCAGAATTTTGCTAGGTTCTTCATACCATAACAAATGGCCATACTAATGACAAAATGGCAAAACAATTATCACTGCAAAGACAGTAAACTTCAAGTTAAGTTGTACAGAAAAGGGATTTTATGGGTTAGAAAGTTGGGCTTTGACTTTTTGGGAACCGTTATGTCTATTTTGTGCTTTTCGTCGAAATTTATATTTTGGTTTTAAGTACAAACTATGTTGTATAAACTACAAATCATCCCAAAACAGTGCAAGACATGACAGTACAAAAGACAGTTCACGATACAATACAGAAGACAATAGTGGAAATACATTAAGACAAGAAAAGTTATAGCCAAGACAAATAAACATTTACTCTATCACTTTTATTTGTTTATTGTTAGCTTGTTTGTAGGAAGACCAGTGAATTTGTCTCTGTGAACTTGACTTTAAAAAATAATGTATGGTCTATATAATATAGGACTAGCAATGTCTCTTAGGCGTACACAAAATTCCCTTATCCCCTACTGGACTGTGTGCCATAGTGGGATTTCCAATTCTCTGCTGTGATAATCTGATTAATCTCTCAATAGATGGCACTGCCCACTTGTCAGAACCCAATCTGGTACACGTTGTCCGCATGCTTTGCTTCCATGACACTTCAGTGACGTCATCAATCCATGATGGAATTAGAAGGAATTAAGGAACAATGGCGACAAGATGCGAGATGACAGATGCAGGCTGATGAAGGAATCTGAGGGTTCTGAAAGATGCCATTGTTACCCATGAGACATTCTGTGGCATAAAGACAAAATCCTTAGCAATTATGACACAGTTTGTGTTATTGTATCTCATGTAGGTTTGTTTTGACGGTGATCATGCTATTCCAATGCATCCAAGCAAAAAAATAAATAAATAAAAATTAAGCCTTTAGGAAAATCATTTGAGAGTTAAATGGCAGTGTGGTTCTTACCTCAATCACAGAACATAATTGAGCCAGGCCCAATTAAATTGTTAACCATAAATACTTCCCATTTTTCCACTGCATGGTTGAATACCTATTTGCTCTATAGATATATTGCCATCGTTTATCATTTAATTCTGGAGTATGTTCGACCTAACTTTCAAATCTGGTCGGACATCTGTACTAATTCTGTAGTCAAGCTAAATTCGGTATCTTTGATGCAGTTTCTTAAGATCAGTATGTATAAAGGCAACCAAAAGCCTTAACTTACATCATTATTTGTGCATTTTCTTGCTGTCTTTCTTGTTTCTTTTATCCTATCTTTTCACTTTGTGTATCCCATTAGCGGCGCTGTAGGACATACCTGTACACTAAAGCGACCTCTGTTGGTTGCCTGTTTGTTCAACAGGTCCTTAAGGGTGTTTTAGAGCCGAGGGTAGTAAACAGAATTCGAGAACCCTCTCAAGCATAAGACCCTGCTCACCTTGGCTGAGCTAGGACCCCATCATTACACAGGGCTTCTTTGATCTCAAATGACGGGGTTACCATGCAACAGGGTCACGTGGTCTTAAAAGCATCACGTGACCTGTGTTCTAATGGTCATGTGATACAAAATGGAGGGTCGCTCAATCCGGGTACTTACAGATTAAAGCTGGCCTGTAGCTATTGTAAGGACCACGGACATTAAAGAAGAGTGAAACGCAGAAGGGGAAAACAAGAAGAGCTAATGTTTACATATCTAAAATGGACAATAAAAGAAAAGTAATAGTGTGTATAGCAGGTGAAAGTAACTTTGGAATCTTGGAATACTAATTACTATAGGTATGCTTACCAATTGATCATCGAATTTCTTTGGCAAGAAATAGACAATTCACTGTGTGTCATTATGGACGACATTGGACGTCCATGTGTTTAGTGACTGAGCTACTGGGGGGGGGGGGGGGGGGTGGGGGCCTAGCTCAGTGGTAGCGCTCTGGGTTTCCATTCACTGGGTCCCAGGTTCAATTCCCGGTCGAGCCTAAGTTGGATGGCTGTTTCATCCATCATCTCATTGCCATGGTCCCTACCTGTCCTAATTAGCCCATCGGGTGCAGAAATACAGGACGTAAAGCCCTAATCCACCACCACCAGTGACTGAGCCTCTAAGAGTACTGCAGGTGAAAATAACAGATATGAGTTTTCAATCATGTACTAGTTTCCTGCTTCTGTAATTTTGATGTGTGAAGACATCTCAGTATTCTCTTAGCATTATGGTGTACAGGGTGGAGGTTTCAACAACCTCACTTGTGTGTAGCTTTTTCTTCCTCCAGTAAAGTTGATGGTGGTTGGTGGGTGGATTAGAGCTTTATGTCCTGTATTTCTGTAGCTGATCATTTGGTGATGGGTTAACTAGGGCAGGTAGGGACCGTAGCAATGAGATGAAAGGTGGAACAGCCATCCAACTTAGGCTCGACTGGGAATCGAACCCGGGAGTCCCCGGCCGGGACTCATTAGTTGGAAGCCCTGAGTGCTACAACTGAGCTAGTTCCCTGTTTTGGTATCAAATAATTTTTCCAATTACCACCAGGTGAGCAATCACAGTTTAGTGGTTCCACCTGAGTGTACTTGTTGTTTCTTCACACCCTTTCTGTTTGGGGCAGTTTTCTCTGACTTCCCTTAGCAGAGTCACTCTCAGCTGATTCTTCATGGAGTGAACTGCTCTTTTTAACTGAATGTTTACCTGAAATTTATCTGTCTGACTCTGAAGATCTCTTACTGTCTCTTGCTGGTATACTCAGGCCTGAAAGGCGTTAGAAATTGGAACTGTGCTGGTATGCCCGGTAGAATGACGATTGACACTTATTTATTTATTTATTTATTCGATTGATTGATTACTTCATTACGTGGAATAAACACTGAATATCAATAAGTGTCAATCGTCATTCTACCGGGCATACCAGCACATTCCCCACCCTGTCATTTAAAGTTAAAGCTTAAATTATACATTATCAACCATGGATCATGAATCTTAGAGGGCAAATAATGAACACATCCTGCTATTTTGGTGACAAATTGTTAAAATTCATGACGCTACATGGCCAAATGTGCCATGTGCGTTTTCCATGAGAAGGATAAACGCATGGAAAACGCATGGTTTTTGCCTAATTAAAATTAGGTGAAAACCATACATATTGATAACGCATGGAAAACGCACGTAGCACATTTGTACAATTGATCTTTGAAATTACACTGCAGTGTTTATATTTCAATCTGTTCATGGTTTTCGTGAGAGCCACATTTGGTCCAAATATAACTTTTCACCCCAGCTCTTTGTTAACTAATATTGATGTTTGGCTAAATCACGCGGGATTGGTTTTGTTCTCGTTCAATCAGAGAAATCACGAGATATTGTCAGCCATTATTTAAGCTCTGTCTGTTCATTTCCACCATGCACGGTGGTTGCGTTTATTTTTACCAATTCTAGTGCTCATTGGTGTTCTACCTTGAAGGGATTGAAAAATTGGGTGAAGGAAGGGAGGGGGGCAAAGTAAGAGGGATTGGATGGTGAAAGAAATTATGAGCCTTAAATGGGGTTGGATTAAAGTAGAGTAATTGCCACTTTGCAGAATTGAACCATGATGATTTTCCCTTGTCACGCGAAATTTCACAATTTCTTGAATCGCTTGATAGAGGAAATCACCAAAAGTGTTTTCAATTTCTCTGATATTACCAAGTGTGGGATATTTTGATAATCTTATATATCGTGATATATCATGTATATATCTTTGTGCACCGCTTTCCAAAGACATAGTTTGACACATGTACAAGTGACCTTATTTTTTTTGGAAGGTGGTGTGCTGTCACCTTTTTGAGTGTTCTTTTTGTATAATTGGCTAAGCAACAAAAATTTAACAAAACTGCCTATATGTGTTTTTGCCATAACTGTGAAAAATATGAAAACAACAAATCCTTTTTAAGAACTCGACCAATTGTGTTATATTATACTTTTGCTTGATGTAATTACACTTTCTGCATCTTTACCAATTATTATTTAACAATTATTATTTATAGCTTGCAGGAGGAACAAAACAATTTCTAAACACTAAAGCGCGTATGCATTGATTTGTACCAATTCATTTACACATATATTACATTTTATGTTACAGGCTTGTGATACCAAATTATTCGAATACTTCTCAGAAAACCTGGTCATCATAGCTGGGGTGGCTATAGGCATTGGATTTGTCATGGTAAGTTAATTATTAAAATCCAGACCTTTGAAATAATGTTTCCTTTATAAGGTTATTTGTAATTGAAAGATTGCAGTGCTTTGGTGGCAGAACTTTATATTTTATCATTTATTGGCCCCATCTGTTTATTCTACACATATTTCATTCAGCATTTTGATAAAACATTATTTTGAAAAGCTTTGAAATATATTATGGCATACATTTAGATATATTTTATACTGCATTAATTAGCAAATTAATATTTGTCTTGCCTGACGATTTACTCTTAAAGGTCCATCTTAAGACTGCATAATGACAATATATATCACAAGTGTTCATTATATTTCTGTGGCTTGGGTCCGAATTACCGTATTTTCATGATTACGCACAGACTGTTGATTACCCGGATAGCATTCCAAATTGGAACAACATCATGAAGTTGACGATGTTCAGTTGATAAAATGTTGTTGCGATAGCGGCCAAACATAACTATAGAGTATAGAGATGACGTCGGTCGAAATTGGGAATGCTGTCTGGATAAGCAGGTAGATATACATTTGGCGACAGTGATTTTCGCCACCACAACGAGATTCGCCACCCTCCTAAAACACGATTATGCGCATAGCAATGACTAATTGTACAGATCATTGACAGTGTTCTTACGCTGCGGCAGCCATCTAAAAGGTGTTTATTGTAGTTTTCGGGGGGTGGCGAATCTCGCTGTCGTGGCGTAATTCACTGTCGCCGAGTGTAGCATGTTATCGGGGGAAGACATAATATATTTTAGACCAGGCTTCTACTCAGGAAAAGTTCCCCCGATAACATATGCTATATTAGCCTGATGTCGGCACGATGTTGTTCCGACATCACCCACATCGGGCCGACGTCAATACGATGTCAAATTTGCTATCTGGGTCATGGCAATAATTAATTATCTACCATACAGTGGTGATCTTTGATCAGACAGCGGCTGGTTTGTAATCATGAAAATACGGTTTTATGATAAGTTAATAATTATTGAGAATCAATCACCCTTCAATCCTAACATTTCATATTTACATAATTTGTAACAATATATTTATTCTGATGCTTCATGTGCTTTGCATTTCCAGTTGTTGGGAATGGTATTTTCTATGCTACTCTGCTGCGCAATAAGAGAAGCGATGGCATAGATTGTGACGTCACAATACAGCCTCCCTATCAGGGTGGGTCACGTGTGTTAATGTAGAGTACTTAGTGCCCCTCCCTAGCTGTGTTGTCTGTGCATGCCCGGTTGTTTTCAAGTCCTGCATGATAATAATTATCGTATTTTTGTTTAAGCTAACTAGCACTAGATAGATGGATAGATGGATAGCTAGCACAAGATAGATGGATAGATGGATAGATGAATAGATATAGATTTATGGAAGCCTTCAGATCTCGGCCTTCTCTCAGAGAGTAGGAAAATAGAGTAACTGAAACTGCCAAAAAATATTGCATCATTTAGATAAACATCTTGACTGTTATGTGCTGTATATACATAGAACAATTACATGCATATTGACTAGGAACTCTGCATATAACAATTTAATCTCCCGCAACCAACATTGTATTTGCAAATGTATTAGCCTAGGATTGTTTGTTCTGGGTGCATCTGGTGCCCATATGTAAATTGTAATGCAACATCCATCACAAATTAAGGTATTTTTTAATGGTGTACTGTGTGCATTGTTATCAGTGGTTGTAAATAATAGATTCGACAATTGAAATTGTTGTATTTTACAGCTGTTTTGAGATTTCATAGACTTGGAAACTCAACTTCAGAGGACGTCATGTGAATTCAGCGCTCCCATAGGCTGAGTGACTGCCTTTAGTCTTGAGTTTCCAAGTCTATGAAATATGCTGCAAGACAAACCATATCGCTGTGAGTTAAATAAATATAGTAGCATAGCACATTGTTTAAATATTGTTGCTTATATATCTTGGATTGACACCAAAATATGATGATGGTTACTAAAGCAAAATGTCAGGATCCCCTTACTGTTTAAATAACATAAAAAACATTTTGACTATAGCTAAGTAGTTATGTGGAATTATTTATCCATGTTATTAAGGCTTGAAAAGGCTTCCTCACTCCGCTTTCATTCAGCTTACAAAAGAGGTTTTTCAAATTGGATTCCAAGCCCTGAAAGAGAGATTCAATCCTATTTAACTGGCTTTGGTAGAGCTGGGAGCTTCAAAGTTAGGCGAATTTTAGATGATTCGGAGCTATTTGAAATAACATCACAGGCCCTGTTCTGAGTGCTGCAAATAAAAGAGATTTTGCTCCCATTCACGAAAAGCATCTGCTTTGTTTTGGACGATTTTGATTTTGGACAATGTTGACGATTCGTCTGGCTCAACCGGATGTCATAAAAACGATGTTGATGTTGGCCAAAGCACAATATCAATTGAATGACGGATTGGTTTGGTTAGCTGTCCTTGTTACTGCTGACTCAACTGAAATTTTAATGATTCGGTACATATATGTATCCACAAATACATTGTAAAAACACTTTACAGGAGATTGCATAACTTGGAAACTGAACTCCAGATGACGTCATGTGTATACAATGGCAGACCTGGAGCTAGGGTTCACATTATGTTCTCTAGGGTTTACTTTCGAACTCCGCAAAATTTGCTGTAAATAATTGGATTGTCTGCTAATTACACAATAGTGTGGTAATAATCAGGCCTTCCTGGATTATTGACTCCAGCCAATCAGTCATCTGTTTGAGATCACGTGCCATGTCGATCACGTGTCTTGGTTTGGATGACCATGGAGACAATTTACTATTGTCTCCATGGAATGACACGGTACTGTCCAGATGATATTTATATAAACACAGTACTACTATAGAAGCTACCCAGTTATTGACAGAGGTCTTTCAAGAGATTTCCTGATGCTTGATTCATCATTAAGCAAACTCATTTTAAGTGATTAAAAATAACATACATCATTTGGATGTTCATAGGTGGCACCCCAGTATACAAAGTGCCATCTTTTTGTGATCAAATCCAAAGTTGGAACAGACAAATTTAGCAAAGAAACAATTGTTGAAAAAACTTTTAACATGCATACATGTTGATGCATACATGGTCCTTTGTTTCCATGGTTTCCAACGAAACACAAGCACAGTTGATAGTGTAGTGTCTACACGATTGGAATTACATTAAATTTAAACTTATTGCATCTGTGTATAGTATGGTGAGTAAACACTTGAACTATATTATTGTAATTGGAAATATACCTGCATGTCATACCCTTTATGTTGGTTTCAAATTGTAAAAGTCCATGTCATTAATGACTCCAATATAATGACATTTCCAAGTCCAAGCTGCTCATCTCCAAGTAAACAGCATAAAGTCAGAGTGACTTGAATATGCAGACTTTCAACTGAGTCTCATCTCAGCTTGAAGCAATCCAAGTTCTCCCAGTTCCAAAGTGGGCAGAGTCCAAAGTGCAGTAAGCACAATATGTTCAGAGTCCAAAGTGTACAAGTAAATAACACAAGAGTGGATTTGCTTCCTCAGCTGGCAAAATGAAAACTGATCTTTTTAATGTGCACAAGGTATATGTATTAAAACACAATTCATGAAGTTTTCCCCCCAGCAGGGCTGAGAGGGAATTATCAACCAATCACAACACAGTAAATTCTACATTCCATGGGGTGATACCTCCCCCAAACAGGGCTGCTACCAGCATCTTTCTGCCAATTCTGGCAGGGATTAGTGAAACTGAGACAATGGAGCAAAAGTGGACCCCCTGCAGTGCTCTGCATTGTGCTGAGGCTATTTATAGCTTCAAGTCACAATGGCTATTGTACTGAGTGTCAACTTTGGCTTGGTTAGCAGTTTTGGAGGGAAAGTTTTGGAGGGAAAATTAGTAAGCTCCTCCCACAATTCAGGACTTAACAGTGAGGCATCCTAACAGGGCAATGCACTCACATAATACTGACAATAAATCAATATGAAGCAAAAGGAATGATACTTGTCATCAATTGACAATTGATTGCTAACACAGTCAATCAATTAATAACATAATCAAGGTGTCATCAATTGACAATTGATTGACAATACAGTCAATCAATTAATAATACAATCAATGTTAACAATATAATCAATGTTGATAATTAATTCAATGTTAATGATATAATCATTGCTAACAATATAATCAGTACTAATAATCAACATTCCTTGCAGCAGGCTAAACTAGCTAAGACTAAGCATAATTAACAAGCAACTGCTGACACATGTGAGTAGAGCAGTGACTAGCTAAAAATGTAGTGATGAGCACACACTACCACTGCATTGAGTCACACATGAGCAGAGGGCAAGTGTAATGATGTGCACACATAATAACTTGCACCTAACACATCCATTCAATCTGATAGGTATTTGCTCAAGGCAAGTGTAATGAAGAGCACAACACAATCTGACCTGCCTGTACATCCTTGCTTAAGGCAAGTGTAATGCAGAGTGCGCACAATCAATGCACCTGTCATATAACTTTAATTGACATATATACTTTGCTTAGGGCAAGTGTGATGAGGAGCATACAATCATTGCACCTGTCATATAACTCTGACATATATCTTTTGCCCAAGGCAAGTGTAATGATGAGCACAACACAATCTGACCTGCCTGTACATCCTTGCTTAAGGCAAGTGTAATGCAGAGTGCACACAATCAATGCACCTGTCATATAATAAGTGTTTGCCATGGGCTGCACTTTACATCACTCCCCCCCTTATTCTAGCTCATTGATGGCAATCAGCAAGGAGCGTGCTTGGGGATGATCAAGAAGTTATCAGCCTGGCAATATAGACAATTCTGACATGCTAAACAGTCCTGACATGTTAGACAATTTCGACATGCTAAGTAACTCGACATGCCAGATAATTCTGACATGCTCAACAATTCTGAAATGTTAGATAATTCTAACATGCTAAGTAACTCGACATGCCAGATAATTCTGACATGCTTAACAATTCTGAAATGTTAGATAATTCTAACATGCTAAGTAATTCTCAGTGACATCAATATGTGAAGCACAGTGAGTAAAAGGAAAAATGGCTACAATAACGCTGCAAGGATAAAACAATGGTGATAAGCCTGAGGAAACAAAAGGTATTTCTTATTTTACCTAAGCTAAGAACAGAACTAATATTGTGGGGATGTCATGACTACATGTCGTCGTGACCATGTCTCCCCTTGAGGTAAAGTTCAAGGTGTCCGGCTCATTGAAGATGCATGCTGAGGTGCTTGGCATGCTAGAGTCAATTGTCTTGGTGTCGCAAGGCTGCCTAGTCGGTAGAGCTCCAGGCCAGCCTGCTCTCTAGTGATGCATCGGACAGTCAACTCCACGTGAAGGTAGCTGGTCATTTCCGTGAGACACTAGTCACCAATGTAAAAGTCCATGTCATTGAAGATGCATGCTGAGGTGCATGGCATGGCAGTGTCAATCAACTTGGTTGTGGTCTGGGCTCAGCTCAGCATGCTGCCGCCATCGTGCCTTGAGACAATTCGTTCTGGAGGATATCGAATCCTGGCAGTGACATGGTAAAATCCAGTAGGCAATCCATTCCATCCCTGGCAAACAAGGTGGGGTGCGGTAATTCTGCCGGGCCTCACATCCATGAGCACCAGGAGATTGCCCTGCGGAAAGGCGAAATCGGCATTCCTAACTTCCACGGCCGTAGAAGGTAAAAGAGGGCTGCGTCCAGCACACTCCCGAGTATATCACCTGACCACTCACAATCCATCAGTGCACCTGGCGAGCTTGGTCGACAGGCAGAACCAACATTCTCCACTTCGTACCAGGTTAAGAGTGCGTTTATCACTTCCAGGCGGGCGTGCTTCTGCTGCTCCAGGGGACAGTAAATTCCAGCCGACAGTCATTTCATGAGATAGCGAATTCCAGTAGCTAGTGAATTCCAGTAGACATCGCCTTCCAGTAGCTAGTGAATTCCAGTGGACATCGACTTCCAGTAGCTAGTGAATTCCAGTAGACATCGACTTCCAGTGAATTCTAGTAGACAGTGAATTCCAGTGGTCAGTGAATTCCATATAGTGAATTCCATCAGCCAGTGAATTCTAGTAGACAGTGAATTCCAGTGGACAGTGAATTCAGTGTAGTGAATACCATCAGCCAGTGAATTCCAGCAGACAGTGAATTCCAGTGGGCAGTGAACTCCGTATAGTGAATTCCATCAGCCAGTGAATTCTAGTAGACAGTGAATTCCAGTGGTCAGTGAATTCCGTATAGTGAATTCCATCAGCCAGTGAATTCTAGTAGATAGTGAATTCCAGTGGACAGTGAATTCCGTGTAGTGAATTCCATCAGCCAGTGAATTCTAGTAGACAGTGAATTCCAGTGGACAGTGAATTCCGTGTAGTGAATTCCATCAGCCAGTGAATTCTAGTAGACAGTGAATTCCAGTGGTCAGTGAATTCCGTATAGTAATTCCATCAGCCAGGGAATTCTAGTAGACAGTGAATTCCAGTGGACAGTGAATTCCGTGTAGTGAATTCCATCAGCCAGTGAATTCTAGTAGACAGGGAATTCCAGTGGACAGTGAATTCCGTATAGTGAATTCCATCAGCCAGTGAATTCTAGTAGATAGCGAATTCCAGTGGACAGTGAATTCCGTGTAGTGAATTCCATCAGCCAGTGAATTCTAGTAGACAGTGAATTCCTTTAGACAGTGAATTCCAAGAGTTAGTGAACTCTACCATACAGTGAATTCCAGGAGTCAGTGAACTCTACTATACAGTGAATTCCAGGAGTCAGTCAATTCCAATCAACAGTCAATTCCAGGAGACAGTCAATTCCAGTCGACAGTCAATTCCAGGAGACAGTCAATTCCTTGATTTTCTTGCCAGAGGCCGGCTGATCCTGGTCGTGTGTGTGGTGAGTGGCTGTCCTGTGCAGACTCTTGAAGTCCTTGTTCCTGGGAGGAGCAGCTCTGGTCACTGCAGAGGTCCTGGGGTCAGGAGGGTCACCAGGAGACTGGAGGTCCATCCTGGAGGCTGCACACCTTTTAGGGTGATTTAGAGCATAAATGCCTCACTAGCTCATCTGAGCCTCAAGCACATTGTCAATATGTGCTTGGCTGTACTTGCAGTTGCAAGTGTTGACATCACTTAGCAGTGAAGGACTTGTCTCTCTCTCCTTCCTGTGGCATAAGTGTGTTGTCTGTCCTGGTCCATCATCACGTCAGGGTCACCAATGTAAAAGTCCATGTCATTAATGACTCCAATATAATGACATTTCCAAGTCCAAGCTGCTCATCTCCAAGTAAACAGCATAAAGTCAGAGTGACTTGAATATGCAGACTTTCAACTGAGTCTCATCTCAGCTTGAAGCAATCCAAGTTCTCCCAGTTCCAAAGTGGGCAGAGTCCAAAGTGCAGTAAGCACAATATGTTCAGAGTCCAAAGTGTACAAGTAAATAACACAAGAGTGGATTTGCTTCCTCAGCTGGCAAAATGAAAACTGATCTTTTTAATGTGCACAAGGTATATGTATTAAAACACAATTCATGAAGTTTTCCCCCCAGCAGGGCTGAGAGGGAATTATCAACCAATCACAACACAGTAAATTCTACATTCCATGGGGTGATACCTCCCCCAAACAGGGCTGCTACCAGCATCTTTCTGCCAATTCTGGCAGGGATTAGTGAAACTGAGACAATGGAGCAAAAGTGGACCCCCTGCAGTGCTCTGCATTGTGCTGAGGCTATTTATAGCTTCAAGTCACAATGGCTATTGTACTGAGTGTCAACTTTGGCTTGGTTAGCAGTTTTGGAGGGAAAGTTTTGGAGGGAAAATTAGTAAGCTCCTCCCACAATTCAGGACTTAACAGTGAGGCATCCTAACAGGGCAATGCACTCACATAATACTGACAATAAATCAATATGAAGCAAAAGGAATGATACTTGTCATCAATTGACAATTGATTGCTAACACAGTCAATCAATTAATAACATAATCAAGGTGTCATCAATTGACAATTGATTGACAATACAGTCAATCAATTAATAATACAATCAATGTTAACAATATAATCAATGTTGATAATTAATTCAATGTTAATGATATAATCATTGCTAACAATATAATCAGTACTAATAATCAACATTCCTTGCAGCAGGCTAAACTAGCTAAGACTAAGCATAATTAACAAGCAACTGCTGACACATGTGAGTAGAGCAGTGACTAGCTAAAAATGTAGTGATGAGCACACACTACCACTGCATTGAGTCACACATGAGCAGAGGGCAAGTGTAATGATGTGCACACATAATAACTTGCACCTAACACATCCATTCAATCTGATAGGTATTTGCTCAAGGCAAGTGTAATGAAGAGCACAACACAATCTGACCTGCCTGTACATCCTTGCTTAAGGCAAGTGTAATGCAGAGTGCGCACAATCAATGCACCTGTCATATAACTTTAATTGACATATATACTTTGCTTAGGGCAAGTGTGATGAGGAGCATACAATCATTGCACCTGTCATATAACTCTGACATATATCTTTTGCCCAAGGCAAGTGTAATGATGAGCACAACACAATCTGACCTGCCTGTACATCCTTGCTTAAGGCAAGTGTAATGCAGAGTGCACACAATCAATGCACCTGTCATATAATAAGTGTTTGCCATGGGCTGCACTTTACAAAATGTACACATTTTCCAATACGTTCCCTACACCTATTTAAACCTAAGCTTGATTTGCATGTTTAACTATTAATAAACATAATAGTCTGTTGTATTATAATCTGTAGTATATTCTGTAGTTGGCATGCATAGTCCTAAAAATTGTGAGGATGATAATATGGTAGAGATCAAGGTAGATTAATCAATGAGAATGATATTACTGTGCACCTCCTGCAAATTGATGACAATGCACATTGATTGATAATTAAAATGGCTGCTTGAACATACAACATTGTGTTCTCTAGAATTCTTTTTAACTAAGATCTTAGGTTCATCTTAGCTATATAAAGATTTCTAGAGGAAGCATGGAGTGATGTAATGGCTGATTTGATATAGCCTACTGTAGCGGGTTAGCTTCACCTTAGGCTATATGGTTAAGTTTTGGTAGACACGGTTTTCATTGAGAGGTCAGTCTTATAACTTAAGACTTATAACTTAAGACTTATAACTTAAGACTTATATGATCTTGACTAAGGTTAATCATGTTAATTTATTTGTCGGATAAAATCAACTTGACATATGGGAGTCAGTCATTTAGACATGTCTTCACGTTAGAATTCCTCAGAGATGTTCCAAAGCATGAGTAAAGATTAAAGAATATTCTCGTCTTTGTTGTATCTTATGTACGTTGCTGCCCAGATCCGTTATTTGCCCATTTTACAAATTTGGCATGGATATTTTGTCCTTTTGGTAAAATAGTAGGCATTTGTGTGAGCATTACTCTTTTCGGTGAGGAAATTCCCAGTTATAAAATTGTATTTGCCCAATGGTCTAATAGTTTTGCTCAAAGGACTGATAACCATGCCGACTTTGCAAATTGGATTTAGGCAGCAAAAAATTAATTAGAAAAACGGTTTTAATTGTATATTTTTACTTTCATTTCAGGTTTTCGGACTAATTTTTTCCTGCTTCTTATGCTGCACGATTCGTAAAGTGAACAGAACACGCTTGTAGTCTACCGATGTATCCTTCCGCCATCAAATTTTGGAAACGCCGGAGTAGCATGAAAGTCGTATACACAACCTTTGCTCAGACAGCAGAAAATAGTTCCATAAAACTATGTGACATATTTACATGCTCATATGAACTGAAGATGTACATAATTGTAACCTTTTTTGTGTGCGACATGTTTTCTGATAATGCCAAACTTAGGTGCACCTACTTATTATGCAGTTGAGTAGCTGATATGGGCCTATTGTTGTAGAAACCTAAAAAAAGAGTGTAGAAAAGCTAAATCTTTTTCCAACTAAATTTCAGCAGAAAAAGATACTACTTATCCTGTTATTTGACATCGAATTTAAATGCTTTTTATCGTTAAAAGCCTAGCATAGTATAGGCATTAAGAAGAATAATTCGAAAGACTGACACCAATTTTGAGCTTGTATATGTTATATAATAAATCCTTGTTTAGTCATTCGGCCAGTGACTATTTTATTGTACACTTGATACTTTTTGTATATAGGATATGTCATGGTGCTAATATAAAGAATAAACTCCACTGTAACAAGTAGCTGACCCTGAAACCGATTATGAAACCAACATATTGTTTAAAACGTGTACATTATAGATGTTTTATCCAAATAAAAAGTTTATATTTAACCGTGTATATAACTACTGACGAAACTTTTGAGACATAATGTTTATATTGCCCATTAATGTACAATAATGATGTAAACCAGTAGCCATACAGTAGGATTTGAATCGTATTGAATGGTCTGATGATAGCATCAATTGATAGTATTGAAAGTACTCAGATAGTAGTATGGCAAAACCTGACATCAGCGCCCCATCGCTACTACTTGTGGTAATACATTACAGCATGTTTAAAGTGAAGAATATGTGAAACGTATATGCTGTATCAGTCTGTATGTTCAATCCTGATATCGTATTTAAAAAACTGTGCAATTGGAACTTTATTATCTCTATACCGTTTCATACTCATTGATGTATTGTATTTTATAAACATATGTGTGGCTTTAAACATGCCTTTTGTTTTGTAGATAACCACTGTTCTTTTTAATGTTATTATTGTGTGTGCAGAGCAAAATTTTTAAGAAACTCGCTTTTCCAGTATTAGTCAATTTATTTTGCTTTTAGTCTATTTTACTAGTCAATTTTCCAGCTCAGTTTTTGTGTTGATATCATGTAAATATTTCTGTATGTGGGTAATATGAAATATTTTCATCCATGGTGTTGACTTTTCTTTTTTCTTTTTCTTTTTTTTTAGATTTTTGTAAAAAGGAATAAAGATATGAAATAACATTTCATTGTCTTGTTGTACGTATATTATGAAAGTTAGGAACATATGGACTTATTACAAAAGAGACATCTGTGCTGGTATCATAGGATTTTGAGTTCTACCTAATTATTGAGCAAATATAGATTAATTGAATGCATACCATATAATCATGCATTTAACAGATGAAGGAAAATACCATGTATAAATGCACCAGGTGCCTGACTTGTTCCCGCCTCATGTAAGGAGACTGGTTGGGTCTGTGAATGATAGTGATTAAGATAGAGACGTCACAATGTGTAATTACCAGATATCAACCAAATCAGATCACAGTATTGGCCAGATCCAACCTGAGTGTTCTTCACTCAGATAACATCAGATCGCAGTATTGGCCAGACCCAACCTGAGTGTTTCTTCACTCAGGGAAGCTCTTTGGGTCCCTGAGTGAAGAACATTCAGGTTGGGTCTAATTCTGTGATCTGATTGTTATCTAGATTGTGACGTCACTTTCCGATTGACAGACCCGACCTGTCTCCTTACTTGAGACAGAAACGAGACAGCAGGGAACCAGAGAGCCAGGTGCTTCCAAGTTATCCACTAGGTTGTGCTGATGGCATTGACAGAGGGTGGCGACACCATGTGGAAATATTTTGTTTAGGAAATATGTGGATTTTTCACATAAACGGATTTAATTTAATCAATCAACTCATTTTGCCTGTGTTGTCTATATATGAATTAGTGAGGTTTGAATTGAATAAAATCTTAAGAACAAGATTGGTTCTAGCTGCTGGTGAAGTGTCCATAGACAAATTTGGCCAAGCCTTCCACTTGAAAGGGCCAACATGCCCCAGCCTGGAATTTCCTGGTGAAGGGCCAGCCTTCCTGGAAAGGGGCCAGTCTCCTGGTTTGAGGCCAAACTTGTCCTTAGATGGGCCAGCTTACCCTCCGATTATGAAACCAACATTGTCTTTAAATGTTTACATTATAGATGTTTTACTAAAATAAAAAGTTTATATTTAACCGTGTATATAACTACTGACGAAACTTTTGAGACATAATGTTTATATTGCCCATTAATGTACAATAATGATGTAAACCAGTAGCCATACAGTAGGATTTGAATCGTATTGAATGGTCTGATGATAGCATCAAATGATAGTATTGAAAGTACTCAGATAGTAGTATGGCAAAACCTGACATCAGTGCACCATCGCTACTACTTGTGGTAATACATTACAGCATGTTTAAAGTGAAGAATATTTGAAATGTATATGCTGTATCAGTCTGTATGTTCAATCCTGATATCGTATTTAAAAAACTGTGCAATTGGAACTTTATTATCTCTATACCGTTTCATACTCATTGATGTATTGTATTTTATAAACATATGTGTGGCTTTAAACATGCCTTTTGTTTTGTAGATAACCACTGTTCTTTTTAATGTTATTATTGTGTGTGCAGAGCAAAATTTGTAAGAAACTCGCTTTTCCAGTATTAGTCAATTTATTTTGCTTTTAGTCTATTTTACTAGTCGATTTTCCAGCTCAGTTTTGTGTTGATATCATGTAAATATTTCTGTATGTGGGTAATATGAAATATTTTCATCCATGGTGTTGACTTTTCTTTTTTCTTTTTCTTTTTTTTTAGATTTTTGTAAAAAGGAATAAAGATATGAAATAACATTTCATTGTCTTGTTGTACGTATATTATGAAAGTTAGGAACATATGGACTTATTACAAAAGAGACATCTGTGCTGGTATCATAGGATTTTGAGTTCTACCTAATTATTGAGCAAATATAGAACAATTGAATGTATACCTTAATCATGCATTTAACAGAGGAAGGAAAATACCGGGTATAAATGCACCAGGTGCCTGACTCGTTCCCGCCTCAAGTAAGGAGACTGGTTGGGTCTGTGAATGATAGTGATTAAGATAGTGACGTCACAATGTGTAATTACCAGATATCAACCAAATCAGATCGCAGTATTGGCCAGACCCAACCTGAGTGTTCTTCACTCAGATAACATCAGATCGCAGTATTGGCCAGACCCAACCTGAGTGTTTATTCACTCAGGGAAGCTCTTTGGGTCCCTGAGTGAAGAACATTCAGGTTGGGTCTAATTCTGTGATCTGATTGTTATCTAGATTGTGACGTCACTTTCCGATTGACAGACCCGACCTGTCTCCTTACTTGAGACAGAAACGAGACAGCAGGGAACCAGAGAGCCAGGTGCTTCCAAGTTATCCACTAGGTTGTGCTGATGGCATTGACAGAGGGTGGCGACACCATGTGGAAATATTTTGTTTAGGAAATATGTGGATTTTTCACATAAACGGATTTAATTTAATCAATCAACTCATTTTGCTTGTGTTGTCTATATATGAATTAGTGAGGTTTGAATTGAATAAAATCTTAAGAACAAGATTGGTTCTAGCTGCTGGTGAAGTGTCCATAGACAAATTTGGCCAAGCCTTCCACTTGAAAGGGCCAACATGCCCCAGCCTGGAATTTCCTGGTGAAGGGCCAGCCTTCCTGGAAAGGGGCCAGTCTCCTGGTTTGAGGCCAAACTTGTCCTTAGATGGGCCAGCTAACCCTCCGATTATGAAACCAACATTGTCTTTAAAACGTGTACATTATAGATGTTTTACTAAAATAAAAAGTTTATACTTAACCGTGTATATAACTACTGACGAAACCTTTGAGACAAAATGTTTATATTGCCCATTAATGTACAATAACGATGTAAACCAGTGACCATACAGTAGGATTTGAATCGTATTGAATGGTCTGATGATAGCATCAAATGATAGTATTGAAAGTACTCAGATGGTAGCATGGCAAAACCTGACATCAGCGCCCCTTCGCTACTACTTGTGGTAATAATACATTAAAGTGAAGAATATTTGAAATGTATATGCTGTATCAGTTTGTATGTTCAATCCTGATATCATATTTAAAAAATTGTGCAATTGAAACTTTATTATCTCTATACTGTTTCATACTCATTCATGTATTGTATTTTATAAACATATGTGTGGCTTTAAACATGCCTTTTTTGTGGATAACCACTGTTCTTTTTAATGTTATTATTGTGTGTGCAGAGCAAAATTTGTAAGAAACTCGCTTTTCCAGTATTAGTCAATTTATTTTGCTTTTAGTCTATTTTACTAGTCGATTTTCCAGCTCAGTTTTGTGTTGATATCATGTAAATATTTCTGTATGTGGGTAATATGAAATATTTTCATCCATGGTGTTGACTTTTCTTTTTTCTTTTTCTTTTTTTTTAGATTTTTGTAAAAAGGAATAAAGATATGAAATAACATGTCATTGTCTTGTTGTACGTATATTATGACAGATAAATCGAAGTTAGGAACATATGGACTTATTACAAAAGGGACATCTGTACTGGTATCCTAGGATTTTGAGTTCTACCTAATTATTGAGCAAATATAGAACAATTGAATGTATACCTTATAATCATGTATTTAACAGATGAATGAAAATACTGTGTATAAATGCACCAATGAATGATAGTGATTAAGATAGTGACATCACAATGTGTAATTACCAGATATCAACCAATCAGATCACATACTTCGCCAGACCCAACCTGAGTGTTCTTCACTCAGTTAACATCAGATCACAGTATTGGCCAGACCATGGAGGTATAGCACTACCTCCATGGCCAGACTCAACCTGAGTGCTTCTTCACTCAGGGAACCTCCCTGTGTCCCTGAGTGAAGAACACTCAGGTTGGGTCTGGTTAATTCTGTGATGTTATTGGCTGTTATCTAGATTGTGACGTCACTTTCCGATTGACACACCCGACCTGTCTCCCTACTTGAGACAGAAACGAGACAGCACGGAACCAGAGAGCCAGGTGCTTCCAAGTTATCCACTAGGTAGTGCTGATGGCATTGACAGAGGGTGGCGACACCATGTGGAAATATTTTGTTGGATTTTTCACATAAACAGATTTAATTTAATCAATCAACTCATTTTGCTTGTGTTGTCTATATGTGAATTAGTGAGGTTTGAATTGAATAAAATTCTTAAGAACAAGGATTAGTTCTAGCTGCAGGTGAAGTGTCCATAGACAAACTTGGCTATTTACACTTTAGATACAGTGGCTATGTACAACAGATTGCCTGATGGCAAGTGGCTACAAACAATTAAAAATCACTATATGGGCCATCATTTGGTAAAAGTCGTTGCCTTCCATGTGAAAGGGCCAACATGCCCCAGGCTGGAACTTCCTGGTGAAGGGCCAGCCTTCCTGGAACAGCGCCAGTCTCCTGGTTTGAGGCCAAATTTGTCCGTAGAAGGGCCAGCTAGCCTTCCGGGTTGGGACCATATATACGTTCACGTGAATGGCCTGCCAACTGATGGCCCTGCCACCGAATGATGGCTCTTCACTAGAAGATACCCTCATCATCAACAGTTTCTATGGCACTGCATCTGTGGTGTCAAATGCCCAAATCCAGCTAGACTGATGGGGGCAATGTTTATTATGAACCTGTGTGGCAAGGCCGCTGGGTTAAGAGTTCCATTTACCAACATTTCCCACTTCGAGTAAAAATATTTTTTCATCCGTGGTCATACGTAGGTCTTCTCGTGACAGTGTGAGCCCCCCTTCCGACATCCAAAAAAATCATATGAAGGAAATTTAAGTGGTCAGAAATGGTTCTGGTAGTCTGCATTATTGATCACAACGTTTAAATGAACCAGACTACATTTATAGGTAATTCTAACTTTAAACAAAAAATGTGGAATCTGGGCGGCTCTTTTGATATGCAAATGAAGGACTAAAATTCGACTAGGCGACAGATTTGAATTCAGGAGATTAACCAAAAAACATTACCCTGTTGTTTTCAAATTGCCCCGGGGTATCCACTTTTCTGAAGTGGCACCTGTCTATGAATCCCTATTCAGCAGGTTGAAATATTTTAATATCAGCATTTACAGAAAAATTATAATTACCATTTGCAATAGCTAAACAGCTGATGGAATTATTGCCTAGGCTTTTTTTAACTCTAATTTGATAAATACTTCTGTAAAACGATTTATACCTTTCATAGAATGTCATTCCCATACAGGAAGTTGAACTTACAACATGTCTGGAGCGTGATAATTTACTTCTGGAACTATCTGGAGGCACCTGAGTTTAATGGCCGACCAGAAAAGCATTTTAGAGGGTGTCAGTGATATGAACCAAATTGAGTATCTCCATTTTTCTCCCCTTTTCGTAATTCAGGAAGGTTTACAGTGGTTGCTATGGAAATGATCACGTGACTGATTTCGGGGAAGTCTTTGGTAGTTCCCTTAGCAACAGCCCAAGCAACAGGCTCTGCTGCAGCAGCCAACCCACTGGAATTCCAGGCATTTCACCGTCAGGAAGATTATACCAGATTACGGGTGAAAAAAATAATAACGATTTTATGATCCATGGATGAAGTATTGGGCCTCCTATAGTGTAAGGTGAGTCTCTTATTGGTACTTACAAGTCATACAGAATAATTAAAAGTTATCTTGGGTGATGATGTAGGGAATTTTGGGTGCGTAACACTGCATCATTTGTTTACCCCACTCAACAGCACAAGATGGGATTTTGCTCAACGGAAGTGCTAAAAATAGCCACCCACAGACCATCACAGCAGTGCACTGGCCGATGCTGATCTTAAGTACCTGGACTTGCAACTGCCAAAACCCCAATTGCGCAATTTCTCATCTATCTGTTGTCATCAACGTACACTGCATGCAATGGGTTTAGCTTGTAATGATAGTGGAGTTAGAGTTCTAAATTCAGATTCAAGTTTCATAATTAATGCTGCATTTCTAATAGATATGCTTCTACAAGTAAAGGATGACAATTATTAATAAAACTTAAAAAAAAACAAAAAAAAAACAGAGGTTTCAGGTCCTTTGCACAAAGTACAACCAAATCTCAATATTAGCTTAGCTATTGAGGGAGTATCAAAGCATTTTTTTAACCTGTTACCTGTTGCTTTACCCACAGTAGCTGTTCAAGATAAATGGTCTTATGTGCTACCAAGAGAACATTCCAGGTGTTATTTACAATAATTTAGAGTTAGGGAATTACAGTTGATTCATAGACAAGGCGTACTGCAAGGTTGTGTGATTCCATCAATGTATTTTCCAACAAGAAGAGGCCTATTAGCAATAGTTACAGAAAAACAAAATAGTGTGAATACCATTCAATGCTTCTCCTCCTCCTTATTTTTGTTGGCAATTCATTGCTTGACAAAACACACAAATTAAAGAATATTTAATAATCCCTGAAAAAAAACTGGTTATAAAAGCCCACCTTAATTTAAGGGCAAGGGTTTGGTTGTGTTGATTCACCTGTTCAACTTCCCCCACAAGTTGGAAATATCAAGGGCCACTTCAAAGGAAGGGTGGGTGGAGGGTCCTACCCCCCTCACCCCCACCCACAAAACGCAACAAACAAGAAGTGTTTGGGCGCCCCCTATTGGAATGGTCAGAATCCAGCTGACCACTAGCAGATACTTGCCATTCCGTCATTGTTGATTGGAACTCTCTAGCCATGGTGGTGTGTGGGTGGGTGAATTAGGGCTTTACATCCTGTATTTCTCAGTGCACCTGATTGGCTAATTAGGTCAGGTAGGGACCATGGTAATGAGATGATGGATGAAACAGCCAACCAACTTAGGATCAACCAGGAATTCATCTCGGTTGTCCATGAGCTTAGAATTGTCTTAAATATGAAGTAACGATAGAGTTAAATTAATAGATAGATACACAGATTTTTGGTAGGTATAGCCTATGCAGTCATGCTTTACATAAGTATTATTGGTTGACCTCTTTATTTTTAAACTATATTACTGTTAAACAACCCCCCCCCCCCCTCATATAGTAACTTTTGGTTGTAACTGTTTTTCTTCAAGTGACTTTTATTGCATGAGACAATTCATTGGCCATATATCAGCTTCAAAATGTCACTTGTACGACGATATACTTTGTTGGCAACATTCACATCATTCTGTTGTTCAAACCCTGAATTCCACGTTCCACCTACACCCCCAGGTGAACCCTTATTGCTGTACCCTTCTTCAGAAACCCCGATAGAGCACTACTGGCTGAAAAAAAAATCTTGTAATGATGGCCAGGTAGGCTGTGGGGGCCAGGAGAGCAAAACAGACAGTCATCTGGCCTGGCAGAAGAATCAGAAGTTGTTTTGGAACTGAGGATGAAGCAAGGTGAAGGATAAACGGATGTGACGTCACAGACTGGTTCGCACCAAAACACACAAGTCAAAACGAGGTTCACTTGTTGACTGCCTGGAATTTAGGGCTCCTGTTTGCATCTCTCTAAAGAAGGGTTTTTATGGTTTGGCCTAGAGTGTTTTTGGGGTTTAGAGTTATTGCAGTTTCTGACCTTCGATTTACCCAAGTCCTGACCATGCATGTTCTGACGCTGGTATTTGAAATTGATCCATCTCAGCTACTTTGTACTGACCTTTAATTCAAAACCATCCCAGTTAAGAATAAAATATTTCAAGATAGTTAATTTTGTACACCTTTTCACACAAAGTCGTTGCTCACCTGGGAGCTTATAACTCCAACCATGGTCCATGGGGCCTTCATCAGCCAAATAACAATATTTCATCATCAGCCCAATTAGAATAACCTACTAACTGTATCATTTTCCATTGCTGATAACCTCACTATCATATATATATAATTTTATTTCGTACACACCAGGTACAGAGTACATAATATAGTAATATATAATACATGTAAATAAGAATTTAATTATAATATAATAGTAAATTTAATAAGTACAATGATATGTAAAAATAAAATCTATATTACCTTTATCATCATCTTTACTATGGATCATCATATCTAAAAAGTGTATGATTGCTGCAGCTCTCTATTGATGCTCAGATTGTACTGAGAGATCATTTTTGAGTCCTGCTTCACTGTGAATGATCTTTTGGTGATATTCCATGTTTGTGACAGATACTCTACGTTTTGTTGGACAGTGCCTGTTTTTGATCTATTCATAGTGATCCACTTTGTCTTTCTATTGCTGCTTGCAGATTATAAGACTACCTTTTTTAGTCAGTGAAACCTCTTTTACTGCGACGGTAGTTGACCTACCAACTATTCCCAATGTGTTTACCACTGCAACTGAATGCTTTAAAACACCATTCGACCTCAAGGTGTTAAATAAACATCCCTTAGGTCTCCAGCCTGTTTTTCCCAACTGTTATCACGTGATAATACTGTACCTTGGTAGGTGTTAATGCCATTAAACCCACATTAAAGTGATCATGTCAACACCACCAGGTGTCCTTTTATCCAACGATCTACCAAAGGAATTCCACAACCAGTGGAAATTGCAACAGTTGATAAAAGCAATAAACACCATTAAATTGCTATCTATATGATTAGTTGGATCAGATATCATAATTTTGTGCGTGAATTCTTCTCTGAGCCTTGGGTATTTTTGGCAGGGAATGCATGCTTTCCCCGTTTTCTAGTTTAATTACAGTGTTGATGTAAGAGCATTGGATTATACTTCTGGTGTCAGTTAAATCAGTGATATGTGTTCATAGGAGGTCGTGTATTTTTATGATTTAGAAAGCAACAAAAGCTAACTCCAAAGGTACAGAAATTGAATCCTGGACATTTCATGTATTCACCACTTTCTCGCTACCATACCCTGCGAAAATAACTTCCAATATGTACCATAATTCTAGGACTTATCTGACTTTGCACACTCTGCTATCATGCTGAGCTTTAAACCCCATCTAATTCCCTGATCATGTGCACACATTTGCCCTGAAGAGACAATTAGCATGATGTGTGTAGGGGCCAGGTGCTCTCTGCTATATGCTCTGAAGCCTTGGATTAATCCTATCCCATCATCTAGCCCCTTGTGCTAAGCTTGGAGAAGTGGCTACCTTGGCCTGAGAACAATCCTTGCAAAAATGTTTTCAAGAAAAGTTTAGATCAGTGCATCATGTCAATGTGTTACTAAAAGTATAAATTGTTAAATTTTTTGCACATTTTCTCAAATGTTTAGAAGCTTTCTCTGATGTCAAGTATCCATCACAAGGGGATTAGATAACTGTATGGCCATTGGTTACAGCTTACCAAGGTCTTCTGGCAGTTCTGGGTTTGGTTCCAAGGCAGGAATGTCACTCTTTCAGAATGCAGTGTTACCCAGTGTGGACTTGGTTAATGCCTTAAACATTAGGACCCAACCGCTTATTTCATAGCAGTGTAAATAGGCTGTCCCACATGAGGTGGCCTTACTGAATGGATGTACATGTATGTAGTGAGCTATTTTGTTGCATTTAATTTTTCAGTTTCGTCCATAGCTTTGTTGGAGAGCACTACTTTGAGACTGGTCAGTTCCTTGACCCTTGGCCCCTGATATGCTGTATTGGGCAAAGCAAAGTTCAGCAGAATGGCCAGTGGCTACCATCACAAACAGCCAATGTGGAGGCAGCTAGATATCCTGGAAGAGCTTCCTGCTAGATTATCACACAACTGCATTAGCCTCTGCAGGTCATCTGCTGGCCTCTTGCAACTCATAGGGTGCTGCTCTTAACTCTGCAGTCAGCCTTTGCAGTCTTCGAATTTAAGGTTTCAGGCTTCCTGCATTTGCACTTAAGTGAGGCCGGCTTCTGCTGTTGCAGTTTGGATGACTTTGGAAGTTACATAGCAACGTCAGAGGATTACACATTCTGTCTTGATGGACATGAAGTTGGTCATTTCACTGCATTGACCCATGAGGAGAAATGGGAAATACTTACAACTCTGAAGGATACTAACTATTATTTCAGTCAATGACCTGCAAGTTATGTCAGGCAGTTTTCTGAAGTGAATGTTTCCATTATAGTTTGATGTTGACTGTACAAGTGAATATTGCAGGCTTTGCAGCATTTCTATTGCATACAATTAAATTTGAAGCAACAGTGTTAGTGTCTAAAAGGACAGTGAAGTTGCTAATACCTGTGCAATTTGTACCAACCAAAACTCACATTATAAGATGATGCATCTTTGAATTAAACATGAACTTCGGAGCACCAAATGAACTTAGGTAGGTAACCCGGGGTTGGCTCTTCACCCCAAAACACCAATCTGATTTTGTTGACATTAAGAAACCGTTCGCCTCCCCACCTACAAACACAGAGGTCAAAACAGCAAGAAGCAGTTCCTGGAAAATAAGAGTGGGAGAGGCAAGCACCATGTGGAGAGTTGGAAAGGTGCTACATGACCAACTGATCCGTGATATGAAAAGAGCCGGGATTTGTTTTTGAAAATATATCATCTTGGTACATTAATACTGTGTACATCTGGAATCTGGTAATGCCAACTGACGTGTAATTGGACCACTGATTAATGGAATGCTGGATTGTTCGAATTCCAGTCATGTGACTGTTATTGTTGGTGACTACCAGTGGAAGCATTATAACTGCGTTGCATTTTAACTGCGTTGCAAACTTAAGCAGTTGGAATCAATTAGGAAATGATGACTAACTGAACAAGCCAGTATCATGCACCTGTTTATAGTATCAGTGTCTTACCTAAAGGATGACCAGTTGTTAGCTAGTTGCTGAAGAGTGCAGGAAGTCATATACAAGAGGAATACCTTGGTTTCTGCATTTATTGCACATTATTGCAAAGGAAAGCAACACAGGTAGTCATAAACTTCCGGAGAGCACACAATATTTCCACCAGCCAGAATTACTGTGCTGATAATATTATGCTATAGGTGAGCTTTCGGTCTTGGCTATACCTTCCACAAGAAACACATAAAAGCTTTTGGGAGAATACATGAAAGCAGGCTACCACCTTGCTCAGTCATGTAGATGAGAATCTGGACTGGATCAAGATGCTGAAACATAAAACAGATGATGATGAGGAGGAGGGGATGGAGAGCAACACTGGGAAGAATCATCAGGCACATCAGTATGAAAAGCCCAAAGATGGTCATGAAAGACGTAATGTCTTGGAGATGCGGAATCCCTTTCTTACGGTAAGAATGACTGAGCACTGGTAGCGTTTGCATTTTATAACCGAAAAATGTACATATCAATTACAGCTCTTTATTGTATTATATCCAACTTGTTGGCCCACACTATACATGTAGCAGTCGTCCAACAATGAACAAATAGAAGAGAGATGCATGAGACAATGATTACATCCCATTGGAAATCCTCTTAGGGATTGAGATGTGACTCATAGGAGGTGCAAGTGAGTCGGGTCAAACAGACACACCTCAAATCATTGTCTCCAAAGTCAACATGCAAAACATTTACATGCAACATTTTCATTAAGTTAATATTATTATTTTTGATTACATATTTATAGTGCATTTTATGAATAAAATCCATTCTAATGCACTTTACAAAATAATAGATATAGTAGATATAAAAATATAAAGTTATAAAAAATGATAAAATTACGAGGTCTTTAGAAGTTATTGCTTGATGGGCTACTGCCACCATTAAATAAAATGTATTGGCTTCACTAAGAGGAGGTGGTCCACAAGCCTTAAGGTTTAAAATAGAAAAGGTATTAGCATTAGTTGTTCTAGATATACGATCATTCATACAGATTATAGTTAAATAACATCTTGGCAGCATATGCTATGAACCAAAGGGAAGATAGAACTGCTGAGCTTCTCAATTAATGGATGCTCCCCTGCTTCACTGCTTGCCACTGTATTTACAAAACCAAGTACTTTGTTTGTGACTGCCTGCCAGCTTCTGGCCAACCCCCTTCTCTGGTGCAAGATGGTTGCAAGAACAACGTACCTCTAGAACCCCTGGAAGGGGTGTCTGGGTCGAGGCTAATTATCCTAGTAACCATACACAGTTACACACTGTTTGCCAAGCTGTGTAACGCTTTGAGTTGTGAATAATTGCTTTCTATGTGTTCAGTGATTGCATTATTGTTCTAATACACAAATTAATCAACTTGTTTGAAAATCAAGTTCATTTGACTAGATTAAGCAGTCAGGCAGCTGGGTTGCCCAATGGTTTCAGGCATCAGGCTGATTGGTGGTGCCTTGTACTTGGTGTCTGTGCTACGGCAAGCAAAAACCCCCCTACTCTGAAAGGGATAGATGTGTAACATGGGTTGGCCTCCAGCCTTATCATCTCACCATGACGTCTGCCTCTGAAAGCTGATCATATAAGCTTAGCTTCAGACCCAGTAGCATTGAGGCAATACAGTGAACTGTACTGACTGCCATTGCATGGTACAAATACATTCATTTACAATGCAATTAATCTGATACCACAACAATATAAATAGATTAATGCCCAAAGGGTGGACCAGTGGCAGAAAAGTAACTTTCCAGGAATAACTTTGTTTCCTAATTGATTGGCCCGAGTCCCTGGAGTGAAGTTAGTGCACAAGTGATTTGATAACTAGCAGATAATTGCAATCTGCATGGCATTGGTCTATTACCATTAGCTAGGTGCAAATTAACTAATGCCTATTGCCTGAGGTGGTCATGGAAAATAAGTGGAGTTGCAGGTATCAATGGGAAGTTGGATGTTATATAGTTTTTCCTATGGTTTGATTGCCATAGTTATTGTATTATTGAATTATACCTTCACATAGTTTTGTAGGAATATTGAAAGAATTAGCTACAAATTTCAAAGGCCACATGTTACAAACTTTTTAGTAGATGATGCCTGAAGTGAAGTATGTAGAAGACCCACTTTGGGCATCTTATCATTATATCTGCCACTCATACTGTTCATCATCTAAATCAACCTTACCAAATTTAACAGCAGAACAACTGCAGCAATTTAACCTTACACATTTTTTACGATAACTTAACAATGTGCCATTTTGCCATGAATGTGCATAGTTCTAACCATCCCCTGATATACATGGCGTTAAACAGGGCGATGCATTAACAGCCTTAAATACTTATATAACTGAGTTTTTTGTTTAATGCTTGTGATGGACTCCATTTGTTGAGTGCAAATTGGCCACTGCCAGGCACAGCCTTGGTTCTTATCTCAGCATAAATGTCAGAGTTACTGGGAAGGAGGGGGTAGGATGCAGCAAATGAAAGGGTTCACCATCACACAAGCAGTATTAATGGTCACTATTGAAGCTATGCCTGTAAATCTCTCCACCTTCATAGCATAACTGAACACGATATTGTTATAACATGTTGCATAGGTGCAATAAGAAAGATATCAGCTATTTTTATTGAGGTTCTTTGGTAAAAGCTTGGTGATGTTGTAAAGGTTAGGGTAGCAGTAAAGGTGTAGTGCAGAGGCTATTAATGTCCTAGAAGGTGGTCCACTATCACATTTTGCGATGATTGTTAATATGAAAATATCATATCTTCATAATGAACCAAGACTTTAAATGTTTATTTTGATATAATACATCAAAATGTATCCTCCAAAAAGGTTTTTAGAGTGAACCCATACAAACACAACCGTTCCAGTTAATGAAGTATTGATACTGGACCTTACTGGTACCAGTAGGATCGGTGGCAACTCAATTCCAGCTTGAATTTGCATCCAATTCCGAAGTTTTGGGGGGAAACTTTGGCATGACTGGATTGCAAGTTGAATCATTCCTAAAAAGCCAGATGAGTTAGGGACAGTCCACCAATTAATTGTAACTACACTGGTAACAATATATATATATATAATATATATTTTTTCAGCTGTTATAAACTCTAAGACATTTATCTAGAGGGGTGTTTACAACTATACTACATCAATGACGTCACAGGAATTACTCGTAATAGAATCAATGCAGCGCCACAATAATTGTCCAATTATCAGAAAGATTTATCGCAATGATAGATATGGAAAGTGCAGCCATCTAAGGCAAGTTCTTGCCGCTATCATGATCATGCAGCTTTCAGCAAGAGAACTTTTATGATTGTTGAATAAGGTCCAGTCACTCGGTATGGTGTTAATCCTTAACTTAGTGTTGGGTAAGCAAAATTTCAACTCTTAAGTTTAGGATTCTATATCAACATTTTGTGATGTGTGAGCTGTACACACTTGTTTACCTGCCTGGATTCAAATTCTAAGTTTAGCTCAAAGTTAAAAGGGCAAGCTAGATATAACTGAAGAGGCAAATGTTTTGTGAGGATGTATGACTCCTGGCCAACATTAGAAACGGGTGGTTACAGGTCTGGCAAGATGAGGGGGTGGGATGTTGAGGGTAGTAGTCATGGGGTTACAACAAGTAGCCAGGCAGGGTAAAGCCAAGCCAATCAAAGGGTTCTGTAGTAGGATAGTGAACCCCTGGGAGTGATTCATCAGTAGGGTTCTTTACTACACTAAAACCTCATCTCTAAGCCACTCTCAGATATAAGATTATCTAACCATTAAGTATACAAATCTACATATTTGTTTTTTGATAAAACCCATTGCTGTCTGGCCTGTCCTGCAGTTGCTTGATTTTTTTTTGTTAATTTTTTTTTTTTTTTGGGAAGCAACTAGATGGGATACAGAAACTAATGACTCTTTATTCGGTCCTTTTTGCTGAGTAGCTGTTAATTGTTTGTAGTCCATGAAATATCCTACATGATAAATGAGACATTTCCAATTTCTTGTTGAAATTGCTATTTGGGCGATGGGCAGATAATGAAGCTTAAAGTATTTCCATCTAATGAACACTGCATTTATCTTTACGATTACTGGAATTTGTCTGCCAATTTAGTTTAGTTCCCCAATTAATGCAGAATTATTAATGAGTAGTAATAGTAGTAGTAAAATTGTATTTAAATTCGTTTTAAATCACAATGTCACATTCAATGTACAATACAAAATGTATGACCCAAGCCAAAGCTTCTGTACGACCTGAAGCTTCTAAGGTCATGGTATGGCAATGAAGTTCATAGCAAAATGTTGCATACCCATCAAAACCGTATTTTTAATACTTTACAACATAAACTATCAAGAGGTTTCTGAAAAAGCAAAATAAAAAGTGTATATGTTATACATGTACTGGCTTTTAAAATCCACCAAAGCTTGTTGTTACTTTAGACACTTACTTTCAAGTACCAAGCACCAAGTGCTGCACTTTGGAGTGCACTCTCAAGTTGAAAGACCTGACCACAAAGAGCCTTTTGGTCTGGCTTCTAAACAGGAACAGACTTTCATGTACCTCGGATGTGCATTGGACATGACCTCATGGGGCTAAAAATTGACCTCACAGGAGAGTTGGTGTAATTTAAGAGTATATTATAGTTGCATATATGCCGCATGTCATCTTATCATTATTCACGCCTCTGGCAGCTGGCTTTACGAAGCTTTCGACTACTATAGAATCCATGTATAGGAAAAAGAATATTGTATTATTCAAGGTTAAATGTGAATGAATTACACACAGAAGGCTTATAAAGCAAGAATAAATCAAGAAATCTTGAAAAAGGAATAAAAAAAAAGTTTTTTTTAAATTCTGTCAGTCGTATAACATGGAATAAAATAGACCAATGCAAAAACAATCTCCAATGAAATGGGCTTGTTCAATCAGAACTCTCTTTTAATACAATGTTACTGTCCAGTATTAGTTATAATGGATTAAAAAAGTTATACTGGATAAAAATATACAATAACAGAGAATATAATTTTGGACAAGAAAAAGTTGTAAAGGATCCATTTCTCTGAACCATTTGAATTTACCTGAGTAATTTGTATTAGGTGTCTACCTGAATGCAATGTATGATATAAATATATATATATTGCCATGTTTTATGCCCAATCAGAGGAATATGTTAGACATTGGGTGGGATATTCGTTTAAATTGAAACAGAGTTTTACTGGGTTCAGAAAAGCTATAAGGTGTCTGGTCCAATATTGGGTTTCTTCATCCAATAAAACGCTATATTGGATTCCTTGACATCCACCATTTGCATACCCATGTTCTCATCTGGCATATTTTCTTGATATATTGACTGAACCGAGAACTCTAGACCACTTGGTATGTTGTAACATCTGAAAAAAACTTAGGTCTTAGAAAACCTATGAGCTACACTCAGTAGTAAGGTTTAGAGAAGATTTAAAGGTGGTGGGGGCGTTTTTAGAATGTTCTTAGAGTCGGGTGAGCGATAATAGTGAGTTGATTGTCAACACCTTCAATTTTGGAAGGAATTCTCTGTTTCGGGGAATCTCCCCTACCACGTGACCAGTGATGACGTCATTATGACGTTTGTTTGCGGAAGTGAGGGGTGCAGCTGTTTGCTTGGATTGTAGGGGTAAGTTTATCTGGCCCAAGAGCAACATGGACTCCAGTACTGAAGAGCAAAGGGGTGGGGTAGCTTGTTATCAATGCTTCCAGCTTCTTGCTTGTGACTATTGCAATTGGAATAGGCCTACTTTGCATTCATATTTTACTAGAAAGCCCACTATAATACAAGCACTTAAAAATATCTGAAACATTTTTGCGGCTTGCATTAAAATTTATGGATTTAATATTGATGTGCTATTATTTTCAAATGTTCATCAATCAAGATCAATAAGTGAAAAGTTGCCACTGCTCCTGCATTTTGGCTCCCTGTTCAGTCAGAGTTCAAAAAGGTCACTTGCTCTGTGAGGTCATGTTCAACCTCAGTTTCATTCAAGGGCCCTGGCAACAATGGTGTGAATGGTTCTTAAGGAGCCTAATCTTGCAAGCACATAGTTGTCATGGGTGGTCACGTGACCTACAAGGCCTCAACAGGACCTTAACAAGACCTTAATCCATTCAGCCTCTTTCTGAAAGCAATGGCGGCCACGTGCTCACTTCAGCGGAACGTGAGAGGGAAAAAGGAGGAAAGTGTGCAAATAAAGAGTTGTGACAAGTTAAAAATAACAGTTAGGCTTAGTTAGCCAAGTCTGTGATACATGACATAGGCCTGATAAAAAGTGTTAGACATTATTGACTGGCTATAGATGGCTGTGGGCATATGTAATTCCGCAAATAGTGAAAAAGTTATATAAAATGAAAAAAAAGTTTAAAAGTCCAAATGAGCCCAACAAGGTTAGCATATTATATTTTTAAGCGATATACTGGAAAGCTATTTTTCCAATAATACACCCCTCCCCCCATTTAAACCACGAACGGAGACTCCTTGAATCAAACCATTGTCTCCATGTTTCACAGCTTCCCAAATGACCTTGACATTAACTCTTTTCCTCTCAGGATATGTCATGAAATGTTTCACAACGACTACAGTTATACAGTTGTCTTTTTTCATCATTTTTTACATGTTTTGAAAATTGGCATGACTTCAAATATGCTTTGATACATCCTGCCATCTTTGCATGACTGTGTGCTCCGTTCTTTGATTCCCAACACATGAGCGACATGTTTTCCACATTTTGAAGAACAACAATTTTTTTTTCTTAAATAATGTATCAATTTTTTGCTCTGCAAGTTCCTTATACACATCACGAATATGATATAGTATTTGTTTTTGTATATTATAACTCTGATTTTAAACATAATTTACCGATGCAATATAATTTAATCAATTTATTAATATATGGCATGATAGAACTTCAAGTATAAGCCTGAGAAAATAAACGCGCATATTTTTCAGCTTGTATCTGAGAAATGACTAAAAATATGACACATTTTCATTATTTTTAGTACTTGGTAATATATTTTAACTGCTTACATTGAAACTGCCGTACTTTATTGGTAAATGAGTGATGTTCTGATCAGTATTTAATTATTTCTCATAAATTCTAGACATTTAATGACCCACACATCATTACCAGACAAATTGATCGGTCTAGATGGCATCTATGGTCACACCTAAATAAAAAAAAATAAGTATCATGTCATAAAGACTCAAATCAGTCAAAATCATCAAAATTGATCACTGGGGTGCAGTTGACCTTTTTGTGGTGACCTAATCGACCGAGAGGGGTGTCGTCTGCTTTTGAGAGGGTGGAGCGACACCTGGTTGGCAGACACGGAACCACAAGTATGCAATGAAGCGACACTAACAGAATGTCATGTGAATTAAATTCCATTTTGATGACGTCATTCCAAAAGAATGTCACACTGGCTCGTGCTTGCTTTGAATTCAAGTCGTGGTCAATTATTCGCGGTTTTCCACAAAATATAGTACCACTACCAATGAAGAATGTGTTGAAGTCTATGGCACTGCCCCACTACCATATTTGGTAAGATCCAAATGTTATTATTCAAGGCCAAACAGCGATTCTTTAGCAGTTTAAAAGATGCATCAAAATTCCATTAATTTTACACGATATAAGCATAACCTCAAAGCTAATGTGGAATCAGAATTCCACGATTGCAAATTTGCACAGAAAACAACTAAATTTCCGTTAAAAATACTGCACGAGCTGAGGCGATGAAAGGGGCCGATTTGTTTGGGTAATGATTGTCGACCAGCCCCTGAATTGCCCCAAAATACTTTCACAATAGTCACACAATGGTGGGACAATAGGCCACTGTTTGACATGCTTTTCATAATGATAAGTTCATCCTCACATGCTGAGAGTGTTTTCATGCATGGTCGCATGCTTAAGGATGAGGTGACTTAACATGCGTTGATAAACATGGCCAGGGGCGTAGGTTACCTTAAGCCCCTTATAAAAGATTTAAAGAGTTGTTTAGACTCAAATAGGCCTAGTACAGGATTATATGAGTAGTGCAGTCCTGTAAGGCAAGTTCTTGCATGTAACCAGGGTTGAATATTGTGATGTATGTTATATTTGTATATATAAATAATTTCATAATAATAACATGTTACAGCATGATATGATATGATATGATATGATATGATATGATATGATATGATATTAATTTATTCCATTGATTCTCTCATCATTATCATTCATTCAGTTTACAAGCTTTCATAAACATTTAAAAACAAAACCACATCAGACAAGGTAACGATCCATACAAAATCAATCATGATATGATATGATATATGATATGATATGATATGATATGTTTACGTCGCTGTCATACCGTATATCATGTACCTGGAAATGTAGACTTAGGGAAATTTTAGTTATTAAATTAATAATTCAATCGACTCAATTTGCAACTGGTCTGGAGCATAATCATCCTAAGTGTAATGATGAGATGATAAGGTTTTGGAGTCTATGCCAGGTTACACATTATTTACTAATATTTACCAATTTTATTACAACTGTATATATATATTATGTGAGATATGTTCATAAATATATGAATAAAAACTAAACACATAGCGCAACAAATTTCCTTAAGAAGTGATTAACTATGACCTATTATTGTTTTGATAAATTGTATTTATCCAAAGAGTCTATCATCAATTTTTCATAAAAATATGAATAAATAGTAAACACAATTTCCATAGAAAGTGATTAACTATGACCTATTATTGTTTTGATAAATTGTATTTATCCAAAGAGTCTATCATCAATTTTTTTACCCTAGCTTATAATCGAAAAAATACGGTATTAACGGTATGAAGGTTCGGTTGATGAGGGAGGTTGGGGGTGGTTTAGTGGGGCCACATTTTTGACTGTGTGGCTCAGATTGTCACTTCAGTGTCTGGGGCACTTGGATACACAACACTTGAAGGAATGTCATTGTGAAATATCCATGTATACATGACATTACATGTGAACCATTGTGTTTATGGGAATCACGGAGGGATATAGGCAAAATGTTGATTTTACAAGCAGAGCAATTGGCCAAGAAAGCCAAAAATGAAGGCACTGACGAAAAATATGATCAGGTGAGTCTTAATTGACAAGATATTCATTAACATAATCTGCAATGATATTTATATCCACTACACAAATTGTAATAATTTAAATCAATATATGGCTTTTCCTATATTGTCGGGGGAAGGAGGGTGTGGACTCCAAAAAAATATATATAGGAAGTCATTGTTTTTGTTTTGATGTTACCTTAGATTTTGCTCATAGACGTTTTTTTTTAAATAAGTTTTAAGTTTTATTTTTTTTCTTGGCACATGGTTCATGCAATTTTACACTGATACATTCAATACAGTTATGCATATACATAATAATTTTTATATATTCAATGTCAAGAAGGGAAACAACAGAGTTAAGAAAATATATATTAAGTTGCTCCCATAATTATTCACTTAACTATTAATTGGAATAACTGAGTGATATACAATTAGGTCTCAATTTCAGGGGGATTCCCCTTCTATAGTAAGGGGAGGGGTGTCCCTGACACCCCTAAGATCTTCGCCCTGACATTATTAGCCAATATGTATGAGTCATGTTTGATATAACCAGACAACATACCAATCAGCTAAACGTCTTGACATCTTCTTTAACTTTTTTTTTACAAACGTATTCTACATATTTATGAAATATGCGAGGTCATATATCCACATTCTTCAACCCAAGAGTCTGCTAGATTTTATTACACGTAAAAAAACATCTAATTAACTCCTGAATAATGATTTTTGTCAACACCAAGTCAGGTGTCTGCCCCAAGGGCCTGCTTGCCATTCAAATACCTACCTGCTGTTTTTTCTTCTCCCTTTACTGCAAAAAAAAAAAGAGTTCTTTGTTCTCTGACAAAAGAGAGAAAAACACACAGATATTATTTATGCATACAGTCCATTTCTTGTCAGGTGAAAAGGATTGTTCTCACTGGAGCTTGGTATTACCTAATACATGTCATCATGTAGTGTACATGTTTAATCTTGCATGGAATTCCACCACTTTTTTGCCATTTCTGACAATTACATGGGAAACTACACAAGGGCAACTGAAAGAATGAGGATAGGAGAGGATAGGAGAGGATAGGAGAGGATAGGAGAGGTGACGGGAGGTGAGGGAGTAGAGGAGAGGATAGGATAGGAGAGGATACAATAGGGGAGGATAGGGGAGGGTAGGAGAGGTGAGGGGAGGTGAGGAGAGTAGAGGATAGGATAGGATAGGAGAAGAGAGGATGATAGGAGAGGATAGGATAGGATAGGAGAGGATAGGGGAGGGTAGAATAGGAGAGGTGAGGGATGAGGATAGGATAGGATAAGCTAGAGTAGGATAGAATAGGAGAGGAGAGGATATGATAGGATAGGGGATGTTAGGAGACGAGAGGGGGAGGAGAGGATAGGATATATTATCTCCTTTGGAGATGGAGTCTAAATGTAGGATAGGATAGGATAGGATAGTAAATCATATGGAGAGGAGAGGAGAGGAGATGTTAGGGGAGGAGAGGGAGAGGAGAGGATAGACAATATTATCTCCGTTGGAGATGAAGGAGTCTACATGTAGGATAGGATAGGATAGGATTGGATGGGATAGGATAGAATAGGATAGCAACCAACCAATTCTAGATATATTAAAGTGACCAATACATAAATAATATTATATACCATCTCCAGAGCTCTATAACTTGTAATCACTGCCAATTATAGTGTATGCTATTTGACTGAATGAACAGCAATGTGTACCTGTATCCATAGAATACACATCCAGCCGTCACGTGCATTCAATTGTAGCTGCCTGATGGTTTGCAGTGATTTCAATGCAGTGTTCCAGTTGGATCCTGTCACCCCCCAGCGCTTCACGCATCACCGAATTCTTGCTACCCTGCGTATGACCCGCTTAGGTCCCTGCCCGTTCTTATATGTGCACAGGCATTAAAGCAGGCAAGTAGCCCTACCATAACACTGAACAGCACTCCCAAAGCAAAATGGCGCTCTGAAATCAGCTGCTGTTGGAAACAACTGATCAAGGAATAGCAGTGGGAAAATACTAGACAGGTGATCACGTGTATGATCCCTCATGGATTAAGAAGACATGGTTGTGCTAGCTTGTTTTGTACCCGGGACCTACAGGGCCAACGACAAATTAAAACAATCCGAGGTATGTTTTATATTTCACAAGTAAAACTGGGACATTGCTACTTATATCATATTGTATCATACATATGCGACTTCAGTGCTTGGTGTAGTTTGTATGCAGTCTGTAGCTTTATGGCTTGCTTGTTTAAAAATAACTTGTAATTCTTTTATCATCATGGACTTCCCTTTTGTAGTCAATTATGGTTTAGGTTTTACACAGAAATGGTTGATATATTCATTAATTTTGCCCTAAACTTCCCCACCAATATATGCCATGTTGGTGATCATTGCTATGTAATGTTAAGAAAATAAATTACTTATATTTGAAAGTGTGTAGCCTATATTATACGCAGTATACATTTAAAAAGGGTGGGGATATCACTGCTATTCATACTTGAGAAAGTGAGTGTTTTTGTGATATATTCACTAGATATTCACTCAACTTTAACACTATTCATCCACCCGTTTCTTCATAATATTTGGCATCAGCGAAATGTCCATTTGAGAGGTCACCTTAATGCCCTTCACAGGGCTTTGACCTTAGACTAAGTGTCCATGCAGAGGCATGATCTTATTGTTGTGGTGAGACAAGTGCTAAGAAGGTATTTCTGCAATGTGCCCCAGGAATGTGTAGTTAGTCTAGGGACACCTTAGAATCGCTTGGCTGAGCAGGAGTAGAGCCAGGTAGACCATAGCTAGCTAGAACTGTCCCAAGAGGTACAAGTGACATCCCAAATCACATGTAGTGCAGGTGAGAATGTCGTGCAGTGAGAATTGATTGATTTTAACAGGCCTGTTGACGAGGTGGTTGTGATTTCAATGCATAAATTGGCCCTGATAAGACTTAATAAATCGGTTTTTCAGTGCTCAGTTGATCCATATTTAGAACCAATCCTATTCCTAATATATTGTATTGTAATTTATTTTATTTTGGCTAATATATATAACTTAAAATTGAGACTGTATCAAAGAGAGTTTTAATAGAGAAATTCTTAGTCATGATATAGCCTTTCAACCATGATTTCAAAATGAAATAAAACCTATTCATAACATACCATTTTAAACTCAGACGTTGGTAATATAATAAGTGCAGTCACCAGCAAATTCTTTATAACAATTGTTGGCTGCCGTTGTGAACTTTCAATGTGATGGAATGTGGTTCTATTTGCCTCTGAATTTCAGATTTTATCACTTTCAAAATTTCATGAAAACCTTTAATTTTACTGCTGAAATGTTGTCATCCAAGATCAACCTGACTGATCGAATAAACTTTAAACTTTGCACTTAATTATAACAACATTTCATGTGATGAATAAATCAAGGATATTAAACCAAAATACCTCTGCAATGAACAATTATAACCTTGTCATTTAAGTGCGTTGAGTGAGATGAGTAGGAACTCTCCAGTTAAGGCGGTAGTTGTTACACCGGAAGTAACGACAGCACGTGCTCATGAAGGATTCTAAACAGATACCAACTTCCGGAATTTGAATTCTTACTCATTCCTGACGTAGTTTATATAAGTCACGACATATTTCCTTTTTATTATATGTAATCGATTTATCTACAAGTCAAACTTAGGATATTACTATAGAATATTACTCATGACTAATTCAGAAAAACTAATCGATGAATATTGGTTAGGGAAAATACTTTTCTGATATTTATAAACACGACTTTAAATTTTAATTATTTTCTCTCAGAAATGATTAATTTAGGTTTGGCAATACAAGGTTTTTCATTATTCCTTTAATGTCGATAGCTTCGTCTATTCTGGGGCAGACCAAACATTACGACATGAAATGATGACAAAACAAAAGTGGGGGACTCAAAGAGAAAAGGAACCAAATTCATATCATATATCATATCATATCATATCATATCATATCTCATATCATATCATATACCATATCATCTGTTGTGTTACATCTCATTTAAACTATTCTAGTTTCCATCCCAAGATAATGACCTCCATCTCATCTCATCTCACCTCATTTCTTTTCATTTCACATCTCATCTCATTCACCCTTCTTTATTTTCCTTCTTTTTGTTTCAATCCATTTCTTTCCCTCCAATTAACCCAGTATAAACACTGAGCTACCTTAAGTAGCCACATTAGCAAAAACCTCGCTACTATGATATTCATGTCTTAGCATATGATTCACTTGATAATATGAAGTGCGCATCGTGATATACACAATCCACATTTATGTCATGCTTGGCTGAGGAAAACATTTGCCAAAAGAAACTCGCTTGCCAAAATATCACACATTCATGTACAGCTCAGGGTCTGCAATAAAGGTGTCACTCTTAAGGCTTGGTTGTTGTGATCTTCTTTTAACTGTATGTTATGTAATTTAAGTACATTAAACGAAAAATGATCTGTTATGCAATATTATGATTATGTGACGAGCAATACTAATTTGAAGATAATATCGATCAATAATTGCTGTTTAGAATTTCCTTGCTTATGTTATTAAGACAACTTTAGTTATTGATAATCAATTTATGGAAAGTTATTTAAGTTAAAAGCCAATAAAATGAGCACCAGACAGCCAGACTCTACAACATAAACAAAACGTGTGTGTACCTAAAATTAGTATTTGCACAATATAAAAATTAATGTAATTAACAGGTACACTAAAGATTTGCAATGTGTTTGTTGGGAAAATAGTGTCATTTATAATACTTTACCTGCTTTAGAATGTATAATTATCCAACTCAGTGTAATTTCCCCTTTTTGTCAAGAAAATTTCAATTTGTGAGATTTACTTTTTGAATTTAGACAAAAATCCAGCAATTTTAATCCTAAAGTATGTTAATATAGGTTCAATAAAACAAACTGTTGAAATAACACTTACATATCTTTAAACCTGACTGAAAACGAAAAATCAACATATAACCCAGTAATAATAACCCATTGAAATTGTCACAATTTATGCTGTATATTTATTTCATGAGTTTGGCTATACTTTGAAAGTTTGAGCTTCACCAAGTACAGAATATTTGCAGCTTAAACTCAATATTTCTTTTTTTTAGGGAACACAAAATAACTGGGATATAAAATGCCTGGGATAATTGCATATCCCCAGATGGCATTCCAAAACGGGCCAGCGCCATTTCTATATCGGCTGCCATCGGAACAACATCGTTTTGACTTCGCCGACATTGCGCCGACGTTGATACGATTTGGAATTTAATCTGGGATATTCTAAGTGTTGAAAAGATTATTTTAGTATCTTGGCATGTTTTGTTGAGTTGACTTCCCTTGAACTTGAACTTTTGTCGCCACTATCAGCCATAAATTTAAATTTTTCTCCACTCTGGTAATTTTTAGTTTCTACTTAAGCTATAAAAGACAGGCTCTTGAAGTTTCCATTGATTTGGGAAATTGAATAGAAATTCAGTAAAAAAAAAACCTCTCTTTTCACTTTGATAAGTATCTCGAGACAAAGTCAGGGCAATTCCATTAATAACACACACAGCTGAGCATATGCACGTAGGCTTCAAATATCATGTGAGAAAAATATGATTTTTCATTTGTATGTAGGTATTTAATTCACTAGAGGGATATCATGTATGCATTGCATTTTTTTTAACCATGGGGAAAATAGCTAAGTTTATTTACATGACTTAAGATATTCAGGAAATGTTTATTAATGTCATATTACCATCAATATTTATCTATATGAACTGAAATATGAACTTTTTTGTCTATGGAACTGAAAACTTGCTTTGTTTATAACTATATCATTATACACAAAGTTCTAGAAAACACTACATTATTCGTGATTTAGGCAAACTTTGACATAGCATAAAAGTGGATTTGGACTCAAAATGTTACAAAGACCTGTATTGAAGATAATAAGTTAATTTCGTTTGGAAGTCAATTCTTGTAACAACGGCACTTGGAATTATAATGATATTTTTTTTTTGCAACCATGGCTATAACAATCTGCAGATTAGCCGTACCAATCTGCAGAGTCATTGCACTTGTGGTTGTTAAGTAATTTGGATATGCTGGCCTAGCACACTGCATTTTCAGTTACAGCAGCCAGCCACAGAAGCCATGATATCTGGCAGTTGCAGGAGTTGCAGACTGTGCCAGGAAATTCCAGGAAGAATCAGCTAAATATAGAACATTAGGAAAGTGCCCTCTGGAGGTCAGCGTTCTAACCACAACACTGCAGTCAAATATTTCATCGAAAACAAAATATCTTAATTTTATTTAATTGTTCAATTTAATAATAGTTGTCATTGCTGCTCTGATGGCAATTGATAAAAAAAAAGTGTTTTGTAGTTGGAGAAACTAGGCTAAAGTTAGGTCATGGCTGTTTTGTTAAGTTTACCTGTAGAGGTACATATATATAACAACTACCATGAAATTTTTTTTTGTTTGAAACAGTGGGAACAATGCGAAACACAATGTTTTTTTTCTTCTTCTTCTTAGTTTTGCTATGTGTTGGTTACAAGGTAAATTACAGAAAATTGGCCTTTCTGTTGCACTTTTTCAAAAATATTCATATCTTGTCGTGCATGGAAGTGAGTATGGTAGCATTGTTTGAACACAACTTTTCAACATATTTTGCATGCAAAATCGATTACTCCCCGAAATACTTCTTGAGTACATTCCGAAGTATGCACTAGGTGTCAGGTTACATAGAAATACCAAGGGAAATCATAATCTATGAATGATTGCCTCCTTATCAGATGCTGGCCGAAAGTGGGGTATCTGCTGCCCGAGGCAAGCAATTGTGACGTCATAGAGAAGATTGCGCCAATTGGAATGTTATACAGCAAGTTATGAAAGCGATTTGAGAGCGGATAAGGAATTATTACACAAGTTTTAAAATTAGCTTTGAATGGGATGCAGTAATTAGGAATTCGAAATTTAAATAATAGATACAATATATGCATTATTTGTTTTTCCAATCAGTTCAACCTTAGTTTATCACAACTTTCAGATTACATTTGTTGACTTATCAAATATAGATTTTTATTCTTCATCCCCAAAAACTATTATTAAAAACATTTTGGATTAATAACAAGTGTTATTACAATATTAGGAGACATGTAAACGAACAAAAAAACAACAAACATTTACTTTATCCTAAGTGTTACTCCGTAGATATAAAGAGTTTGTAAACAATAAACTCTAGTTCCACTGATCCGACTTTTTTCCCAATTACAAATTAAATGCTCCTATTATACAATGATTGCTGATCACAGACAAACAAACAAACAAATCCACACACAAACAAACAAATTGATAACCCAACAAGCAGCTCACTGTTACATGGGCGGAAGCGCTTAATATCTTAGGCATGGGAGGGTTATTTTGAGATCATGGGAGTTCACAAATAGAGGTTCTTTCTAGGAATATCTTGAGATCTGGGAATAGCAATTACCAAGGGTCACCACCAGACGTCAGCACCTGTGCGGTGACGTCGATGGGTCGACACGTGGCCCCAAATTTACCCCATTAATCCAGGATCCCAACTTGAGGGTGATACAGCAACTGGCTGCCAAGTAGCTGAGATCTATTGGAAAACAAGTTGGAACCACATGCAGAGCTCAGTCTTTGCTGTTTTGATTCATCTCATAAATGGCAATAATTGGAGCTAGGAATATTCCTAGATTGGAGCAATAGCAGTTGTTAGTTTACATGTCTCCTAATATTGTAATATAAGACCATTATATTTCAATTTTTTCATCTGGCCCAATGGGTAAAGCAATTGCCAGCGTTTTTTAAATAAGAACTTAGTGGATGTCTCCTGATCAAAGGTAAAGAGTATATATGTATTTTGACTTTTTTATTTTATTTTATTTATTTACTGCTTATGTTATGTGTAATAACGTATATTTCTTTAGTTGTTCCTAATAATTTGCTTTTTATTTTTATTTGGTCAAATAAAATAAATTGTCTGTCTATCTATCTATCTATCCATTTCTTCCCTTAGTCTTGGATTCGATTCCTATTACAAGCACTGGTTACAGCAAATATGAGTATGTTGTAAAAACAGAACATTTAATGGTACTGGGTCCCGATAGCATTCCAAATTGGGCCAACGTCATTTCTACATCGTTTTGATGTCGCCGACATCGCGCCTACGTCGATACGATTTGGAATGCAATCTGGGTCTGAGGCTCAGTCAGCTTATATGACCAGCTGCCAGAGGTAGATGTAATGATGAGATGATAAGGCTTGGAGTCCACACCATGTTATACATTTATCCTATGGGTGGGGCCTTTTACTTGCCTCAGCATAGACACCGAGTATAAGGCATCTCCAAGTTAACGTCTCATGCGACATCCACTTCTTCATTACATTTGCCACTGCTGATAAAACCAATGCCATTAGCATTGCAATCCCATAATAATACACAAGGCATGATAGATGCGTCATTGTAGCTCAGCACCTCTAGACTATATTAATACATGTGCTAATTGACTTAAGTCAGTTGGCTTTCTTAACCCAAATACCCACAGAGCCATACCTGAGTCGGATCAAGTCAGGTCACATGACTGCATGCAAAGGGGGTCTAAGTGGCTCCCCCTGATGATGGGTCAGGTGGCAGGTGATAAAGGGGTTTGTACTTGTACCCCTCTAGTTTGTGAAGAACCCTGTAGTGAAGAGACTGTTGTTATGAGAGGGTGGATTCAATCCATACTGTTGTCATTCAAGATGGCAGCAATGGTATTGGGGTTAGGGTTAGGATTGTAGCTCTCTATGAGTTACTTTTTCTGTTCGCAAGTGTTGTTTGTATGTTGGTTGTTTTGGGAACTGGACCCAGGGCTTGGAGGAGCTGGCCAATGCATTAACCACTAGACCACCCAGCTGTCATTAGAAATATTGCATAGCAAATATTGGGCAGAAAGAAAATAGTATGGTATAATTGTGTAGCGTTTCATCTCATCATTACATCTTCTTCTGGCAACTGATCATGTACGTTTTATATCATCTTTATAGAAAAATATCTGTATAACAGTCCATTGATATTATACCCAATAAATCACCTTGACAAACTTTCCCAATCATGAAACTTTCTTTTGACCTTTAAAGTAAGGACTTTTCTTTCTGTTTGGACCAATTAGAACAACTTGTCAGTCTATGACTACCGCATAAGCAACAGTGCTGATTCTGTGGAAATGATAGTAAAATCCGCATTGGTAGAATTCCACCCAATAGTTTGGTTGGTGTCTCATAGGTTCACCATGAAATGAATGCACCTATCCACAGAATCTCCCTTGTTGATACTTAGCACTAGCAATTACAGATATGAGACATAAAAGTTGGCATTCTGAGCCGTTTTTAGAGTTGATTACACATGGAGTAAATGTATTTGGGAAGATAATCACTTATGGCTTATATCCCACTATGTCTAGACTGACTTGGCTTGCATATCTGACTGGAAGACAGACAATACTTTTTTTTCCACAGACTGAAAGAAGCTGCTGAATATCAGTAGTACTAAGTACCGTATTAGCTACATTACAAACTATAGTGATAAATATTAGAGATAATACTTTGGTTGATATCTATAAAACCATTTTGTATTTTAGCTTTATGAATGATAATGATTGACATGTTTCTACATTTACCATATCCTACAGGATAAAGGAACAGGTTTTATTTGAGATCCGGCTTGTAATTGAGTCAATATTGTATATCTTCTTTTGACAATAGACTGCTATATTATGGAGTCTCTTGTGACTCAATGATCATATTTCTTCCTCAAGTTATAGATCTGACTACTAAAATTATACTAGAAGCTTTTACAGATCATAAGACTGAATGTTGTTCCTTGCATTATGATGAAAAAAATAACCCTTTCCTGTCAATTAGGATAAAATGTGCCAAAGAAACCCCACCTCAGTAATAACACTATATAATAATCAGGATTATACACTATATTATTAAACCAAATATCATTTTATCCTCGCACATACTTTTACCTCATAATATTATTGTCTCAGTATCAGACCAGTAAGCAAAGGTGGTCGCTAAAGTGAGGTTTTATGCATTTTTACTGCACAATATTTTCTGTGACTTTTTCCTTATATTGTTCTCTTTGGGCTTGTTCAACTCGAAGTCTACACAAGGTCTAGCTTACGTATATAAATAACCTTGTTAAGTTCAACAATAGACTATAGAAAGCCGATGCAGTTGATGTAAATAACATCAAAAATGGTGACTCTATCTGACTGAGCATCGAGTCTCCTTGCCAAGAGAATGTGTCAGTCAAATACATCACGTGGTTTGCTGCAGGCTAAAAAGCAGACGACACTTTCAACCAATCAAAAGGCGCCAAACTGCAGCACGTTCTCAATGGAACGTTTTCATGGCACCTGCTGAAGGTTTGAATAAGTCTCACTGAAAATCTGCTCATTTTGATTTATTACTGTAGTTAAGGTTGTCACAACAACGAAAGAAGGTAGTGAGAACATAGAGGAAAGGCAATAAATAATCATAAATATGAAAGTAATATTTTGATTTATGATACTTCTGTGTAGGTATAATGGCAGATAAGTGTTGAAAAAGTAACTTTTGGTTAAAAATGAGAATACAAAGAACAGAAAAAACTATCTATGCCAGCACGAGTTTCCTGCAAAGCTACTTTTAGGTATTGCAAAGTTTTCTAACTTTCATCATATTTCTTCCTGAATTTTGCTGAGATTGCTTTTGCCGATGGCTTTGTTAATATTTGGCTGTGCTGTCCATGTCTTCCATCAGCCAGACGAGATAAACAACTTATTCAAACAAGTTTTTTTTAATCTTTTTACCCCACTTCCTACTTTTTTTAGTCTGCAGATAAGGCCACTAGTTTTTGAGTTAAGTGGCATGGTGCTTAGCTGAGCATCTGCTCTGCCTCATAATGGTTACCTGTTCAGTAATTATTTACTGACATTACTCATGCACATGTTCATGTTGACATAATCTGGCCTTAACGAGCCACCATTGCATGCCTAAGAACAATAGACCTTAATCATGCCCCCCCCCCCCCCTTCCAATCAACACACAGAGGCCATGTTTTATGATATTTGTTCCAAGGTTTGTTCACGTGACTTGTTCAAAGGCTTAGTCATGTGACTAATTAGGTCTCGCGGACAACGTGATTAATACGAGAACAAATCAGGTCTCCTGCAAATATACTTTTCCTGTGATGTTTCATTCAGAAAGAATGCCTTTTTCTCCATTCAAATCTTTCATGGGCTTGCTTGGATTTTTATTAACCGAAATATCCACATCTAAATAGACAATTTTATGGACAATATTTCACTAGAAAAGTTTTACTTTATTTTAAAGTTACTTCACTGTTTTTTGACCACGTTTTACTATAAATTTTAACTTAAATGTTCTAAATTTATTTCCCTATTAAAAGATATTTCCCTATTATTTCATTGTTTGAACGACAAGTCAAGTCAATAAAATTTTATTTAAGTGACGTTTGACATACAACATTACAAAATAAATACATACATACTTTGGTTTACAGGTCACTATTTATAATCAAAACAAAATACACAGTGGCAACAACATTGCATCATGGTTAGTTACACTAGTTACACAAGTTATAATTCCTTTTATTGTACATATTATATATAAATTAGCTGTATCTTTCACAAAATTTTCATTCATAAGTAATCTACACTTTTCGCCAAAACCATATCTACTGAAAAAAAGGAACATAAACATTAGGTATGAAATATTTTCATATATCGTCATAAAGTGAAATAAAAAATGTTCTTCATCTTCTATTGTTTAAACACCTTGAGCATAAGCAATATTCTGGGGGGGGGGATGCTAGTGTAATCTACCTGATTCTATATATCTCTCTTATTGTTTAATAAGCAGATATAGTCTTTATTTGTCTTTTGGATACTTTGTCTATCTACCTCTATGCTCTGTCTGTCCTGCTGTGGCTTTGATCTCTTCCCCACTAGGCCTGTTTACTTTTGGTGATTCCCCACTTTTCCGCTAGGGGGCGCAAGAGGCGCTGGCACGTGCCATGGTGATTCCTGGGAAGGGAAGCATTTACCTTGAAGACAGGAGAGCAGGAGGAGGGGAATCAGTACTAGAAATAGTATCAGTAATTCATTGCAAGGATTTTAGTAATACACCTGAATTATTATGTGAACTTTACTACTCCAAGGATTTAACCAAGGATATCTATGTACCAGATTTCATTCATTGAAAAATAATACAATGGATTTTTATTAAATATCATACTTGAAATTAACATAAAACTTGGTGATCAACATTGCAACTTTCCTATACTTTTTTGTTATTTTTGACATCTATGACAAAAGGATTGCTGAAATTAGTCACGATGTCACACAATTATCTCATTCAAGGATAACTAAAACTTGGTGTTTTGAAGACTGTCCTATATGACTCACACCAGTCCATTGTATTGTACTTCACTTGACCCATGTTTTGTATGCTAAGTTTCATGCGAATGAATGGGAAATATTTCTGCAGTCAAAATACCACTAAGTGTATTACAAGGGAGTACCGTCTGAACACAGTTACAAAATCCTATTCCAGCCTGGACACTTATTTTCATAATCTCATAAGTACATACCATTGAATACACATGAATGGATTTTAAAACTCTTAAAGCGAATTACCATAAATGAATACTTATATACATCAATGACTATATTGTTACATATTCTGCCCCATATACACTGTATATATATATATGTATATTAAATTGTGACCCCACTACACCAGAGCAGCGGAATACCAATGTTTGTGATGAAACTGGAACTACTTGCACTCCCTCTGGTGGTGTTATGAGGAACTAGGAATTAAAACAACAAGATATATGGCTGGGTTGATGTAAACGTTGAAGCATATAGTCAGAATGAGTGGGATTATTTTGGATGTACTATATTACACAGGGTTGAGTCATCCACACTTTACAAGGTATGAAGAAAACATTTCCATGACATGGCACTACCAAAGACAGTGTAGAATGGGCCTTTGGCACTACATTGTTACCATAATATCGACATGTGAATATAGTTTTGTGTGATATACCATCTCTCAGAAGCACGGAATATGTGTGTAGTTCATGTGTGCAATTACACCAGCTTTGTGGTTTTTGAGTGCTCTGAAATCAAACAAATTAAATCAAATTGATCCAATTAAAGTTTCTAGGTTAAGGCAGCAGAACACACACTATTCATATGACTATATGACTAGCCATGGAAAATTGATGTTATCTTTAGTTATCTATTTTTATCAGACATCTATTTAGTATAACTAGATAATGAAACACGTAATAATAAAGTTAATTTTGGATACAGATAAGGATCAATCATATCCTTATACATAGTAACAGTCCAAAAGTTCCACTCATATTTCATAATGCTATCATCATATCATATCATGCCAAATCTATGAGTTATGACGGAGCTACTAGAGAGGTCCCTATCTCCCAATGTTCATTGATACCTTGGTTGGCCTTCAGTTTAAACAGAGGCAGGCTCACCTTAGGTTGTTGAGAAAATTGGGGTTTCAGTGGTCCCTCTACATACACTGAATATGAAACAGTAGATAACAGTCAATTTAAACACTTATATATTGATATGCAATATAAAAGGATATACAGGTAGATAAAAATGACTTTTTTTATTTCATTATTATCCCATAATATATTTTCCACTTCCTGGCCATAATAAGCTTATTTTGGGATCAGATTATATAGGTTACGTAATAGCTTAGCATATATTTATACGTATTGTATACATTATGTTGATATAAATAATAGATGACTCAGCATTCAAAGATTTACATAATCTATATATTGACATTTTCTGTGTTTTTAAGATGTCTGAATTGCGATGTTCTGTATTGAGTTTGCAAAGCTGCAAAACTTCTATCTTGTAAACCAACATAAAACAGGATTTGGTATCCATTCTTTTGTGTTTTAGTAACTTTTACCCCATTTTGTTTGTGCTAAATTAGGTTTTTTATGATCAAAGAATGTTGCATTTGTTGATGGGTGTGGGTGGGTTTTGTGTTTTGTGAAAATTCGTCCTTCAGTCAATTAAAATCTGGTTCATATTGCTACAACTGTAATTAGCAGTGAGAGGGTCAAACTTCATTATGAGAGCAAAAATATGAACTTTGTATATATCATACATTCTGAGATCAGCTAGTGTAACAACAATTTGAATTCAAACAGTTATTATTTGACTTTATACTTCTATACTCTCTCAGAACCAGCCTGTAGCTTAAGCACTGAAGAACAATACCAACTCATCATTACATCTGCCTCTTGCAGCTGATTATTTGGTAAAGTTATATAGATCTAGTGTTGATTTGGTTGATATGTAATATCCAGTAGAAACCTGTTAATTTTTTTTTTCTGGTTTCAAATTCCATGGCTTTAATGCTGTCTCAATATAGGTAACATAATAGTATGGCTGTGGCCGAACTTAGGGGCTTTTAGTAGTGAGGTGGCCTTTAGCTGAGGCTGCCTAATATTTTTAACCTCTGAATGTTGTATTTAAAGGTGCACTGTCTGATTTGCACATAAAAGTAATGATATAAATCACTGCCTTCTTGTTTCATGATATATTTTACCCATTTTTGGTCAACACTTTAGTTTTAATTTACAATAATATTTAATACAAATATTAGTTTTTCATGCCATCAAAAACTCAATATGTAAACAAACCCAGTGATGACATCACAATACTGAACAATGGTGATGATGTCATTTCCATTGTGTTTCCAATGTTTTGGTCTGGATTTTCTCTCAATGTATAATTTATTTTTTAGTAGTTAATGTCTGATAAAAATCATTAAATCATACACATTTAGTGTGCCTTGATTAATAGAGGTTATTTATGAACTATTTGATTGAGTCTTACAAAATCGCAAATATGACAGACAGTGCAGCTTTAAATGTATTTCAATATTCCATCATATGTTTTGCCCTAATGAGTTAATATGTTACCCATCAACTTATATGTCCCATTATTTTTTGTTCTGATAAACTTTTAGTTTAATTGACTCCTCCCTGTGTTTTTCATGAAACTTGAGGAAACTGACTGGTTTCTTTGTTATCAAGGCCGAGTTGCTAATGTCTTTGTTGAAAGTCTGGAATGCGCTCTTGGCTTCACAAATGATTATTCACAAGGATTTTTCTCACTTTTACATCTTTTCTTATTCTTGTTTTTTGTTTATTTTCAGATAAACGCTATGAGTATATTAGTCGATGAGCATGAACCACTTGTTGGTAAGTATCAATAATTATATATATTAAATATATAATAAAGTATATATTTTAGTTCTCAAAATCATTGGGCCAACATTGGGCCAACATTGGGCCAACATTGGGCCAACATAGGGCCAACATTGGGCCAACATAGGGCCAATATCGGGCCAAATTAGGTAGGCCAACATTGAGTTAACATTGCACAAACATTGAGCCAATTAGTTATGATGCTGGGCCAACATTGCCAACATTGAGAAAATATGGCATATCATCTGGGAATAACTAGTGTGAAGTGAAATACAACAAAAATGGCAATAAACAAACAAATATTTACCTAATTTACTTTGGAAGTAGTATTATATTTAGGTGTACAAATAAACCAAAAAAAGCGAATGTTTTCCTTTGGAAAATAGTGATGTGTTTAGGAGCAAAAGGTATATAAGCTCGCGCTTTCTCATGCATTGCTCCTCGCCTCTGGAATAAATTACCTGAAGATATCAAACAGATATTCACTAATGATGGATTTAAGAGTAAGTTGAAAACTCATCTATTCAGAACTGCCTATGAACAATAGGCTTTCGTAATCCAAGCGCCGGTGAGCGAAAATCAGTTCTGAAAAAGACACTATTCAATATTTATTATTTATTATTATTATATAGCATACGAGCAAAACAGCAAATAATATACCTCGGAAAATAATTCTATATTTAGGAGTATAATACAATTGTACTAATTGACATGCAAGTATCAGTAGACCAATGTTTTGCAATTAGTGGTTTGGTGTGTGATAAACCAATTAGTGTAGGTTCACATGATTTTAAGTCCTCACTAATTAGTGCAGTACATGTTGAAGCAGGAGATTTATAATAAATGTTAGTTAATATCAAACAATATGTTTCTGAAAGCATAGTTATATTATTACGCAGCTATGATAATTTAATTACTAGTGATAGAAGAAAATTTAATAAGTAGATTATAATAGGCTAACAGCCATCCGCCTATGTAATCAATAACCGCAATAAAATACTTGTTAATTTTTGTCTAGTTTCGTAAACCTTGTCAACATGTTGTCTACCAGGATGTCATGATGTCAAAATACAGGTTCTTTGAAAATGCTGTCCAGGTTTTGCAAAATAAATAAAGGGCTAATAATAGCTAATTTGGACATCTCATGCTTAAATGATGGTTATCTAAGTGTTAGTTATCTAAATGGCATCCTGGACACATATGTAGTTATAATTGTAGTCGGTCCAGTGATTGTCCTGGGTCAGAAACCAAGTCTACAATGTACATACACCACCTGCCAAAACAATAAGATCATTTTGACTTATATATTTGGAGGGCAGTGTACTACCAATACTTAATTCAATAAAAATGTCCATAATAAAATGTAATGTCAAACAGGAACGGCCATTGCATTAAAATATTCTATTAGATAGTCTTTATCCCAGTGAATTTAATATTTGAAATCCACAAAGAAATAATTAGTTCAAGTTGACAATGGTCATTAAATATGCAACAACTAAATAAATGACAGTCTCATGTAAATGATATTTTGCAATGCTCAAAAACAGATAATATTTCTGAATAGTATTTACCACCACAACAAAATGCACAATTATTGTACTGAAATATCAGCATGTGGAAAAACATACCAAAACTTTCCAGCAACTAAAACTAACATTGTTTGACTTAAGCCAACTAGCAACATTATAGAGTAACAACATTGCTATGTGAAACATCCATTTGAGGCTCACACCACTTGAACCAAAAATAGGACACGAAATGACATAATCGCCCAATTATGTCACTTGGTTTGGGAATATGACACCAAAATCTCTCCACAAGTGTTAGATAATGCGGGCAGATAATGCAAAATGCAGACTAATAAATGCAGAAATCTCAGCCAGCTGACAAACATCCAGGAAACTAGAGATAAGGATTATTTATCATCCATGTGTAAATCAATCAATGACACATGAATTGACTTGATTCGAGTCAATAAAATATTGAATGTTAAATGCTCAAATATTGAATGTTAAATGCTCAAATATCGAACATTAAAGGCTCAAACCTACTCAAGTATAGGATTGTAAAAATGGGTGTGTTTCCTTATATAACTATGTATTTTTTGGAAATATGTGTTTTTTGTTTTTGCAATAAAAATTATTGGAGCGTATTTATTACACCAAACTATGATAACAAAATAACTCATTTTGACAGTTCCGAATGGTTGCTACAAATGAATTTATCTAGTATTTATGATATTGAGACAAAACACTTTTCAAAATAATAAATAATGCATCTTTATTATAACGACGTAAATTTACATTGTCTAATTTATTTTTCAATAAAAAAATTTTTCTTACACCTATCCTGTTCTACTTACCTTTCCTTTCAAAATTAAGTAACCAAACAATTTTATGATCACTTCTTCTTTATTACTAACTGTCACCACACCTCACACTTTACTTAAATAGGATGGTTTTCCCAAGTAAACAGTGTTCTGGACTTTGTAAATATCAAGCCCTCAAAGTGATATATGATGAGTTTAATGACCCATTTAAATGCAGATTGCCATGTATTCATTCCTCTCTTCGCACTTGGTGACATGTCATTGCACTCATTCAATTAAACAGAGAGGATATTCGATTATTAATATTTTACTAACAATGGTGATCTTTCGCACTGGGAGGTCTATTGATTATTTCTGTGGTAAGGTGGATTTTGAGTTATAATTTTAGGAATAATTCTAAAATGAATGACATTCCAAATAGAATATTGTAGACAAATTGCATTAATGATAATCTAGTAAGAATATTGATAATTTTATACTTTTTAAATGTGCTGAATAAATTGACTTACATTACAATCTTTCAATATTATTGTCATAATCTCATGTAATGTTTTTATTTTACGAAGTCCCGTTGAGGTTTTTACCAAGTCCCCAGATAGCATTCCAAATCGTATCGACGTCGGCGCAGTGTCGGCGATGTCAAAACGATGTTTTACCGACAGCGGCCGACGTAGAAATGACGCTGGCCCGATTTGGAATGCTGTCTGGGTCGTGCAATGTTGCGAGGTACCACATAATTTGGCAAAATTTAATTTTCACAATTTGTTTTATGTGACAACAAATGCATTAGCAACATTATCTATTGGGATAGCATCTGCGATTATGCCAGATATATATATGGAAGACAATATACTAAACCTACATGATGCATACATTATTAAAATATAATCAGCATATCTGACATGACATCAAAGATCCTTGATGACATACACTTATTGTTCACATATGCTATGATACACAATACAAAATAATAAATAACTTAATATCAGCCTTATATAGTCCAGACACCTATCTTATCCTATAAAAACTATATATTTAGGTAGCAATATTGACTGTTAATTTCCACTCTTACACTCTAATACTATGTTAGGTAACTAAATTGGCATAATTTTGATATAAAAATACCATCAAAAGATGTAAAAGTTACACCTATCTTTTCTCATAATAATTAAATCATATTTAGGCAACAATATTTACTGTTAATTTTAAGTATTATGATAATTTTACTTAACTGGCATAATTATGATATCATCATACCATCGAAAGTAAAAGTTATGAAGTGCATTATGAGTTAATGCATTCCTGTGTATCCTGATAACCTGGTAACTGATAATATTAGTATAAATACTTTTGTTTACTGGGTTGTTAACCCAGTACAGAATCATAGCCTTAGTATATGTCCGTGTTGCTTGAAGTTCCAGGATGCACTTGGTCAGATATACACATATACAATCTGGACTGTTTAGTCTGTGATGTGGCTTGGTAACTTTAGTTAAGAGAGGTGAAGCAACTATCTGTAACAGCTCTCGGTTGCTGTGAAGCCATTGGAGCTACCACATGTCTAGGAACAGGAAAGCACTGAGAATATTCACTTGTAGGTATTTTTTTAGGTATATTATAGAGTGTATGTATATGCAGCATGGTTGAAAAAATTGCATGAAAATTATTTTCGACAGCATTTTTTTGTCAGTGTGGCTTATTCGGCTTGTATAAATGACCAGCTGCCAGAGGCAAACGTAGGGATGAGATGACAAGGCTTGGAGTCCACACCATGTTAAACATTTACCCTGTGGGTGGGGTAGTTTACTTGCCTCGGAATAGACACCTTGTAAAAGGCACCTCCAAGTTGACGTCTCGAGGAGTCATGACATACCCATCACTACATGCAGTTTTTGTAGATGTGGGAGTTTTCAATATGGTTTTATAAATGGATTATAAATATATTTCATTTCTTTCAGACGTAGAAGATCCGCCGTTTGAACCCCGCGATGTAACAATCCGAACCGACAAATGGGTCTCAGATGAGTTTGAAATTTTGGGATTTTTGGGAAGGTAAGAATGATTGTATAACAGGCCATAATAATTACGACTAATCTGTCAGTTGAACAATTGTAACAAACTTTTCTAAATAAATGTTTGCCAAGATATCTTTACAATATACGTTTTGCTTCTTATAGGCAAATATCAATACAAGATCATAAAACCACACAATAATGCTATGGATGTACCATACAGAATATTCTAGTTTTACTTTTGATGTCTTACCCTTCAACCCTACAATTGGGCTGTAGTCTGACCTGACTGACTTCATTGTAACTATAAAACCCATCTGTCAACTGGAACAAAGGAAATTAGCCTTTTAAAACCAATTTGACAAAAACGGATGAAAGAAATTAATTCCTGCATTATGACAGATTTCTAGATTCCAAATGCATTCTCAAAGGATTTTGTTGACCCCTATTTGGAAAAGAATGTCATTGTGTCTGAAACATATGCAAATTATTGGACATAGTGTCATAATTATATGCCAGTTTTTGTGTCAACAGTGAACATTAATGGGTGATATTATGAAGGCTACAATGAATTTTGATTTTAGCATTTAAATAACACACATCTGTTGAGTGTTGAATTGCCAAAGAATATTGACTCACGATGATTTAATCTCATATTTCTTTTTTTTATTAATTTATTGCATCAATTCATAATATGAGCAGTTGGTGGTAATACCAGGCAATATATTAGGCCTATATATATCTTCTCAATACATCAATGAAAATGCTTAGAATTCCTTCAGTCTAACTCAGTGATAAGGAATGTACCTGGTACGTAAACATACTTTGGTCTGTGGTATCAATTCAATCCTCCCACAACAATAAACCACACAATTCTTCTGGTTTTTCTGAAGTGGTTTGGAAGGCACGCTTCATATATGGTTTGATCACTAAAAGTAGAACATCCATTTTGGAAAGACACAGATATGAAAACAATATAGTTTACTCCTAGTATGCACTCGCACAAATGTCCCAATTCATAATCATATTTTTCATAAAGATTTCCATGACAAATAGTGTAGCAGAGTAGAAATATGTTTTATATTATGTAATGGTAACATTGTTATGTTATGCTATGTTAAGTTGACTTTGTTATGTTATGTTAACAATGTTATGTTGTTATGTTAAGTTAACTTTGTTATGTTATGTTAACAATGTTATGTTATGTTAAGTTAACTTTGTTATGTTAACAATGTTATGTTGTTATGTTAAGTTAACTTTGTTATGTTATGTTAACAATGTTATGTTATGTTATGTTAACTTTGTTATGTTATGTTAACATTGTTATGTTATGTTATGTCTCAATGCTACTCGGTCTGAAGTTTCGTCGGCTCAAATGACCAGCTGCCAGAGGCAGACGTAATGATGAGATAACACTTGGGAGTCCACACTTTGTCACACAGTTGTTGCTTCATATTCATAACTGAATGAGTTTATTATACTCATAAATGATAAATTATGACTTATATTTACAGGGGTAAATTTGGGGAAGTCAAAAGATGCAAAGAGACTCGGACGGGGAGAGAATTTGCCGCTAAATTCATCGGAACCCCACGGGCCCAGGACCGGAAGGAAGTGGAACATGAAATCAACATCATGAAGAAGCTGAAACACAAACGGCTGCTGCAGATGTATGATGCCTTCTCGGCTAAAGATGAGATGTGCTTGGTCTTGGAGATGTAAGTAAAAAATATGCAGTGATGTTAACAGTCTTAATTTCATTTGTGCAACAAACACTAATAATTTATACTCTCATGGGTATGAAATATTAGCCATGTAAAACCTAATTTTTTTAACAAAAAAAAAAATTATTTTGTATCTTTCATAAACTGTTTTGTGATCTGCCCTACTGGTTCAATATTTACATTGGTATAAACTTGGTGACAGATGCTGAGAAAGCCTAAAACATGCAGAGGGCTCCAAAAGGCATCTAAATGTAGTGGATTTTAGTTTAGTGGCTCCCTAAATTTAAAACCTTTAAATGTATTCCTATCCACCTGGTTGAATTCAAAGTCTCTTTAAAAGAAACAAGGATTTTTTTAATGGCAACAAACAACCCATTGAAGAACCGCAGATTGCACCAATCACATGTTTCCCATGTTAAACTAAACTGACAGCTTTTAAAACAAGTGTAAATTTAAGGGACCCTAGTTTGCTGGAGACAGCATTGCTACCATGGCACAAGAAGGTCCAGAAATTATAGAAGTCATCTGAAATATTTACCATTCCAAACGTAGTAACAATCATTGGTTATGCCACCTAGATATGATATTATCATAAATAATATTTTTGACTTTCCTGTATCTCTAATGTAAATTTTTTGCGAATATTCTCTGTCAGAAGAGCAAAAATTATGCTGGTTACACAGGATTTATTACCATGCATTTACATAACTGGGGTTTATGTTATTTACTTATTGCCAAAACCTCTGTCAATTTTGTTTCTCTGTGCTTTGTATGAAAACATGTGACTCCGACTGGCTTTTATGGACATGTTTAAGAGCACACTTAGGACACTAAATCTGTTAGAACCCAAAGTATACTTAGGGCCCAAGACAGCCAAGTGCCCTGACCTCAAGGTCATGCAGAAGAGCCCTGGCAGGGGTCAATGTGGTTATAATATACAGTACATAGAATGTATATAGACTGCATGTACAATGGTTATATGTGCATGTGATTATGACCTGCACAATATACTTTGCATTCAACGTAAGCATATATAATGCATGGAATAGTGCTTATATGTTAAACATGTATAAATATTTCATCACAGAGCCTTCATAATTTTAAAATTACGTGATTTTAGTGATACACTTTACAGGTAGCCTAGTGTTTAAAATAGATTCATATACCGTTTTTTGGTATTCTAAAAGAAATGGATGGTGACAATATGATTTCTTGAATTGTATGGTATACGCTGTGTTGTTTCACCCCAAAGCCTATCGACCTGATTATGTGTATATGTTTATCTTGTTTACTCACCCAAACTAAATTAATCAATTTCTCATATAGTCTCTAGGCTGGCTTATGGTATTAGAGGTCAGAAAAATTGCATAAACTAAAATATATTAATCAATTTCTCTTGCATTTTTAAGAGAAGATTTCTTAAGTCAATATACAGCCTACCCTACATAGCTTAACCAATTATTTCGTTTAACGAAGTAAACTAGCAAAGAATGCCAATAATTAATTCGCTGGGTTTTTTTTCAGGTGACAGCCCACAGTGTACATTTCTAATTATACATTTAATTACCAAGTTATTTTTTGAACAACTTGAAAGACTGTCCAAGTGGTACTTATTCCTTTGTGACGTCATCACTGACGTCATCAATTGGATCTTTTGAGGTGAAGTGACCGTAAAATGGCGGATGGTCTAAACACGTTTGAATTTTATGTCTTTTTCAGCATTCTGGGAGGAGAACTATTTGACCGGGTGATCGATGATGACTTCATACTGACTGAGCGAGCATGTGTTGTATTCATGCGCCAAATTTGCGAAGGAGTGGACTATATGCACAAGAAAAAGGTCATTCATCTAGATTTGAAGGTTTGTGATTTATATTTCTTTAGAAAATATGAAAATATGTTTACTTTTGACTCGCAAAGAATTACCGTGTGTCATTTGTCAAACTTGTCAGGAAAAGGAAAAAAAAAACGACAAAAAGGTGAAATTGCCCCAGGATAAATACAGTAATTTGCCAAACTCCCTCAACAAGCAGAAAACAAATGATATTATTCAAGTTCACCTTGTCTTGACACCTCGAAATAGCTCCATAAAAGACCATGCTGAACATTTCCAAATTCACTGTTATTTGTTGATAAAAAGATCAGAATGGTCACCCTTATATTAGTATATATTCTAAATAGACACTGTCAATTTACTCCAATTAGTGAATAGCTATTCTGTATGAGTGACTGTTGAAATGCCGGCCTAAAATCCCAGCCATGTAGATAGTGATGATAAAGATTTTTTCAAGAAGTTTATCCATGGTAACGCGTACATCATCATAAGTAGGAACTTCACAAATTTCATGTACTTGGAAACTAAACACCTGAGGACGTCATGTGCATCCAGTATTCCCATTGGTCAAGGCCACCTCTCAGCCAATGAGAGTCCTGGATTCCCATGACGTCATCAGGTGTTCAGTTCCAAGTCTATGGAATTGGCTGTATTATGATTAGTTCATTACATTATGATATAATAATAATCAATTCAATTATGATCTAATATTTATCTTACAGCCAGAGAACATCCTCTGTCTCACAAGAACAGGCAACAGGGTGAAGATCATAGACTTTGGTCTTGCCAGGGAATATGAACCAGGGAAGGACTTGAGGGTTCTTTTTGGAACCCCTGAATTCATGGCACCCGAAGTGGTTCAGTATGAACCCATCAACTTTGCAACCGACATGTGGTCAGTGGGAGTCATCTGCTATGTGCTGTAAGTAACATAATACTTCATATAGTATTAATGTGTTTAACTAAACAGTATTTAATTGATTACAAGTTGAACTAAGATAGAAGTTAAATGTAGAAGAGTATATTCATGGGAATATGGTAATTATTGTTTATGGACTGGTAAAAAAAACAACACCTACCGATTGCTGGTCATTGGTTTATAATACACCCTTTTCAGACGGCAGCCATGTTGGCATTTTTGCCTCATTGACCTCGCTTTGCACTCAGATATAGTATTGTGACTTCATCCGTAGACTCATCCGTAGACAATGGCCTTGGTGAGGTCACAGAGTGAAAGATCAATGGGGAAGTAATGATGTTATGATATATGACGTAATCAAAATGAGGTCAAAAATGCCAGTATGGCTGCCGCGCAAAAAGGGTGTCTGTATGCTTTAGACCATGCTCTCCACACATTTACAGCAGATTCATAGATTATGAAACTAAACTCGAGGTGACTACATGTGAATCCAGGATTCCTGTTGGCTGAGGGTTGGATTCACATGGAATCACCTGTGATTCATGCAGTTTCCAAGTCTAGTTATTCTGCTGTTATAGCTGTCAGTTACGTGTTACAAATCAATATTACGGACAAATGCATTTTATCTTTTAAAGTCATGACATATTAGGAGCCTACAATGAAGACCTGATACACCTGAGTATGTCTAGATAATGATCCTCACATATCCCTAACAAAAGGACTAATTTTATGATTTTATTGCAGAGTGTCTGGCCTATCTCCGTTCATGGGGGACACAGATGGCGACACTTTGGCCAACATCATCCGCGGTGACTACGACTTCGACTATCAGGAGTTCGACGACATTTCTGATGAATGTCAAGACCTGATTCAGAGATTAATTGTCAAGGATAAACGGTATGTAGAATTTTTACATATTCATATCAAAATTCCTAGTGAGTACTATTATACTGGTTAAAAATTGGGTAATTGGGAGGCAAAGTACCACTAGAGGTCACTGACACCTCAGCAGATAAGTACTGTTTGATGATGTCATGTATAGTGTGATGTCATCCATGCAACAATGGTGTAGTGACGTCATCTTCTTGTCTTTTTATGTACTACAGTCGTGGTGCCCCCTGTAGGTTACTTTTTCTCCCCATTGATTGTACCACTTCACAATGGCGGAAATCCAAGATGGCCCTTTTAGTTTATGCCTTGCTCTTAGGTTTCATTAATCAGATAAACTATACTCACTGAAAAGTTCAATCAATTTTTTTTTTATACGAAATTGCTGACTTTCTCAATTATCATATCTTGCAGAAAAAGACTTACTGCAGCTGAATGTCTGGAACATCCTTGGCTGAAGGTAAGAACTACTTTCTTTTTTTTCAGAAGTTTTCACTTACTTAATTCCACAAAACATGTTTAGCTTTATCGTGCTAGTGATCGTTTGTTAAATCAATAACATTCAGACATTCATTCATTAAACTTTCTTTCTGTCAAACTTCAGCGTCAACCGGATGAACCCATGACTCCAAGTTCAGCAGGATACCAGTTGTCGAAAGTTCGACTTAAGCGATTCGTTTATCGCAGGAAATGGCAGAAAATTGTGAATGCCATAATTGCCTTGCGAAGAATGGGTGTAAATTTATCCAAGTTAAGGCAGTAAGTTTGATTTATTTGACATTTGATTTACGTATAAACAATTACAGCTTAGCACCTTACAAAGTGGTGTGTTTATCGTAACACCTAAAAAGGTGGTGCATTTATGTTATGCACAACAAGTCGTAATCGAAACTTTTCCTCACTGAATAAATATTGTGGAATTGAATTAATATTTTCTGGCTGTCACACCCACCAGCAATAATTAAATGCATACTATTGTCCAATTGATGAACACCTGACGAATGTTGTAGCATTGGAAGCTGGTGGAATGACAATTTTTACAGTGAACAAGGTGAAAATTCCAATGTTTATGTTTTATCTACATTGTCTTACTTTGTTTCAGGAGAGATCCCCCGAAGACCTTCACATTGTCTCCTGGGATCTTGGCCAACAAATCCAAAAGACGACCTGAAGATGGAGCCAGCGTTGCAGAGCGCGTTCCAGCAGATGGCGCCGCAGCCTCTGATGCTCCATCTAGTGAGAAATTCAAAAGGGACCACATAGGAACTTACGTTCCAAAGAGACTTAAAGCATCAGGCAGCAAAGAGGAAGAAATGGAGACTACAGAAGGTCCTTCATCCTCAGCTGCTGATGCTGGGACTAGTGACAACACCGTAAAATGTTCGGTTGACAATGTTGTTAACGAAGTGTCATTTTCCCCCCAGATAAAGCCACAAAAACCCGAACTTACGACAGTCAACTACCAATGTGATGACTTGCGTGAATCTATAAACTTCTCGTACTCCTTAAAGGAGACTAGTACAGAACAAGAACCCGCTGCAATAAAGACCCAAAGAAGGTCTCCTGGACCAGGTTCAGTTACCCCAGAACCTGATGACTCTTCTTCCAAATCCAAACCTGAGAGATTAAAAAATAATTTCAAAGTTGAGACGAAAGTTGGAGTAACTGGATCTCATGTTCCTGCAGAGCCAGTGTCCCCTGATAAACTTCGTCCCCAAAATGTCAGTGGAACATTCAGCTGGCCTGTTAAGCCATCTGAACTACGCAAGAAGGCATCCAAATCACCAAGTCCCAAATCGGTAGAACCACCATCACCTTCAACTGAAGGACGCATCCGATACCCTCGAAAACCTGACTTCACAGCTCAAAAGAGCTTCAGTAAATCCCCTAGTCCTGCCAGGCGTGAATTAAAGACTATCGTTAATTCAACTGAAGCAGCAACTCCTCCAGTGCCCCAAACTATTCCAGAGAATCAAGTGGTGACAGTTTCCAATGGAGGTGTTTCATCTGATACCACCTTGAAACCCAATTCCCGTCCGGTGCGTATGAGGGCATCTAAAACTCCCAGCCCTCAGCAACGAGAAGCGATAACTCAGCCACGACAGAGGGTGTCAAAGTCACCTAGTCCAGCTACATTTGAGAGACAAGTTTCTTCCGCAGGTTCGGAGGTTCAAACTGAGAAGGAAACTCCCCGAGTCAGATTGAGACGACCTCCAGAGATGCCTCCTGCCAAAACGGAGAAAGAACCTGTAATTACCAACAACAAACCGAAAGTCCCGATGAAGCCAACAATCCTGAACAACAGAATTCCAGAAAGAAACCAAAACAAGCCAGACGCTGAAGAGAATCAGGAAAAGCTTGCAACTCCAGCCAAACCAGAGAGACCTAATAAACCCATGGAAAGACCCCAAAAACCCGAAAAGCCTTCAGTACCCCTCTCAACTCAGCAGAATAAGGATAAAGATATCCCAGAGAAGGCTAACATCCAGGAAAAGCCAAAAGTCTTGCCAAAAACTACAGCGATCCGCATGAAGCCCGCAAAGCTGTATATTCCAAGAAAGGACCACTTTTTGAACTTTGCCGAGTTGCGAAATAACTTTGATATGAATTTGAAGTTAAACGCAGCTGAAGATGAGCGTCGCCAGCGAGAGCTTCATCTGGTGCATCGCCACGAAAAGGTAAACAGGATAAAAGACAAATTGCAAAAGGAAGGGTTGGATCTGGACCAAGAAGAGGACCATGTTGCTATTAACAATGTAAAGAATGACTTAATGGACAAAACAAACTCAAACAATCGTGGTCATGTGATAACAATGAGAGCAAGGCATAATGATCACCATGACAACGATCATGTTCACGCGCCACACGAAACAACACCAACAATCATTAAACAAGAAAATGAGGGTTTATATGTACACGACTCCAAGAAGACACTCGACAATACTTCAAATAACCAGAGTAATGACTCAACAGACAATGCGCACAAAACTAACGACGACAAACCCAAAATCCCGCCAAAACCTAACCGGAGTTTTAAAGATAAGTTCAACATGTTTGAGCAGATTTCTCGCTAGGTGTCTTTTTGTGGTTACCTCATCAATTGTGATAGACTGACATGATACAAGACTGTGTCAAAATCCTTGTAAGAAGGAAATATATATTACTTTATGGGCTTGTTGGCCACACAGGGTTTGTTGCACCCGATCTCTCAAAGTATATTATTATTATAAGGTATATTGTTAAAGTGCTATGCATAATTCACACAAATCTTGACGAGGGGATTATATTGGTCTTAAGTGACTGACAGCATTTTGCATTGAGTTTTAGGCAAATTTACTTTACTTATTGATGGTAAAAGTGAATTTAATGCCATGAAATGATTGTATTTCTCATAATCATGTGTCATCATGACTGATACATTGTATATCAATATTTCATGACGACTATGAATGTATTTATGAAGACCATGGACCCCGAATGTTCATTAATTTCCACAATTGAATATAATATTATAATATGCAAATAATTTTGAGGCAAATGATTTTCATTTCATTTCATTGTACAATCGTGAATGCCATATAGAATGGTCTCAGGTTCTTACCATGTAAGAATTGTCAGCCAGATTGTCAAGTTTCATTTTTGTAATTTATTTTCCTGAACTGTAGGTAGGTAATGTTCTTGACTGACTAATTCAGGTGCTATCCACCAGGGGGACGACTACACCACTGCCATCTGTCGGAGAATGATAGAACCATAACTATGCAGTGTGACTTTGAAAATTGACATGATCTATAGGTTTATATAGCCTTTGAGATAAATGTTGCATAATTGTGTGTGTAAATACAAAATGAATCAATATAGCCAATTAACATGTGTACGTTCCATTTCATTAGTAAATATTAATAACTGCTAGATGTATATGTGAATGCAGGACATAATATAAATACTTGGGAAAAATACATGCCTTATATTTTCAGTAGTAGAAAGTGTTTTGAAAATCAGACTTTCATTTTGTTTGCAAGTTGCTTTTGTGTGTTAATGTATAAGAATTCATATTGTCGAAATTTCCAGAAATAACTACCATAACTACCATGATCACATTGATCAGATATAATCTCAGTGACACATCCTCCTTCATTGGAGATTTCAAGTCCCAAGATTCAAGAATATTGTACATAGATTTTCTTTTATTCTCCTGGTGCCATTTGACAAAAAAATTGTAAAGAAAATCATGAATGAATGTGATTTGTGTAATTACAGAAATGTATAAATAAATATTTCTTTTGAAGAAGAAACTGGTGTCTGTTCTTTGTTTTGTGCATAGATTTGAAAATGATAATATCATACATTGCAAGATTAGTAAGATTGATTTGCGCTTTAGGTATAGGGGAGAGTGGGGCACCTTGAGCGGTGGGGCACTCGATCCATTAGTTCTGCAGATCAGTCGGTTTGACATTAACCTTGTAATTAGCAATAATTTTGTCCCTTTAGTGATAAAGAATAAGATCACAGATAATTTTTCAAGTTTCCTATCAGGAAAATGTGTTAATTTAGAATTTACACTTTTCACTGCTACAGAGTAATAAAAGCAGTCAGGATTTATATTCTTTAAACATCTTTATAACTTGTAGAATCTAGCAAATAATTTGCCAGTGTGAACTATGAAATACATGCCTCAGATTGGCCTCATTGCAAATAAGTTGAGGTTTACCTGCATCACACCACATGTGTTTTCATGTGGAATTTGCATGTGGGGCACCTTGAGCCAGCTTACCAGGTCCACCTGGAGCATGGCCATGAAGCAACAATAACTAGTAAGATGCATACTATTACATATTGTCAACCTTTTAATTATATTAAAAGCCTTAATTCAACATGCCATATAGTGTATGTTATAAATATGTAATTTTCCTCCAATTATCATTCACCCAAGACACACTTTACTTGCCTTGGACATCCAAATGATTAGCCTTTAATTATATAATACGCCTTGATATAAATACATAATTGTTAGCATGTTTGTACATTTCAGGGCTTGAAATTATATCATTTCGGCTCGGTAATTTTCAAGCAAAAATGTTATTTGTAATTATACCAAGGGCACGCTTCACTTGCCCCGGACAGTCAGAAAATCATTGAGGCCCTGCATTTATGTAGATTTGTTATGGACTTTATCAGTATTTCTAAACACAACTGTCAAGAAAACATGCACCTTGGGATACATTATTTTTAACATATTATATCCTGAATGGACTTTTAATGGTTTATAATTATTTGCTGATTGCTCTAAGTCTTAGGCAATCAATGTTGGTGTCACTAATGAAGCAACTGAAACCTCTTTTAGTAAATTCAAGGTGTTTTTTAGGTTGGATCAAGGTGCCCCATGTCTGGATCAAGGTGCCCCATGATCGAGGCACCATGAGCCATTTGACCACATTTTTAAAGACAACATTTTCCCCTCTTACAAATGATAGATACAATTCAATATTGGTACTGAGGATGTTAAGCTGTAGTAAGATGTTTATAGTAAGAGTGTATGACTGGCACTTCATGCTCCGAGGTGGAAAAAGTAAAAAATGGCTTATGGTGCCCCATACTCATGATTTTGACATAAATTCAAAACAAATCTGTTTCAGGAAGACTACATAGAGTTCTGCTCCCTAGTTTCATCATCAGAGCAAATATTGCACTGAACACAAGATGACAGAACTGTACACTTAAATTCTAACTCTTCTCTTCAGTCAATGAATTTTGCTGAAATCAACAAAAGGTAAAAAATTCTGTTCAGAAAATTTAGAGCTGCTTGACTTTAATATTTTTGCATTTTTGATTTATCACAGGCTACAAATACCTTCTTACTACCTATACAAACTGATTACCATGAAGAAAGGTTCTGTCTGCTGGAAAGTTCTAGTTGATGACGTCATTGATGTCTTTGTTCATATTGCTACTATCCCCGACTGGCAGGGTTGGTGGGAGGTTTTTTAACACTACATTCCTGTACCCATGAGCGCTGATCCAGCTTGACCTATAGTTTATTACTGACCTGTCACGGTAACTGATCCCCTCCTGCTAGGTTAGTAAATTACTGTTCAAATTAGGTGATTATTATGTTACGATAAATACAAAACTTTTTTATCATAAAGAAGTTTTACTTGTTACACTCCTTGTGGTAAAAGCCTTGTTGACTACCTAATCTGTAACACCAAGCTTTATGAAAATTTGCTAACTTTTAACCTAGAGCCACTTAATACAAATTCTGATCATCGACCTTTATCATTTTCGATACAATTGAATGTTAGGGATGTCTCAACTAACATGTTTAACCCATCAAAGCCAGCATGTCATAGCTCTAGTAAGTTTTATAGATATCTCTTTAATGCTGATGCTGTGGTTGGTCTTGTATCCTCCATAAATGGGGAGCAATGCTCCGCAATGAATGAAAAGTTTGTAGAAAGCATATTATTAATTACTGACAATGGAGTTAATGATGCAGTCGCAAATGTATATGCTCCTAGAAACAGCCATTACTGAAAATTGCCCCAAAAAATATCAAAAGGCTGCAACTGATAGGTTTCCTAAAAGTGAATGGTATGATGACAAATTCAAAAACCTAAAGCACTTAACAAATGACTATGTTAAAACTCATGACCTAAATGTGCAAGATAACCACCTGCAATATTATTCACTTAAAAAGTCATATAAAGCCACAACTCAAAGAACTTTTCAAAATAAAATTAGAACTGAGCTTTGTGAATTGGATATGAATAACCCATGTGACTACTGGAAATACTGGGATAGATTACATAAAAATAATAGTTTCTTAATCTCTTGACTGTTTTGAAAAATACTTTGCAAGTGTGCAAGCCCCACCTAGTGAGTATACTTAGAACTACATTTGATATGCAATTCCTTAAATATGTAGAAGAGTTCATGGTAAAATTTAACAACAGTCCCAATAATCCTAGTACCTACATGACTGATCACCCTATAACAATGAGTGAGGTACAGACTGAACTGAAAATCCTTAAGCTGGGCAAGGCCCCTGGAATAGAAATGATTTTTACAAATATTTGTCCGACTACTTACTTCAGCCTCTTACAGTATTGTTCATGTACATTTGGGAAAAGGGAGTTTACCCAAACAAATGGTCTGAGGGAATAATTCAACCCCTGCATAAAAAAGGTAGTTATGGTGAACCTGATAACTATCACAAACTGACTCTTATGGCAGGTAAAATATTTGAAGCCATAAGAGATTAGTCTTCCAAAGTGAAGCTACAGACATTGTAGATCTTAATCAATTTGGTTTTAGTAAGGGTTGCAGAACTAGTATTCGTATTAGACACAATCATATCTTACCATAAATCAAATCGTAAAACCCTATTTTTAACTTTGATAGACTTTTTGAAAGCTTTTGACTTTGTCATCCGATCATTCCTGTATTATAAAATGATAAAAAAAGGCTATGGCGGAAAGCTTGTAAAAGTAATTACAAAGTATGTTCGACCTGTCTAGTGCTAAATTCGATGGCATGATGAATTGATAGTACCCATGGAGTTCTCCAAGGTGGGATAGTCAATCCAAACCTATTTAATCTGTATTTATCAGACGACCTTGTTATAATTTCAGAAAGTGCTGATGGAATGCAGACTCTATTAAAAGATCTTGAAGCTTATCGTAGAAAGTGGCATCTAATAAATAACTCTTAGAAGAGCAAAGTTATGATCTTTTGTAATACTGACAAATGTACAGCCCAAGATAATCATGATTTCATTATTGAAAATGAGAAGTTAGATATAGTTAATTCATACAAATATTTGGGCCATGTAATTAGTAATTCTAGCAACATACACAAAGTAATGTATGAGCATTTGACAACCCAAGCACAAAAAGCGATGTATGCTCTTAAAGAAAAGACAAAGTCTATCTACCAGCAAAATTGAGTATCAAAATGTTTGACACATATTTATTACTTGAATACAATAGTGAAATATGGTTCCGAAGCAAATTGAAGCTCTCGAGAAAATACCAGTCCGTTTCCTTAAAAACCTGCTCAGTGTTAGGTGTCAAACTTCAACACTTGCCATTCTGGGTGATACAGGTAGTTTTCCACTGATAGTCAGACAACATGCTTCAGCAATCAAATTTCTAGGCAGGCTAAGGTCAAATACATGCCCCTTGCTCTTGCGTAGCTGTTATGACATTCAGACTAAGTTACATCAAAGAGGTGTTCCTTGCTGGCTTACAAGACTTTATAAAGTCACAGAAACTCCAGATACAGATTCTGAAAATTCTAGCATAAACAAGCACATTTTATCCTTGTTCGAAAAGGCTCATACTAAGATGCTCACTGAGATAAATGATAGTATGCTTAACCCAAAAACCTTAGAATGATATTCGAATAGAGCCCTATCTGAATTATACTCTACCCAAATCCGTCTATTGTAGTATAGCACGTTTTAGACTAAGCTCACACAACCTTAATATTGAATTAGGCAGACACAAACATCCTTATGTTCCTGCAGATGAAAGAATTTGTGAAAAATGCAATCTGAACCAAGTAGAAGATGAGTTTCATTGTTTAATGAGGTGTAAAAATGGAATGATATCCGCTTAAACTTATTCCAAATTGCTTGTAAATGCGTCGAGGGCTTTACTAATTTCGATCCAACTGAACAATTCTTACAAATATTAGCAACTATGAACACTAACCTTTACTTTGCTCTTGGTAAATTTCTACAGGTAGCATTAAAATTAGACAGTAAAATATAAATATTTTATATAAATAGTAATTTAAATGTCTCCTGGAACTGAGTGGCTGGCTGCACATTGACGAAACTGCTACCATGTGTGTATGACTTTGAACATTTGTAAATATCTACCATTGTATGTCACTTCATATTGTATGTCAACATTCCCATCTCATATTGTATATCACTTCATATTGTTTACCATGTTGATAAAAGTCAAGAGTACATCATGTATATATGTATCCATATATCTTATGCTTAGTTTTTAATTGTTATTGAACCTGAATGGTTGTGCTAAAACTATTTGTTGTTGCTTTTTTAAACAGTATTATTAACTATTATTTGTTTAGTTCCGGGTGCTTTAGAATTTCTTAGACGGACTATGTAGTGTTGATTAGTATTAGTCATAATATATAGCTCTACTTATTTAATTATTTTAACTGTTGATCCATGTATTTCTATTATCTTTTTATTTTTTGCCATTTATTATTTTGTCATGCTGACACATGTATCAATTTGACATTTTGTCAATAAAAATCTATATGTTAATGGGCTATATTGATTCATTTGTATTTACACATCACACAATGCCACATTTATCTCAAAGGCTATATAAATCCACAGATAATGTCAGTTTTCTAAGTCACACTACATAGTTATGGTTTTATCATCTTCCAACAGACGGCAGTGGTGTAGTCGTCCCCCTGGTGGATAGCACCTGAATTAAGTCAGTCAAGAATATTACCTCCCTACTCTATATAGCATTCACAATTGTACAATAAAATGAAATGAAAATCATTTGCCTCAAAATTATTTGCACATTATAATATTACTTGGGCCTATGAATGACATCTTTAAGCATGATTTTGGCCATTTGCCCCCCCCCCCCTCCCCTAGAGTCAGGGCTGGATCCGCCAGTGGGCTGAATGCTATATGAATGCTGGCCCTAAAAAATAAAAAAAATAAAAATATTTATTTAATTTAGTGCCCTTAAATGCTTTTACCACCGACTCTATTTACGATCTCCCAATTCATTGGTAGGCTATAGCCATATAGATGGGGACCTTTTTTGTTTTACAGGACCCAGCAACTTCTGAACTGGCAGGTCCATAGAGCCAGGAAATTTCCAGCTTTACAAAAAACACCTAAAAAACCCTAATTTCCAGACACAATGTTCAGCTAATTTTATTTCTTGTACATAAGATCTGTCATTATAAAGTGTAGTCAATGGCTAGGCAAACCGAGTGTCCCACCCAATTTGGTCATAATAGGAGATATTTATATAATGAAATATGGTAAGGGTTTACGGGTATATCTCTTCAAATTTATTGTTCACAGATGCCAACAACAGTCAATCATGTTTAACGAACACATTTATAACAATGTTTGATTTTTCGAACCATTCAGGTACATATTCATATATATCTACCTCCATATATTACCGAATCCATTCTTAACTGAAGGGTTCTACTCATTGTTTTTTTTGCTTGTAAAAGATCGTACTGTAAAACATAGGCTGTGCTGCAGCTAAACCCTCAGCGAATCCCACATAGCACAAAGGCATCATTAAACTTGTTAAGTGTTCGTCCAACAGGCAGGAGGGTGGGCATTACACTTTCGTTTCCAGAGCAGAACTCTGACACACACTTTCATTTCTAGAGCTGAACTCTAACACTAATGCACTTACCCAAATGAAATTTTATACAGTGATACTCTATATGGCCTAGTGGTGCCTTGTGATAGACACTGACATATCTTGCCAATGTTTTAAAAACTTGGAAAAATATTATTTCTTGAGTGTTTATATAGTGTGTGCGATGAATCGAAACAATTGCCACTTGGCTTACATAGCCTGTTATGCAATGCTAATTAGAGTCCAAGATGTCCTATTTTTTTAACTCTTTAATTTTTTCATTGTTCATTATATTCGTTTAATTGTGAAATAATACAGTGTTCCCATGGGATATAATGTCTTACAAATATCTTAATTATTAACAGTAATCCATTCTGTTCAGAGTAAAGCCAAGTTAGCATAAAAACTATTATCTATCCCTTTCCTGCCATTTACTTGTTCTGTTTCAAAGATTTTATGCACAATAAGGAGTATTCAGTTCGCCAGAATTATCAACACAATAGCATGTTCCTTTAACTAATCTACAACTAAGATTATCATTTATATGTCCAAAATAGTCATATATGGGCTATTGCAATGATCCTAAGGAATATATATGAAATTCAGCAACAATCTTATCCACACATAAATACAAATTTTAAAGGTTTATTTTGTATGGAATGATACTCAACATACCCATTTTATAAGTCAAAATATTTTTTGCTCGCTGTGTACATTTAGCTGGCTACTGAAGGAACTATATATTATCAATTGCCATATTCCTTTCAACAGTTACTGAATTGTTGGGTTGCTGATTTGCATCAAATCTATGGCATTTAAATTAGTATTTATAACCAAACACTTTACAGGTGTATATAAAGAAAACAATAACGAGTATTGGTGTCAAGTGAAAGTAATATATCATTATGCAACTAATTATTATGAAATTGCTAATTATAAACAAAAACTGTTGAATGGGTTGAGCATGTCAACACTATGATCAAATATTTAATAATTGTATGCATATGAATTGTACATCATTTATGGCTGGCATTGTTAAGTATGGGATGCTAAAGAATTTGAATGAATGATCACAATTTTTAGCATTTTATTCCTGATTTTTCATTATTATAAAAAAATTAAAGAAAGAAGGATGAAACAAATGTCAAAATAAAGCTATATCATCGGCAAAATGTTACTTATGTAATGATCATAGAGTCATTGTTGTGTTTACCAAGGTTGTATATTGTATACTGTTTTTTGCACCAATGACAATTTCTGTTATTCACACCTTGGAAGCACTTCCATTTCATTTGTTCAGTTAAATTTCATTCAGCTGCAAGATTTGAATAAAAAGGAGCCCAAAAAAAGATTAGTTAATTGGCAAATCAGAATGTTATTAATTTATCACATTTTTAATGTATAGCATATATGTTCCTATATGAATCTCACTATTTCTATGTACATTAATTGCAGGGTCACGTACACGTACAAGTATACACGTACACGTACACATACAAGCACAAGTCTATGTAAAGATATTGTGGAATGAAATGGAATATGAAGATGACACATGAATGACACATGAATAAATATCCATTGTTCAGTGAACACATAATTGGCCTCCAATTGTCTGAATCAATCCTATGCACGACTAAAGCCACTGTCACACGAGCCGGGTTTGCCGTAGTGAACCCGTAGAGTGAATTAACGGTTATGTAACAGCTCTTTCCGCCGGTTTGGCGGCAGGTTCTGGCAGCAAAAAGGGGCGGGGCAGCACCCGCCGGGTTACCCGCCGGGTGCTAAGGGTTACCCGCCGGGTGCTACGGGTTACCCGCCGGGTTACCCGCCGGGTTACCCGCCGGGTTACCCGCTGGGTTACCCGCCGGCTGCCACGGGTGCCTCGGCGAGTTACACGGGTGCCTCGGAGGGTTCTACGGGTGCCTCGGCGGGTTCTACGGGTGACTCGGCGGGTTCTACGGATTACTCGGCGGGTTGTTGGAGTAAGCCAGCGAGTAGTAGGAGTAACTCGCAGCTTCCAGGACTATACTTTAAAAGGCTGCTGCTCCCCTAATATTAGTCCGATTTTCGTTAAATAAGAACTAAATTGTAGGATAAGTTATATTGATTCTATACCTGTTTTCGGATCGAAAATATACCAAATATTAAGCGTGATATTCGTCTGAGAAGGCAGCAAGGTGCTCTGTGTATGTTCATGACTTGAATGGTGTGGTCAATATTTTTTACCATTATATATACATTGTTTGGATGAGCTTTATTGCAATTAATTTCTACTCATTCTGCCAACTGGCCAATGGGAAGGACTTTTCCTTTGGTTTTGTAAAGTCAATTAACCTATATATGTAATACCAATCTGCCTTGACCGTTATGTCAATTGCTATTAGCATTTTGAATAATACAAAGAATGGGGTAAGTCATGCTTTTTCATCATTGATCACAAGCATGAATTGAAATCATTGATCACAAGCATGAATTGAAATTCTGAATTGACCGTTATGTCAATTGCTATTAACATTTTGAATAATACAAAGAATGGGGTAAGTCATGCTTTTTCATCATTGATCACAAGCATTAATTGAAATTCTGAATTTCAACTGATTCCTGTTTATTATGCATATTAAAGAGGGAGATTGTTTTGATCATGGATGGAACATGCAATATCAATATTAATTCCAGTTGGATTATTTTCAGAAACAACAACGAAATATTGATAATTTATATAAAATGAAATAAGTACATAAAAGATAGCAAATAAAATCACAGATCAAATCACAAATACTAATTACAATATCAATATTAGATTTAAATTTTACAAAAATATACACAAATACTGATCAAAATATCACAATAAGATTCAAATTAACACAAAAAGATAAGAATGTTCACATGTATAAAAAAAATACCAATATACAAATATAATCATTGCCTGGTAATTACAATAGAATACATTGTTTTTAATTAATGAAAGCAATTACATCTTTTTGTAATTGTGAATGACAATCAAGACAATGTCATATTACTGTGTCATCTTTGAACAAACTATGAAATGACAGGTCAAAGAACCCCAATTTAGGCAATTAGGCAATTGACACATGTATTGAGCATTTGCTGTATTCTCTACATCCATTCTTTGTATCATTCAAATTCAAAATGCTAATAGCAATTGACATAACGGTCATGGCAGTTGGCAGAATGAGTAGAAATGAATTGCAATAAAGCTCATCCAAACAATGTATATATATCATGGTCAAAAATATTGACCACACCATTCAAGTCATGACCATACACAGAGCACCTGGCCACCGCCAGAGAACTGCATTCTCAGATGAATATCTCGCTTAATATTTGGTCTATTTTCAATCCGAAAACATGATGGAATCAGTATGAACTATGCTACAATACAGTTTTAATTTGACGAAAATCGGACTAATATTAGGGGAGCAGCAGCATTTTAAAGAACCGCTCAGCCCTTCCTGCATTGATACAGTCAGGGCGCGGACGTCTGCGAGAGCACCACTGTTTGCCTCCGCCAACTTGGCTACCTTCTCAGAAGAATATCTCGCTTAATAATTGGTCTATTTTCAATCCGAAAACATGTATGGAATCAGTATGATTTATACTACAATTCAGTCCTGATTTGACGAAAATCGGATTAATATAAATGGAGCAGCAGCCGCCGCAAGACAACTGCCTTCTCAGACAAATATCTCGCTTAATATTCAGAAAATACGTATGGAATCAGTATGAGCTATACTGCCATTCAGTCTTTATTTGAGGAAAATCGGACTAATATTAGAGGAGCAGCAACCTTTTAAAATATATACAACCCCCCCTCCCTGCCTACGCTGACGCTGGTAGCAAAAAGCCACCGGGTTACCCGTGAAAGCCGCCGGGTTACCCGTGAAAGCCACCGGGTTACCCGTGAAAGCCACCGGGTTACCCGTAGAACCCCTCAACAAGCCGCCGGGGTGAAATTAGGGCCGGATAATTCGCCGGGTTCTACGGGCCACCCGCCGGCTTTCACGGGTCACCTGCCGGCTTTCACGGGTCACCCGCCGGCTTTCACGGGTATTTTTATTTTTTTTTACACCCGTGAGATTTCTACGGTTGTGCCATGCAAGCATGGCACAACCGGCTACCGGGGCCGGGTTTTCGCGGCTTGGCCAAGGGTCCCACGGGTGCTTGCCGGGTATCCACGGGTGGCCTTATTGGGGCCGTCGGCTTGGAGCCGGGTAGTGATTTCTGCAACTATTACGTAATACTACGGGTTCACTACGGCAAAACCGGCTCGTGTGACAGTGGCTTTACATGAACCCTAACAGTGCCTTACTGTTACAGTGACTCTTTTTTGGTAGCTGAGAAGCCATCTTTGAAGTTGTGCCAACATCATGAGTTCAGCTGACTTAGAAAAGCTGGAAAAATACATCAAAGACAAGATGCAGGATGTAGATGAAAATGACCTGCAAGCAAACAAAGAGGCCCCTGATCCTGAAAATAGACTCCAAAATGGAACTACTGGACTTGGGACTCAAAGTGAGCCTGTGAAGGACGAGGATCATTCCAGGAATTCCATTTTGGAAAATTTTGCTTCAGTTCCAGAGAGAGTGGAACCAGGAGGTACAAATCAGCCCAAGGTCGATGAGCTACATCACGATGAGTCACCACCGGATGAGCTTCCAAATGAGACAGCTTATTTTGAGAGAGCCCATTCTGATGGATTTACATCTCGCACGTACAAAGGACTATATTATCAAGGACTTATGTCACAAGAACATTTGCCAAAGGATCGTAAATTACCAAGTTCCTCTATGGTCATGGACTATATGAACACTGCAAATGCAATGCACAAGTCTATGTATGGATATATATGTGGAATGAAATGGAATATGAAGATAACACATGTATGACACATGAATAAATATCCATTGTTCAGTGAACACATAATTGGCCTCCAATTGTCTGAATCAACCCTATGCACGACTAACATGTACCCTAACAGTGCCTTACTGTCACAGTCATTGATATGAGGGTTAGAAAAAGTACCAAATTTTCATATATTTTAAAATTATCTGTCATAAATGGTCGTGAAACCCCAAAAAGGTACCTCTACACTATCTTAGACATATTCTTATTAAGTTTTGTATGCATGTAGGTGCAGTAGTGTGTGAGTTCTGCTCTTGAAATAGAAAAGTTTATGTTTTTTTTTTCTTTTTTCTCTAAATATTTTAAAACACAGCTGAGATATGTCGATGTGACTATCAAAATACACATCTAAGCTATATCGAGTAATAACATATAAAATGTTGTCAGGGTAAGTGCATTAATGCCAGATTTCTGCTCTGGAAACACAATTTAACACAATGTTTTGCATTTTTTTCTGATTTTCCAAATTAAGTAATCAGCATGAAATGAGTATCAAAATGAAGTTTGAAAAGTGAAAGTACTATAATTTAGATATGTTATTGATACAATTACATTCATATAGGATAAATAGCGTCTTTTGTATGGAGGTTTGAAAAAGTAGGAATTTTCCCTATATTGCCCTAATTTTGAAAATTCTATAGTATTTACAGCCATGAGACCCCCAAAAGGCACCACTACACTATTCAAGACATATTATGACAAAGTCTGAAGCATGTAGTCAGAGTTCGGCTCTGGAAACGGAAAAAATTGCCAAATTTTGTAAAACATATCCAACATATGTCAATGTGACTATCAAAAGGCACCACCAGGCCATAAAGAGTATTACTGCACAAAATTTCGTAAGGGTAAGTGCATTTGTGTTAAAGTTCTGCTCCAGAAACGAAAGTGTTACGCCCGCCCACCTGTCCCCCCCATTGGATTATAACAAAAACCCTTTTCGAACTTCGTTCGCTGAGGGTTAAAAATCATGACTGAGTCATGCGGCTTATTTTTTTTCCCACCACCGAAATCAAAATCATCCAGGAACTTCTGCTGAACAGACATTAATTTGCTTTTCCCCTTTAATTTTGGGGGTTTTCAATAAATAAATCGTTAACTTACTTCAGTTTTTTTATACCTGGGCCTAGGCCTTTATCAAGTATAAAACTATCATATGTGAACACACGCTCTGAGAGTGAAAATTTATAGGTCAACGCAGCAGCAGCGTAGGCAGCGTAAGCAGGGAGGGGGATAGCTCGTCTTCACAAAATAAGTAATTTCTGTCAAAACTTTTGGGGGTACAGCTGTAAATTGCACCATTAGAACCATAATACAATGATTTTTTGATGTCGTACAAATTGTCCACGGGATTGTCTAAAACGCCAGCATGGAAGGGGTTGCCGATGCTATTATTATTATTATTATTATAAACTTTATTCCAGACACAAAAGTGGTCCATATACAATACAATCATCATTATATTCTACGGGCTAGCACCAACATATAACAGTTCAATCCAGTGATTTCTGATCCTGGATGTAAAAGCAAGACTAGTCAGAGCAATATTTTTGATAATGTCATTTGGTGATGTGGCAAGTCTACACATGTATTTCTAGACATAATTTCTAATGGCTGCAGAGCAGCTTCTAGTTTGAAATACTATACAGAGTAAACTGTTACTATCATATTTGGAAAAACCTAGCAGAATCTTGAACACAGTATGATAAGCAATCTGAAGCTTCCTAATACTGACTTTGCTATAACTCCACCATAGGTGCGCAGTATACATTGGTGAGCAGTAGCTCTGAAATAGAAATATTTTGACTTCAACAGAACACATATGAAACTTCCTTATGAGGGAATTTCCCTGAGCATATAACTGTCTACATTGTCGCTTAATGTCAAGATCATCTGATAAATCGTTGGCAAGATAATGGCCCGAATATTTTGTACTTGACACAACTTTTATACACTCATTATTCAGGTAAACAGAGTCATACAAGGAAGAAGTTTCACCTTTTGGACGGAATATCATAGAAACACTCTTATGAGAATTGAAAATAACATCATGAGTCTCAGCAAAGTTTTCACACATATTAACTAGAGTCTGCAATCCACGAATAGAGGGGGCAAAAACCACCAGATCATCAGCATACATCATATGATTTACAATATTATTATTAAAAGCACATCCACAATAAATCTTATTTAATGCCTCACTCAGGTCATCAAAGTAAACATTGAACAAATAGGGCGATAAAATACCCCCTTGTCGAACTCCATTTGTAACAGAAAACAACTCTGAATAGGTACACAAAATCTCTGACTTCTATACCAGTAAATGAGTAATCTGGTAACATACATTGGTACACCTCTTTTCCTTAGTTTATCAAAAAGTTTATCATGGTTAATTCTGTCGAAAGCCTTGCTAGCATCCAGATAGGATACAAACACAGTTCCATTCAGATTTCTGTAATAATCAATAATTTCCTTAAGGACATAAATGCACTGATCTGTGCCATGTTTAGATTTATAAGCAAATTGGTTTGGATGAGTATCAAGGAGATCCTATATCCTATTGAGAATGATTTTCTCTATAATCTTACTGGTAATGCTAGCAAGGGCAATCGGTCTATAATTGTTCTTACAACTTATCCCACCAGCCTTGTCTTTAATAACTGGGACAAGCACAACTGTCATCACTGTGTCAGGCAAAAAGCCATGAATTAAAAAACTAGAAACACATTGACTAAGCAAATTCAGTATTATCTTCGAGGAGTAATGTATATGCTCAGCATAAAGACCATCCAGTCCACAACTTTTCCTACTCGGCAAAGAGTTCACAGCATGTTCTATATCAATAGGACTTACAAAAACATCATTGACAAATCACCAATACAGTCATAATTTGAGAGATATGTACTTTCCGATCTGATACAATTGAATATTTCATGGAAGTAAGACTTCCACATGTCGACTATATTATCATCTCCCGTAACACCTTCAACACTCCCAGGTAATGGAGTATAACTGTTATTCATGACCTTAACTTCTTTCCAAAAGTCATCTTGTTTTAGATCGAACATTTTCTTGGCTAGTGATTCCCGTCGCAAAGCTTCCTCATGTCTCTTGATGTAACGTAGTGAGTATTTAAATCTGGCCTTAGTCCTGAGATGAAGCTCAAATAAGGGCCCTGATCTGGGTTTTCCAGCTATCAGCCATTGCCTCCTTATATCCCTGGAAGCATCATACATGTCAGACACCAAATCAGACCAACCAGGTCTAGCTTTAAAGTTCTTCTTGTTGCCCTTGAGCATAGAGTCCCAACAGTTGACAATTGTTCTGACAATGTCATCATAGAAAAGTCCAATGGCCTCACGGTGCGTAAGATCATTGCAGGCAAGGTCCCTGCATGCAAGAGCTGAATGTGGAGCTTCAATTTTAGCAAGCGCAATTTGGGTTTTTTCACAATAGTTTTGAAGTTCCCTCTCAGAGAGATTCTCCCAACAAATTCTGATATGTTCACTGTTCATAGCACTTGTTAGAACAGGTACTGAGTCAATGTCCAGATCTACAAAGACAGGTAAATGGTCTTCATCAGTGATATCATAGGCAATTGATATCTTTTGTATGATATTATTGAAGTCACAACTACTAACGATGTGATCCAACCAAGAAGTAGTGTTCCATGCAGGACTCACGTAAGTGTAGCTGCCCAATGGCAAAAGTTGTCTTGAGGATATCGTCAGTTGCCAATCATCACAAAAATCTTCAAATAATCCACCAAAGACAGAAGTTCTAAGGTTGGAGATATTTACATTCCAGTCACCAAGAATGGCATAACAAGTAACATTTAGTTCAACCAGTACAGCACCCAGAGTCCCAAGTTTTTCCACATACTCATCATAATTTCCATCACATTGATACGGCATGTACACTGTTAGCAGCACAAATTTCCTGTCCCCAAAAGACAGTTCTATGCAGCACCAGTCTAAATCAAGGTCTACAGTATTTACAACACAGTCCATTGTAGCTCTCCATAGTATCGCCACTCCACCGTATGGCCGCCCTGTTCTTATTCCATCGGCATGATTCACAGGTGCCTTTCCAAATCCATGATAATCAACATGCAAACTGTTGAGTGCATGCAAGTCTTGCTGTGCATACCATGTTTCCTGTAAACACACAATATCTGAGGTCTGGAATACTTTAAGAACGTCAGGCCGCAATTAGATGTCATTATAATTTTTGGGCAGTCCACGGCAGTTGTAGCTAACTACTCTGAATTTAGGATTATTGCTTTCAGACAGGTTGTATTATCACCGTCTAAATTGTCAACATCCCTAGCAATACCATCACTATCATCGAATGCTCCGCTAGCACGAGCGTGGGAGGCAGCAGCATGCTCATCTGTCGACATAGGGTTGTCCATTATACCGATAGCCTTACGATTATTGGGCCTCTGCTCCCTCCACCAACTTACGAATACATCCTCAGGCCAGAGATCTTCTTTCATATTATATATACAATGTACTTTAAAAGGCTGCTGCTCCCCTAATATTCGTCCGATTTTCGTCAAATAAAGACTGAATTGTTCAGGAAAATGTGTAGAATTTATATTTATACAATAGATAAATAAAGTTTTTAATTTCTGAGTATACAAGGCACAAACACCTGTCTCAATGAAATTCTGTCAAAGAGTTGACCCTTTTCAGGTAAGATTGCTTCAGCTTATAACACCCAAAAACAACATGCAAGTCCCTTGATTGTGGCATCAGGCCAAAACTGACAGATGGTCAGCATTAAGGGGCGTTCACACTTTGACGTATAAGACCTACGTATGACCAGGGATGAAAATATTTTTTTACTCTTGGTTATACTTGTTCATACGTTATTCACTCGCCGAGTATTTCAAGGATACTCTTGCTAATCCAACGCTCCTGGTAGTGCTAAATCATTTGTGACCATACGTGGAGAAGGCAAAAACTTTTAGACATGTTTAAAACTTCAGTGGACGTTCTACAAGTGAATTGTTGACATTAGTGTATGTAACTCGCTTGGGATTCACCCGCCGAGCGTTCTATGTATGTTCTACGAATGTCCGTGACCATCCTTGGTCATATGTAGCCACTGTCCATCCGTATATACTCGCCATCCACTCGTGTCCACTCATAGAACGCTTGTGAAACGTGCGGTGGACGTCCGTTGCCCACCCGTCGTCTTCCGAATGAGCGATCTACGAGCGATCTACGAGCGATCTTTGAGTGCCTCACGTATGCCTTAAGGATGCCTGACAGATGCTTGGCGACGGATGTTCAGCGAGCGTTTGGCGAGCATTTGACGGACGTCAGCCAAGCGATCTAGGACTGCCACACGTAAACCTGTGGAAAGAATTTATTGTGATTAACAGAGCCACGTATAGCCACGAGTGAGCATGATATCTTATGACGTCACTCTTAAAAGTACGCATGCATCAAAACAACGTCAGCCATAACTTTTTCCCTCGCCGCTTTGAAGTTTCTGCACTTTACTGTTTTCTTCCGAAAGGTGGCACTTCAATCCAGTGCAAAGCACCGGACTTTCTTATAACCATAACTGATTTGCCGAAATCGGGTAGGGAAATGCTTCCGCGCATCATCTGCACACAAAGTAGTGCGATCACTACGCATTATTTCTTTCTGCCAAGAAGCCACTCGCTGTGAAACTGGTTCAGTAACGGCGTTGTAATGGCGTTGTAATGCCTTTACAACAATCTATTTTTTACCGTATCCATTGAGCTTTGTGTTGGCACTTTACAGAGAAGTGAGTGAGCGGAATTCACATATAAATTGCCAAAAAGATAGATGAAGCAGTTGCGGTTTCAATGGGGTATGCTGAATGTTGCCAATCGTTGGTGTAAAGTCGTCAAATTGTGCTGAACGGCTGAGTGATTTTTTCTACAAGAAAAGATAGGAAGGAAACTGGACTGTGCTACTATAATTGATATAACGACAACACTCAAGCAGCCTGCTGGTCATTGAGTGCAGTTGGTGACGCACTTTGATTTTATGATTTTTATGTGAATTATTGCATAATTAAATATGAATGATATATATTTCCTCATGCATGTACCATATCAAACATGTCAAGTCTCACGCATTCAGTTGCTGTCTCACACTGAACTTTAGTATTTCTTCATCTTTTAATTTAACTCAAGCAATGAGGACCAGAATAAATCTTATAACATTTTAATGTACACTGTTTGGAAAGAGCCTTTCAAATGAGACATTAAACTGGCGGTCCCTTGCACTCAGTGTCTATGCCGAGGCAAGTAAAAGATCCCACCCATGGGGTAAATGTGTAACATGAGTGGACTCCTCCTTCCTCTCACCTCATCAATCAACCCTCAATAACGGCAAGAACTGGCCTCATAAATAAATAAATAAATATATATGGAAAGTGCGACCCTCTATCTACACTAATGGACTTTAAAAACGCATAGGTAAAACATGTTTTACAAACCCGAGATAGTATTTAACCGGATTTATTTTTTTGTATCAGAATCTCAATCCATAACATATCCTATACATAGCAGAACTCATAGAGATATAGATACTTGCTATTATCAGTTTTACGAAATATCTTCTGAGCCTTGTGAAGATTGCCAGTGACATCACTGATGTTTGTGTACATTTAAGCTGTGGCCAGTCACTGATCTTCACATCCTTGAAAATAACTTAAATAACCTACCTATGGCACATTTGTCTTCCTTGAATAAAATGGATCTACTTTGAATTGAGGACCATATGTCAAAAGTGCCTGGTTTTATTATACCAAGGTATCTATTAAATCTTAACAGTTTCCCCCTCCAACATCAATGGACTCATCCATGTTAGTCGATTTCCCAGAAATTGGCATGGTTCATTTTGGTCTTCGGGGTGAAAGCTTGTGAAGGTTTTCAACACATATCTGTAGGAGGCCCATCATGTAAAATGCCTAGCAACTTAACAAAAGCTTAATATCTACTTACATTATTTCATTCCTATGAAAACTAATGTGATTTGAATGGCAACTATTGTGCTTTGGCTGTTAACAAAAATCCATCATGAATTTGTGCTTGGGATGGTGCTGGTGTTATGCCAGTGTTGCAGTGGTCACTCCATTGCAGGCATCTGGCCATGATTGGCCATCTGAGTGACACACCCACACTCTGACCTATAAAGTGAATGAAACTGGCCAAACAAACTCACTGTTCTCACTCTTTCTTAAGTAAAACGGTGTAATTACACAAATTGGATTTGTCAATTGCTGTTTATGTTTCTGATAGCTGATTGCATTTGAAAGTGTAAACTGTAATTAATTTCAAGTAAATACAAATAGGCCAATGGTGATATGAAAGTATTTCTCAAACTGTTTTAAACAGCAGATATGCAGTTCAAAAGTGCTGCACTCACTGAACCTGTCAAATATGTATGTTAATGTGAACAAATTAAACATGATTATATTTTTACATTTGCAAAACATGTCACATTTTTCTGAAAGACTCGGTTATTTTTTTGGCTGTAAATTACAGAATACTAAAAGTGTTTAGGTATATTAAAAAAAAAGAACTATAAAAAAATTCTATGGAACTTAATAGCAGGAAAGTTTGAAATATATATATAATTTTTTTTTCATAGTATGACAAACAACCAAAGGTCTCTTTTTATAATTACTTATACTCTAGATGGTGCAAGTGGTAGATTTGCAGACAGTTGTGGGTAGCTAGGCAGGAGTAGCGAGGATCTATGGAAAAGTACATTTTATAGCAAGTTCGGCAATGAAAACAAAGACATAAATTTATATGAACTATACTAATTAATTGTAATATTTTGACATGATCACTTATCAGTATCTGTTACTTGAAACTAATACCCCTTAGTCTGTACAAAATAGTTCAATTAATTTCATTTATTTATTTTTTTGCATGTCTAGACTACATTAACCAATTCTGATGCAGTTCTCTTTTTTAATGAGAGCTTTTCTTGTGTTGTTAAGAATTTTCTTGTTAACTGGGTGTGGACTTTCTTTAATTGTCAGTTTCATGGTCCGTAACTTACCTCGGCATACTACAGTATAACTTAATGAAAAATGTATACATATTGATATGTGAACCACTTCAAATACAGTGTTTTTTTTATTCTTTACTAAAAATTATCTACTTTGAAAATTGGTAGGAATGATAATTTTATATTAGAGTCTATAAAGAGGAAGTGATGCTTAAATTTAACTGACTTCTACTTTTCCAGTAATAAAAATGCACTCTCCTGCAATTATTTCAATATAATATGGTCAGAGATGCCAAGTTCTGGAGTAGTAGTGAATGCGCGAGTTTTGGCATCCAGCTAGGATGTATCTGAACCTGGCACGCAGGAGTCCATTTTTCGTGGTATTTGGCATCAGTATCTATATTTTTTCAGGTGGAATAAATATTTTCTGGACAGTAAACATGCATCGATGCCAACTATCACCATTTCACATCAATGAAAATAAGTAATTAGGTTTTAATTGGCGATGACTACGTCATTCAGTAATAACATTTTCATGTTTCAAGAAAATGACGATTGAGGAAGAATAGCAGCATGTCAAAGTAAGTAATAGTGTGTGCACACATTATTTGTCAGTATTTAAAATAAATTCAGGTAGAAAGGAAGGCTGTAAAACCGTGTGCACAAATAATCCCACGAAAAAATAAAAGACTGCTGCATGGCCCTCAATAGTCAGACAGTGTCAGACACAAAATCATTTCATGTCTGACATTTGAGTGCCTTGTCTGACAAAACTTTTACAATATTATTTACCTTCAGGTTAATATACTTGACATCAAAAATCAAATATAGTAAACAAATTATTAGAAAGGCTGATGTGTCCTGTCTGTGCTGCTGAGGCAAGTAAAAAAACCCACCTATGGTGTAAATTGTTTGGGAATCCAAGCCATATCATTTCATCATTATGTCTGCCTCTGGCAGATGGTCATATAGGCCGAGTAAACGTCAGGTTCAGTGAAAAGATTAGAATAGTTATGCGGGAAACATCCTTTCAAAGTGTTAGCAGAAAACTGCATCTTTCTAGAATTATTGATAATTATATGAAATGAAGATTATAAGTCAAATCAAGTGCAGTTACAATTTTTCCGGAGGAATCGCGTCGGTTGAAATATAATAATTACTAACAAAGAATGAATCTTGGCAGTAAAGAATAAAACAAACCTTAACTAAAGTACAGAATAACTTTCATTGTTCAAACTTTTTGTCTTAAATTCTCAGCAATTTGTCCAAAAGTTAGTCGAAGTTAGAGTAGGAAATGAATAATTTTTTTTAGGGAGTGGCTCAAAAAAGCAAGGGCTCTATTTAATGGCAGGAACACACACTGCATCATTGCACATCTCCTGGTCTTCCTAACATGGCCATCCAAGTTATTCTTTTTATTGGTTGCATTGCAATAAGCAGGTAAGCCCTTTGAATATTTATATATTAATTTATATGTGCATCATCATTGTTTGTACTAAAATTATTTCTTGCTGACTCTAATGTAAACTTAATTCTTTGTTTTATTATTAGTTTAAAGATAACCATTTTGAAATTAGCCTTTATAGCTTACATCCAGCAAATCACAATATATATGATTAAAAACAAATATGTGCGATTTTGCAATTTTCGGAAGAAAAAAGTGTTATTTTATTTAAGTAAGGAGTCATTAATAGCATCAATGAAATTAGGTTATTGTTAGTCACAGTTTGAAATATAAAAAACCGGAGAATTACAAATAATAATTGCCTTGATTCCTTTTTTTTTATTTTGTTGTGCAATTTTCAAAAGAGAAACATTCTCATTTCAATCCTAAAAAAAACAATTCATAAAATATAGTATTTCGTATATACAATTTAGTATTTCACATCGTTTATGCAATTTAATTTATGTTTTCTCCTGTCCTAAAATGGCTTCCGTAAATTAAAGTTTTTTTTAGTAATAATAGGAAAAAAGAAATAAATTTTCTCATGTATGAATATGCTAAACAGAATCAAAGAGAATTAGGAAAATATTATATAGTAAGCTTCTCTTTTCAAACACTTTTAACTTTTTTTCTTCATTCTCTCATTAAATTTTTCAAAATTGTCTTTACCTTTTCTAATTAGACAATGTTTAGCCATAATTTGTGTTTATGTGTAATCTAGAATGTGTATGTTTTAAATATATGTACACGCCACTTGGCATTTTCTCTATTTTTTTGAAAATATAATTATTATATAAATTATTATCATATAAAACGTATAATAATTGAAATTAATTGAATTTATTTACATTAAAATTTGATTTCTTTTTACATTTCAGTGTCTCAGGATCAAGTCTCTCCATCTTGTACGACTATGGTTCATCAGCTGGAGATCTTGTCTCACCAAGAAATGACGATGGTTTTGTGGGGCCAATTGACATTCCAGTGTCTTTCCATTACTTCAATAATGTCTATGACAGTGTTTTTGTGAGTACTGAGTAACCTTAAAATCATTCTGACAATGCGGTTGTACTGTGTGAGTTCCTTTTTCAAAATAAATCAAGTCATTTTTATCAGCTGGGTGGCCTAATGGTTAAGGCATCTGCCAATTCCACATTGGCAAGCTCTACTAAAAATCCCAGGTTCAATCTTACCACTAGACCACCCAGCGGCTTTGGTATGGACTCCACGTCTTATCATCTCATTATTATGTCTGCCTGGTCATATAAGCTGACTTGGCTTCAGACCCAGTAGCAATAAGACATTGAACAATGTGTGTCTGTCATTTAATTTCATAGGTAAACACCAATGGTGCGATATCGTTTGGCACTGGTGTTTCGCAGTTCACTCCAGACCCATTTCCACTGGGCAATGCTCGGGCCCTCATTGCAGTATTCTGGGCTGACGTGAACACTAATTTGGGAGGAAATCTGTACTACCGATCAACCAATGATACAACTCTACTTGCTCGCTTAACCAATGATTTACGGTCCTACTTTCCTGCCAACAGTGCTTTTCAAGCGGAGTGGGCTTTTGTCGTAACATGGGACGCTGTGACTTTCTATGGTGGATCATCCACAACTCCCGTAAGTAATAACTACATTTTCTGCTCAGAAATAACAACAGCCTACTATTTCACAAATTAACTCCATTATCACAGATGAAGAAAAGCCTCAACATTAAAAAAAAAGTGTTGAATAAATTTAGTTGCGATTGACTTTTGTGGCTAACATTAATAACGAGCTGTACCACCACACAATTTACACACTTGACAGGCCTGTTCAAGTTTAAGCCTTTTTGATATCCAAGGGGAGTACACAATATGTGCTAGGTTACTGTCTAATTAGATTGCTGCAATATGTATTTAATTAAGTATAGCGCACAGACAAAGAACTTCGAATATTACAAAGTCTAATTAAAATATAAATAAATAATAAAACGACAAATCTTCATAGACCATTGAAAAAAATATATATAGACATATATTGAATGAAACATTACATCAGTAAGTAATATAGCTATACAATATTTAGAAATAAACAAAAGTATCATATTAAGAAATTATATACAATTTGTTTTAGAAGTATACGAATGTATCATACATAGTTATACAATATTTAGTGGAAGAATGAGGACAACAGCGTTTAAATTTGCATTTTTTAATGTTCAAAGTTTTTCTGTTTTACCACACTTTAACTCCCAGATGGCGGTAGCTGTACTGTGTTGACTGCCAAAAGGTTTTCAAAAGTAGTAAAAAGTTGAGACTAATTCAGGGGGAGTCTAAAGTTGTGAAAGGGAAATGTAATGGCTACATTTTCCCTACTAAAAAAGTACTTATACTTTATTTTTGGTTTGTACTGTACATGTATGCAACTAGCATGCAGCCACAACAAGGCTTCTTGGCTCAAGCACTCTATAATTGCCATCACTATACATTATCAAGGCTATGGAAAGCAATTTTCTAAATTTATCACTTCAGAGAAATACCTTTCAAGCCGTGGTAGTGGCTGATGGCACTTCTTCATTCACCCTCCTCACCTATGATGTAATTAACTGGACCACAGGAAAAGCTAGTGGTGGAAATGCTACGACAGGTCTAGGTGGAACTCCAGCACAGGCAAGACGTGGTTTCTGAACATTAAATAGATGCATGGTATTGTATTAACAGACAATGTTGGACATGAAAAATTAATTCACATGATGTCATGTAAATCGAGGACTCCCTATACAGACCAGTGTGTTTAACCAATAGGAGGCCGGAACTCGCACGACTTCCTCTGGAGTTTAGTTTCTAAATCTATGAAGTCTGCCGTAATTGCTATCGGGGATGTGATATAATTTTGCTGGAAATCAGTGCTACAGAACTCAGAACTCAGAATTTTTTATTTCATGTAACATATATCAACTACTTTTTATCGTAACATGTATGCAAGAAATAATTATTACATGACAAGGATAAAAAACCGGCTTCGCAGAAGCAAAATAAACCAATAAATACATTTCTTTATTTGAAAGCAGTCTGAATTGATAATAAAAAAGCATGGTCACTGTACAATCTGTTTACTACAGACCTTTTTTTTTTAGTTTTTGTAATCTTTATCCAGAAGGTTGCATAGCAAGCCTTCAGGATATTGTCTGAGGATGAGATGTGAGAGAGTGGAACATTCAGGAAAATTTTCAAATGAATAGCCTCAGTGGAGATGAAGCTGAACTGTGCCACATAGGGCTCAGTACTTTAAAATATATTGAGCACAAATATTCGGCTCGTTTTTTTTAGAAAGATATCCCACTATCCCAGTAGTTTGCTAAAAAATGGTAAATTAGGGCTATTTTCGCGGCATTTCCCTGTTTTTGTGGCCCTTGGCCTTGTATGCAACCCACTTCAGTGCCCCTGGTGGCGAATTTAAGAACTAGGCCTATTGAACAGAAACTCAAAGAGGGTTGTTTGTTTACATTTCGCCGAAAACTTCCTGTTGACTTTAGAGCAATGTTTTGAACTTTTCAAGGCTTTGTCAAAACCTTTTCAATTCTTGCCTTTAATGAGTTATTTCATATTTAACCATTTGCAATTAAAGGGTCCAGTTGGTACTATCAGTAATCAATACAAGAGTAACACCCCCTTTTGGATTCAGCGCCAGTAGGCTCTAGCTTATTCTTTAATTAGGTTGGTTTCAATGCTGGAGATGGCCAAAACTACGCTGTTGTGCCAGGTTCAAGAACAAGCAGTATAGTCAACATTACATCAACCTCAAATGTTGGAGTCGCTGGGAGGTATGCTTACAAGCTGGATGACGGGATCAGCCAACCATGTTCGCCAACATGTGAGTGGAATTTTGATTAAATGTATCTTTAAAGCTGGACTGTCTGTAAGATAGCAAGTTTCTAAGATTTATCAAATAGTTTAAAATTGCCTTAATAAATCAAGATATACTAAATTTGTACCAGCTAGTCAGTCTATTAGCAGGACGTTAATTAAAAAAAAACTGAAAGAAAGTGCAGACCAAAATATTGGAAACACAATGGAAATGGCATCACTAGGTGTTTTTTTTTTGTTTTTTTTCGATGGCATAAAAATCTCTTTTTTATCATTTATTGTACATTAAAGTAAAATTGCTGTGCACAAAAGAGCATGGTATAACATATCATGAGACATGAAGGTAGCATTGGTTTATATAATTATTTGTGCTAAATCTAGAGACATAGGAACTTTAAGTATGGGCAGGGTGCTTTTAAAAGTTGCTGAAATGCACTTAATTAAAGCTGGATTGTCACTCAATATGACAGTGGCCAAAATCTGCTGGAGGGTGCCTGTGATTCACTTCATTGTCTTCTTAATACTGATTACCTACTATCCAGAGTCTTGCTGGGTTCACTATCTCTCTATAAAATTAATTAACTTCAGCTAGCATTTAATTTTTTATGCCATCAAAAATCCAATAAGTAAACAAACCAGGTGATGACGTCACAATACTCAACAATGGGTGATGATGCCATTTCCATTAATATTTTGGTCTTGATTTCTAGCTTACACATATTTAGTGTGCTTTGATCAAATAAGGTGATATTAATCATTTTATGAAGTTTTAGAAAATAGTAATTTTGACAGACAGTGGAGCTTTAAGTGGAAAAACACAAAGAGAAAAAATAACAATAACCAGGACATATCACTATGAAAAATGAAGTGTGTACCTGTCAGCCAAAAGAAATGTACTTGCCAACTAGCAATGCCTGAGAAATTTCAATGACTTTTACCGTAGTTTAGCAAAATTTTAGTGCTCATATAAGACTAACACAGGGGCAATCGGTTGTGAAAAAAAATATGATGATCAGCTATTTTACTCTCAACAGTGGCTCATTGCTTTAAAGCAACTCACCATTTGGACCATACATTTTTTAATCCAAATGTGATCTTTCCATTTTATTATTCTCCTCTTTTATATAAAAGCCATTTCGCCTTTAAAACCAGGGAAAACTTCACCAAGGTCTTAAGGGGCGTTCACACTATCACGTATGACTTTTTTTTCATTCGTGGTCGTACTTAGGTCTTATTCGTGACAGTGTGAAGGCCCCTGTAGAGAGAAGGTTCATGAGGAAGAAGCTTTAGTCAATGTGCACAACCTTATAGGTTATGATGTTCAACTGGGTTAGAATTTTAAAGGATGATATCTCAGAACCATAGTAAGACAGAGCGAGCATTCTCCAATTGCTGAAACTATAGGCTACAAGGAGCGGTGGGTGGGTGGATTAGGGCTTCAAGTCCTGCATTTCTGCACCTGCTGGGCTAATTAGGACAGGCAGGGACCATGGCAATGAGATGACGGATGAAACGGCCATCCAACTTGGACTTGACCAGGAATTGAACCAAGGACCCAGCGGTTGGAAGCCCATTGCTACCACTGATCTAGGCCCCCAACCCTAACAGGATAACAAGAAATTGACTAGTTGTTGTTATATTACTTATTTACTTTAAGGTTTCACACTTGAAGTGAATTTCTAAATTAATGCAGGAAACTTTCATACAAAAATTATATCTTGGTTTTATAACAATTTAGCCTCAGTAAGTCTGCATAGCAACTGGAACGGGTAAACATGAAAGAAAGAAAGAAATATAATGAAGATAGTTTTTTGTTGGTGTCTTTAAAACTATTTACTTATTTTATCATCTTTTTAGCGACTAGATATCTCCAACCGCGTGCTGGTTCCATCCTGGGAGGCAGAGCTGTTAGAGTGGTCGGATTGTGTTTCTCTACCACTGATGTAATCAAATGTGACTTCAATGGTGTATTTACATCAGGAACAAGAATTGGACTCGATCAAGCCCAGTGTATTTCTCCCATTAGCAGCACGGTGGGCAGAGTGACTGTCCGAGTTTCTCAAGACAACGGAGCAACTTACACAGACTTTCCACCATTTACATATGGTAAGTGATTTCCAATGGAACTACAGTGTGTGTTCATGTAGGCTTAAAAACTCAATGTTTGCTATTAAAAAATTTGTAAGTGATAACTTATTTTGCCTCTTACTGTCTTGTCCAAGGTTTTATAGCTGAGCCTCAGCCTATAAGACATCTTCTTCATGGAAGAGGCTTTCCTTCTGAAACGCCTATACTATATTGAAGAGTCTGTTCCAAACATTGTCAAAATGCACCAAGTGGGGCCCTTTTCCTTTCGGGTATCAGCTGTAACTATTGAAAAGATAGTTAACAGAGAAGTTGAAACCCATTTGGAACCTCTGAAAGAGGCACCTCATTGTAGGATGTTTTTCACAAATACCTGTTGGACCCCCATAATTAAATAATGTAAAATTGCCTAGCGAAGGTTATGATTCTCAACAAAAACTTAATATCTGCTAAAATTTTTTAATTTTCATTCCTAATGTGATTTTAATCAGTAACTAAGGTGTCTCAGCTGTGATAATAAAGATAATTGCATGTGATACAGGCACTGATATGTAGGTCAGTGGAGGCTGCTGTCACTTCATGAGCTCTAGCACACAAAACAACTCCTTATTTGGAAATCCCTCTGGCCTGGCTAGTGCAGCAGATCATGATTAACATATATGCAGAAAGTTCATTTCCCAGATGATATATTTGAGAAAGTGGTGCTGCACTCTAAACATTAATCAAAAGGCTACTTCACTATAAAGCCTCACCTTATGCAGATGTGTTAAGTGAAATAAAGGCTGGTATGCAAGTTGCAAGTTCATAATGTCATTCATACAATACAATGCAATCATACTTCTATCACATTAGTACGGCATTGTCTATCTTCAGGTCTCTTTTGAACAGAGCTTTACTTGTTCACAAGTAATGATCATATTTAACACATAGTTTTCAATGAAAAAAAAACAAACATGTAAGTAGATATTTAGCTCACTGTTCCTAAGGTGAAACAGCACAAATTGGATCTGTTAATTTCTGTTCATTTATTTTTTCATGTACACTAATATAAATAGGCAAATGTTGCAATGTATGACAATTATTTCATTTATCTCCTTCATTGTAAAATCTGTTCAAACTCATCAATCTACATTCTACACACTTCCCTATGTTATCATGGTTATGGTGGCCAAACGGTTCATTTCGTGGTTTCGTGGGGAGACAGTAACTTTCGTAACGCAACAGTCCCATTTTCGCCCCAGAAAATTACCAAATTTTTCCCCACGGAACTACCAATTTTCGCCCTACAAAAATACCCGATAAACAACCAACTTTTCCCCCAAGAAAGTACCAACTTTCGAATCATGAAAGTTCCAACTTTCGTACCTCAAAAGTACCAACTGCCGTGCCAAGACCCTGCTAACTTGCTCGCGGTTTTAGCTAATTAACTTAAAAAATACTGAATGTACAGAGATATTATGTATATCCAGGTGTAAAGTCCACTGCCCTGTATCACTCACTCATATGAAATAGATAACTTCTATGAGGTGTACATTTATAATGGCTCACAATTACAGTCACAGAGACTTTGTCAGCACTTAATTATCTTAGTTATTGATCACAGTAGTCATATATTGTTTAATGTAGTTTAGTCATGCAAGATGATTGCACTTAGTTATTAATTACATTGTTCTTAATAGTCAGGCATGTTTAGTAGGGTCAGTCATGCATGAGGCTACAGGTGCATGATTACCAGGCTGAATGTTAAATACATTGATTATTACAGTTGTACCTTGTCAAATGTAGTGTATAGTTATGTCAGGCTACTAGGCTGATTGTTAAACACATTGATTATTATAGCTGTGCCTTGTCAAGTGTGGTGTATAGTAATGTCAGAATACCAGTTTGATTGCACATTGCATTGAGCTCATTGTATTGCCCCATTGAGGCTGCCTCCCCACTAAGGCCAGGCAGGCCTTTGATCCTGGAGCAATGCTGCCTCCTTAATTGCTCTTTACTGCTCCCCAAGCCAAGCTACCTGCCAATTGCTGACACTGCCATTGTGTCCCAGTGTCAGCTTGGGCTAAAAATAGCCATGGCACAATGCAGTGGCACAGAGAGCCCCTTTGTCTCTGCAGGCCTAATCCCTGCCAGCTTAAAGTGGCATTTTACCAGTGCTTGCAGTTAAGGGGGGGAAGCCACCCCCCCACTTATGTGATTCATGCTCTACTGCTCCAGGGAGAGCAGTCCAGCAGCTAATTGTGTATTGTTCTAGGATTGGTTAATGAAATTCAGTGCATTGTTTTAGCACTCATGATTGGTTGAAATTAACCCCACCCAGTGCATGCTGGGTGGGGAAGTGAAGAGCCCTATTGTTAATATAAGGCTCTGCAGCAATAAAAAGATCAGTTTTTACCTTACCAGGAAACATCACTGAGGAAGCAAACCTACTGTCTTACAGAGTTCTTATTTCACATATCAAACTTGGAACTTGTACAAAATGCCTGGATGGAGAACTGACTGAAGGTTACATGACAGATCAGCACAAGCCTTGGAACTTGTCCTTTGATGCCTGAGATTGCTTCAGCAGTTCAGAGAGGTCTGTTGTATGCCTCTTGCTAGAGTCCAAGAGGAGGAACCTTTACATTGGTGACCCTGACATGATCTTCATTAACTGAAGAGATTGAGGAACAGCTCTTCATGAGTCCTGCACCCCAAATGGGAAGTCTACACAGGACCAACAGGCTGAACCTGGAGTAAATGACTTGTGATGCCTAACTGACACCCTGTGGTTGACACGTCACATTCTCCCCGTACATCGCACAATTGACACCACACCAGCACGAAAATGGCAGCCCCGCTTGGTGCGCAACAATTTGCAGAATTCATCACGCAATTTACACTCCAAAGTGAACAACAGCGACTCGCCACGAAAGGAGAGCATGATGAAAGGGAGACACGGCAACAGAAAACCAGTGATCACTTGGCCGCCGACAACCTTGCCAAGCGCATCTCCCCGTGTGACGGAGCCAACCCTGGGACAGTTCGAGAATGGTTACAAGAGGTAGACCTGACGATCCCTTACTCGGAATTATCGGTCTACATCGCAGCACAATCGTCACGAGGAGCCCTCAGACGCGAGTTAGAGCATCACTTGAGACTGCAAGACGACCGCCAAGCTGTCACATGGCCCACCCTGCGAGCCCACATGGAAAAAGCATTCTTGTCTACCCATGAGGATGACCGCCTACGACACGAGCTGGATAAACTCAAGCAAGGAGCATATGAGACATCAGCCTCATACAGCAGGCGCTTTAGAGAGGCGGCTGATTTGGCGTATCCACCCCGCGTCATTTTACCACAGGCAGAGCCGTCAAGGAATGATGCTGAGATCAGGATAATCCTGAAAGCTTATTTAAGAGGGCTCAGGGACCGTCATATTGTGGAGCGCCTCCTCAAACATGGCCGCCCAGAGAATTATCAAGCGGCGATGAAACTAGTAGAGGACTACGAGGGAGATGAATATCGCATCCGCATGGCACTGGATGATGGCATCTTGCTCCGGCACGAGGAGCCAATGGAGATTGGCGCCGTCGCCCCGCCATCAGCAGCAACCCCCGCCCCTGTCCGCGCCGTGGCCCCAACCGAGGAATTGGCAAAAGCCAAGGACTTGGCACAGCTGCAACGTCAAATGAATGGCATGACACAGCAGTTTACCAAGTTAATGTCAACACTGCAACAGTCGAAGACATCGGAGAAACCCAGCACACGCACAGCAATCGCGATACAGCCGCCTCGCCATAGTGCCGATGAGTCCTCATACGCCTACACCGAGGAAGGGACGCCCATATGCAGCTACTGCAACAAGATAGGCCACGTCCAGCGCCACTGCCGCAGCCGCAAGGCGGCCCAGCGTCCTCAGCGCCCGGCCCAGGGGGGCCAATAAGCGCCGCACCCTCGGATGAGCTCAAGTATGTAGAGTTAGAGTTCTATGGATATATCATCCCGGGACTAGTAGACACTGGAGCCTCACGAAGCGTGTTGCGGCGCTATGAATTTGAATTATTATGTGCAAAAACTGGGCGGATGCCCATTCTCGAAAAATCAATACCACTCTGTGGAGTCACCGGCCACGGCATTTCTGTCTTAGGCAGCACTGAACTGTATGAGTCAAAATTTGGCACAATCAGGCTGATCATAGTGGACCAGATCGCCCACCCCCTCATCCTTGGCCGAGACGTACTCCGCAAGCAGCACGCCAGTATCAACTATGACGAAGGCAGGCTATCGTGGAGAGCCACCTCCCTGCCCTTGCTGCCTGCCCGAGAAAACCATGCCATTGATTCCTTGGGGGACCGGCCGCCCATAATAGGGGACTCTGCGATAGCCAAATGCATAGCAGACAATGAGCACTTATTCGCGGCAAAAGGAGAGCATCTTGGATGTCACCCTGACATTGCAATCCGCATTGAGACAGAGGGCAGACCTATCAAGCGAAGGCCCTACAGATTGCCCCTCAGCAAGCGTGATGCCCTTGACAAAAAGTTGGATGACTTACTGGAGCAAGGCGTCATAGTTCCCTCCTCATCACCTTGGGCATCTCCAGTAGTACTGGTGGAGAAAAAGGACCCATCAGAAGGTCCCCGCTTTTGTGTTGACTACACCCAACTCAACAAGGTCACGAAGAAAGATGCATACCCCATTCCACTCATAAGGGACATCTTCGACCAACTGCAAGGGGCCACAGTCTTTTCAACACTAGACATGAAGTCAGGTTTTCATCAACTGCCCCTGCACCCCGAGGACCAGGAAAAGACAGCCTTCGTCTGCCACAGGGGACTATTTGAATGGACCAGATTACCGATGGGCTTGTGCAACGCCAGCCAGCTGTTTCAAAGAGCCATGGAAGTCGTCCTTAAGGGCTTGATTGGCACCGTATGCATGCTTTATATAGACGACATAGTAGTATACAGCGAGGATGAAGCTCAGCATGTCACGCATCTCAACATGATGTTAGAGCGTCTAGACATGTACAATCTACGCTTGAACCCAACTAAATGTGTGTTTGGACTGAAACAAGTGAAACTGCTTGGGTATGTAGTCAGCCAGGCGGGTCTACGAGCAGACCCAGACAAAGTGTCAGCCATCGTCAGGATGCAAGCCCCACAGAATCTAGCGGAGACACGCAGCTTTCTGGGCATGACTGGCTACTATCGCTCCTGTATACATGACTACGCACGCATTGCTGAGCCGCTAGTGAACTTCACTCGCAAAAACGTGCGTTTTGATTGGTCTGGACGTCATCAACTCGCGTTCGATCAGCTGAAGAAGGCCCTCACCAGTGACAGTGTCATGGCACACCCCCGCACTGACCAGCCATACCAGCTGTACACAGACGCCTGCGATTATGCAATTGGTGCTATTCTCTGCCAAAAAGATGCCCAAGGGGTGGAACGCCCCATTGTATATTTGTCCAAGCAATTGTCGGACACCCAGCGACGCTGGGCAACAATCGAGAAGGAGGCTTATGCGGTGGTATACGCCCTTAAACAATTAAGGCCCTATTTGTGGGGAGCGCAATATAGGACATTTACCGACCACAAGCCTCTGACTTGTCTATTTACAAAAGACATGAACAATACCAAAATACAAAGGTGGGCAATTCTATTGGCAGAATACAATTGCAAAGTGGAATACCACAAAGGCAAATTGAACATAAGGGCAGACATGCTCTCCCGCATTAAGCAGTCTGAGGAATTAGCCACCTTTGACGCGGATTACTGGCAATTAGGGGATGCCCTGCCAGACATGCCAGACGACGAAAGCCCACCAGATGCGTACGGACTAGACCTGCAATTGCTGTCACAACAACAGCGAGAAATGACTGAATGGACTGAGCACCACGACGATGACAGCGACTATGATGTCATCAATGGCCTATTATATTCGACAAGGAAGCCATACCAATATGCAGCTGACCACCCGCGTCTGGTAATCCCGCAGGGACAACGCGAAACAGTCATCTCGCGAGCACATACAGATGTGGGTCACATGGCCGTTCAGAAGACCATGAGAAAACTTCAGGAGGCCTTCGCATGGCCCAGAATGAAGGCAGACGTAAAAGCCTTTGTCGCCAAATGCCCAACATGCATCATTCACAGCAAAGCGACACCGAGAGCGCCGATGGGCGAGATGCCAATTGCCACAGCGCCAGTACAAATCATCGCTGCAGATCTCATTGGCCCACTGGTAAAATCACCGGCAGGCAACCAATACATCTTGACTGTGATTGATCACTGCACCGGCTGGGGAGAGGCATTCCCAATTCCCTCCAAGACGAGTTATGAGGTGTGGAAACAGTTGACCAGACTATACTTCCCCCGCCATGGTTATCCAGACGTCCTCATAACAGACCAGGGTCTGGAATTTGGCGCCATGGCCATCAGGGAGTATCTAGCAGCGCTGGCAATTGATCATCGACGCACCACAAGCTATAACCCCCAGGCCAATGGCAAATGTGAACGCTTCAATGGAACCCTTAAGCAAATTGTGGCTCGCCTAATTAACAACAGCAGGGACAACTGGGAAGACAAGCTTGGGCCAGCCCTCCTGGCCTACAACAACTCAGTCTCCGACACTACAGGACACACTCCGTACTTTTTGCACCACGGCAGACGGGCCAGAATACCCATAAATCGCATTCTTGGCAACGACAACATCACAGATGACCGCCTGCAGCACCTTGCTGATGCACTAAGAGCGGCCATGGCGGCCACAGAGCAATCAAGGCGTCTCAACAGAGAGCGTCTCGAACGTCAGGCCAACGTGGGGATAGTGAAAGTGGGCGACACAGTGGTAATCAAGGCTCAGGAGCCCCTATCACTAACAAGCAAATGGGACCCGCAATGGACAATAACGCGTGTAAGAGGCAAGGTGGTGTGGCTTACACACCAACAAACAGCCAAGCAAAAGACACTAAACATCAACAAAGTGAAAGTGGTTGATCCCAACATTGCCTGGGACGAAGTCAATTGCCGACCCATCAGAAATTCACGACACAGCACAAAGACCACAGGCGTCATGAAAATGTACCCACCACCAAAGATCACACACAAAACCCAACTACACGCCCCGGTGCCTCCGCCCGCCCCCAGACAAGCGGCCGTGAAACGCACAAGGCCTCTCAGCGAATCAAGTGACTACAGCAGCGTCACACCCCAGTGCAGCCCCGAGACAGCTACCAAAAGGCAGTCACAGGGAGCTCCTGCAACACAGTTGACACTCGCCACAGCACCAGCAAGGACCACTGCCACTGCCAGAACTGCACCGCTGAAGCTTGGAGACGCCAAGCGCCTACATCGCACTGCACCAAGACGCCCACATGAGCCAGACCAAGTGACCACGGCAAAGCGTCGTCAACCAGCACCTGAAACTCCGCTCCCACAAGCACAGGCACCAAGCAGAGCCCCCGCTGGCACGCGTACAGCCCCAGAACGCCAAGCAGACTTGAAGCGTCTTCACAGGTCAGCCCCCCGGCGCCCACACACGCCCGACCCACCTGCCCAGTCGAAGCGCAACAGGGTATACCTGCCACGTGCCTCAAAGCGACCACTATGCCCCGACACAGCAGTGCCCACGCCGGAACAGCAAAAGAAGGCACGTATCGACCTCCTCCACGAGGTAGCCGCTATGCTGGCCTCATACTAGCCTGCTGCATACTAGCAGGTCACCTGGGACACCCAACTGCGGCCTCAGCAATAGCCCTCACCCGCTTACCAGATGGAGTCAGCATCAGGGGAGGAGAAACACTACATCAGATCATCGCATCATGGGACGTGTATGTCACCCTGGATCCGCCCCCATTTCCCGCCGACCTCGCCCAGCAGGTCGCCTCACTCAACTACACCTTCAAAGCCCTACAGTCACTGTCAGCATCTGGCATAGATATCAATCTTGCCACACAGAAACTACGAAGAGACAGACTGCAATCGATATTGGCAGAAGGCACCTCACGCAACAGAGTGAAGCGTGGCCTGTTAGACATAGGCGGATCAATTTTAAATGCTCTCTTCGGTGTGGCGACATCATCGCAACTAGACAGATTCAAAGCCGCATTATCAGAAGTGAGCAGCCAGCAGAATGACATGGCTCATGCCCACAACAACTTGGCCACAATATTAAACCAGACAAGGTCTTATATTAGCCAGCTGGCCGTGAAGCATCATCAGTTGGAGCTGCATGTGCTCCAGATTAATTCTGCCATCAACCAGCTCACTAAAGTCATGCAAGATCATGCGAAGAGGATAAGCCGCATTGAACTTGTGACCGACTTGGACAGATACTTAGACGTCCTCGACCTTGCTACACAACTCTACGTCACCCAAGTTACCTTGTTTCACAGGCAGAGAGCAGAGTTGGAACTAGGCCACCTAACCAGAGATCTACTGTCAGAAGAACAACTGAAAGAGATTCTACTACAGGCTGCAGCAAAGCATCAGGTAATCTCGTCCTTGGAGTGGTATTTTCAATATCTTACTGTGACACCTCTGTGGCAAGACACTGGCAGCCTTCTGTACAAAGTTGAGATCCCCTTAATTGCGCCAAGACCGTATTTATTATATCAAATTTTAGCGCATCCAGTGCCCATTTCAAACACTTCATATACAGTAAATCTGAAAGTTAAGAAGATTTATGCTATGGACACAGTCTCAGGTAATCTATTTATACCCAAGCATTGCTTGGGCCACAGGCCAACAGTATGTCAGACTGGCCCCGAATATGGCGTAACTCTCATGCATTGTGCACGTGGTCTACTGACCAACCGCAGAACCCTTATAAACAAATGTCAGGTTAATGTGGTCGACTATGCTGGTGAACCATTACTGGCCACCATTGATGTAAACCAGTATGCCCTAGCTTCACAAGGAGAAACGTTAGTCATAAGATGCCCAGGTCAAACCGAGACACATCAAACCGTAACTCGCGGCACATACAACTTAACATGTCTTGCACCATGCACCATTAGTGGTGCTGGCTGGTCGGTCACGTGCATCGACAGACTGTATCTAGCTAGGCGTTATGTTCCTCCGGCAGTGCGGGTCACAGCCCACTTTAACTTCACAACCATGGTAACTGTTAAAGCTTTACACATCGCCCTGCCGGCAATGCAGTCAGCCGATGCACATCCAATGATGGACGTAGATGTAGCTTTATTGTTGCATCCTCTGACCCCCAGCCCAGTACCCAAGTATAAATTCATGCCATCACCACTAGCAATCTTTAACATAGTGATCATCTCTATAGTCTGGGCCTCAATCACCATTTTTTATATCAGGTGGCGGCGCTTCAGATCCAAATTCAGACAATTTAGACAGTCTCCACAAGAAGTGCTTCCCCTGACAAGCGCAACCGCACCTGAGCCAACCACAATCCCCAGCTCTGGTCTTTGGCCAGTACTTCCGCCACTAGCTGAGTGCCTAAAAGGCACTAGCTGCAACACCACAAACCCCCCCCATTATGATCCTCAATAACATGCCAGTCTTGTCACAGACTAACTCTCGCAGTTCCTTTCACCATGACTAAACCCACTCCAAAGCGAAATACCACCTTCAGCAGCACTGAAGACACAAGCATCAGCCACATAACGGATTACTCCGGCGTGATCAACCAATCGACACTGGCCCTGGAGCGAATCCCGGCCAGGCATTGGACACCACCGCTAACAAGTCCCTGGAGCATCAGAATCCACAAGTGTGGCTGTTAACACTCGTGTTATTAAACAACACAAACAATTATTACTATACCACATCATGCCAAAGGATAGACAAACAGGTCACCTTTGCATCATGTCACAACCAAGGCGACATAGGGCATAACATACAGTAGGGGAGCCATTAGCTATATAGATTATTAAAATATCATTTACTGGGTCAACGCATGTTGCCAGCCTATTGGGCGCAGTACAGCGCAACATGAAACTATAATCGAACAAGCCTAGTCATGCGCTCCCTTTATAGTAAACAAAATTACATGTATTTTTGTATTGTTCTAGCTAGTGTTACATCATGCATATACACTCCACAAAATGCTTCCTTCAGCCTATATTCACATAAGTGCACCTTATTCTTCTTTTCCTTGTATTAATATCATGTCATCATTCTTTTTTTTTTTTACTTCGCTCCTTGCTGGCTAGCATCAATGAGCTGGAAAAAGGGGGGGAGTGATGTAAAGTCCACTGCCCTGTATCACTCACTCATATGAAATAGATAACTTCTATGAGGTGTACATTTATAATGGCTCACAATTACAGTCACAGAGACTTTGTCAGCACTTAATTATCTTAGTTATTGATCACAGTAGTCATATATTGTTTAATGTAGTTTAGTCATGCAAGATGATTGCACTTAGTTATTAATTACATTGTTCTTAATAGTCAGGCATGTTTAGTAGGGTCAGTCATGCATGAGGCTACAGGTGCATGATTACCAGGCTGAATGTTAAATACATTGATTATTACAGTTGTACCTTGTCAAATGTAGTGTATAGTTATGTCAGGCTACTAGGCTGATTGTTAAACACATTGATTATTATAGCTGTGCCTTGTCAAGTGTGGTGTATAGTAATGTCAGAATACCAGTTTGATTGCACATTGCATTGAGCTCATTGTATTGCCCCATTGAGGCTGCCTCCCCACTAAGGCCAGGCAGGCCTTTGATCCTGGAGCAATGCTGCCTCCTTAATTGCTCTTTACTGCTCCCCAAGCCAAGCTACCTGCCAATTGCTGACACTGCCATTGTGTCCCAGTGTCAGCTTGGGCTAAAAATAGCCATGGCACAATGCAGTGGCACAGAGAGCCCCTTTGTCTCTGCAGGCCTAATCCCTGCCAGCTTAAAGTGGCATTTTACCAGTGCTTGCAGTTAAGGGGGGGAAGCCACCCCCCCACTTATGTGATTCATGCTCTACTGCTCCAGGGAGAGCAGTCCAGCAGCTAATTGTGTATTGTTCTAGGATTGGTTAATGAAATTCAGTGCATTGTTTTAGCACTCATGATTGGTTGAAATTAACCCCACCCAGTGCATGCTGGGTGGGGAAGTGAAGAGCCCTATTGTTAATATAAGGCTCTGCAGCAATAAAAAGATCAGTTTTTACCTTACCAGGAAACATCACTGAGGAAGCAAACCTACTGTCTTACAGAGTTCTTATTTCACATATCAAACTTGGAACTTGTACAAAATGCCTGGATGGAGAACTGACTGAAGGTTACATGACAGATCAGCACAAGCCTTGGAACTTGTCCTTTGATGCCTGAGATTGCTTCAGCAGTTCAGAGAGGTCTGTTGTATGCCTCTTGCTAGAGTCCAAGAGGAGGAACCTTTACACAGGGATGCACTAAACATAGGTACATCAACCCTGAAAAGAACAATGCAGTATTAATGGAGTAAAAGACAAGAAACAATCGGTGTTTCCTGGTACCAAGGTATCTATTGTCAGGGGCAAAACCTTTGCACCAGAAAATGTACTCCTCGGTCACCATACCATGTTCATCATTCAGTTTTTATATATAACATACCCCATAAATATGTTTTTTGAAAGTATTTAGTTTTAGTAATCACATATGATACCACTCTTTTTACATAATATATAGAGGTGTTATGTGTTAAAAATATCAAGATGCCAATGCAAGTGTGAGTAATGTATAATGCCAGCTGCTACTCAGTTTAAAATATGTCAGGTTAGAGATCAGAATTGTTGAATCCATTCTCTTGTGCCTAGCTAATGACTGCATGTTGGTTTTGTAAGTGGAAGAAGATCCATTGCTCCATGTTACCCACCAAAATGAGGAAGCTTGGGATTCTGGATATTGGATGGGATCAGCATCCGCCACTTACCATTCGAGCGAATTTTCTGTCGGTTCGACTGTTGATCTGGATTTTGTCTCCATTGGGTAAGACAGTTTTCAAATCTTCAAGGAGACTAGGTTGCCAAGTTCTTTCCGTATCCAATATCCAATATATTTCCTGTTTGTAGGCCAGGAAGTCCTTACACATTCAAAGTGACACGTCTGGTGACTGGTGCATCAAATTCTGGTTCCATCTCCATGCCAAGCCGATTGACAGAACAAAATGTACCAGTTTCAGCTTATGGAGCTTTGCGGGTTACCCCATCGCAGTAAGTAAATTTGTTTAGGTATAGTTGACCTTTGCTTCTAACATTTTGCCTTTATTGTAAAATGAGAACAACATTTCAACAATTTAATTTCATACATGATAAAGGTCTGGCATTAATAAAATAATGCATTAATGAGTACAACGAAAACTGCTCAGTTCTTGTCCGACCATGTACCCGGAAATGCAGAAAAATTGCAAGATACGCTCTGTTAATTTACCCCACTTCAAAACAGTTCTATTAGTAGTACCTACTCTGCGGTGCTGTCACTGTCAGCTTTGACCTACTGACAGCACCACAGAGTAGGTACTACTTCTATCGCCCTGCCAAAATGTCAAAACCTCGTGCACAACCCTGAATTACATACATGCAGCTGGTAAAAGTACTGCACTGTATAAGATGGCTAAGCCTCAGACCCGTGGCATTGAGACATTATGCAGTTTTCTTTACAAGTGTAAAAGTGATAAAAATAAGCGGTGCACGTTGAGTATATATAACTTTTTTTTGGCTTATGAATGTTCTAGGAATGATGGAAGAATGATTTGGGCCAGGCCTTCTTTGTCATTATGGTACTTGAAACTTGTTTTTTCTGAATTGGCCACACGAGAAAGGCTGTCACAAACCCAACCTACCCTGGAAATATTCCCCAGTCTACCTCAAGCACTGTAAGTATTTTGAGAAGATATTTCCTTTCCTTTTTGTATTTTGTTTTTATTTTTTCAGTTATTCTTATTGGAATACTATAATGTCATTCTCAACCTAAGACGATTTCTCCAAACCGTGTTGTAAAGTGGCCTGCTAAGTATGAAAGCGAGTTAAAAACATCCTCGGTCCCAGTGGGGTGCGAAGGTGGTTAATAAAGGAATATGTATCGACATACATAATAAACTGGAGCCTTTTGTTTTATTTTTTTTATGACATCTGATGCGTTTATATACTTGTTACTGAACTTTAAACAAATTCAATTGCATACAGAATAGTTATTTGCACTAAAATTTAAATAAAATAGTGATAATGGTATAACGGGCTAAAGCACCCCTTCAAAACAAATGAAAATACTCAAATATAGGCTTATACTCTTGTATTTTTTCTAGAAATGTCGACACATCTCAGATCTTGCAAGCGGTGAGACTTTATATTCAGTCTACAGCAACAATTACAGCAAACATTGTAAGATTTGTACTCAATAACGAGATATCTGGAAACATTTGCTTGTGGTTTTATAACGACGACCGCGCCAATCCCACAGACTTCACCAGTTTAATTTCTCCACCATGTACATTCCCCCGAGCTTTGGCAGATGCTCGATTCGAGCTGGATAGTTCTTGTAACCAGAACTCACCTTTCAACAGAGCCTTATGCGATTTCATTCACAACGGTGCGGCACACTGTGTACAAACTAGAACACCAAAGTAAGTGACTCTGACTTTTAAATGTATACTTACTGAGCATTGCTTGCTTACTTGGTTACTAATTATACATTTATATCTATCATATCTATCATGTGCTCAAAGGAATCTGAGCTACTGAGGTGCCTGGGAAAATTCTTAATTGATATTGATATGTGAGTTATATGTTCTCCATCTTCTGACACTGTACAGTATATATACATAGATTTTACTATAAACATTATTTAAAAAAAAAAGAAAAATTATAAAAAAATTTAGTTTGGGGGCTGGAACCGCGTTACTAGTTTAGCATATCTAGTTTACAAATTTTATTTGAACATTTCTGTATTTTCTGTTCTTTATTTTATTTATGACATATATATCATGGATGATATTTTACTGTCAATAAAAATTATATATATACCATAGAATAAGCCACGTTCTTGGTATTGCCATTAATCAGCCTACAAGGCTACCATTTTGCACCGATCAGATCTGACATTGCAAAAATATTGACATATTGCAGCACATTCACTTTGCCTAACGGTGTAAATTATGTTTAGCTGCATCAGATTAACAAGGGAGAATATTATAGTTGAAGTTAACGACGTTTTGACCTGTAATGTCATTAATGTCCGATTACGGTATGGCTATACTAGCAAGGATAGCTGGTGTACAGGAGAATACTAGATTCAGAAAAAGAACATCATAAATCTGTATCTATGAATGAGGGAGTTCTCTTCCGAAAAGTAGGTATAAATAATTGGAATGAATGATTTGGATGGAAATGTAACTTAATAAGCAAAGTATCCCCAACAGCAACTGGTAAACATTCTGAATGATGTTAAGAGTTGTTCTGTTTCAGTGGAGGAAGAGGCCAGCAAGCTTGTTACAACAGTGCAGGAAATATTCTCTCATTCAGCCAAGGGGGTGGGACGATGGACAAATACCATCCAAGGACACATCAAGTGAACCACTTCTTTTACGATGTTGCCCCATACTTGTTCTGTTGCAAGTTCTCGAACAACTGTAACAAGTATGAAGAAATGAGACCAACTCGTGGCTGTGGAAACTACATGCCTCCTAGAACAGGTTGGTTTGGCTGAAAAATTGTGTCAGGCAAGGTCAGATGCTAGCGGTGCTAATAAGTTACAATAAATGAAGTTGCACCAACCAGTGGCAAGTACATACAAGGAGCAAGAACGAGTCTGATATCTAGGCTAGCATTCATTGCCACCTAAATTATATCATGCCCATCAGGCTGCCATATCTATGTTGTAAATTTTGTTGTTTTATTATGAATTGTTAAATTAAATATTTGTACATTTTTATGGTCGATAAATCATTTGAAATGAATTTGAATTGAATTAAATAGTCACATATCAGTAGCTTGAGACATTAAATTGTCACTGCGATAAAAGACCTCATATAAAGAGTGGTGCGCAAAATTGGGTATCCGTACTGCAACCGTGGTTTTCAGGAGGTTGTCGTAGAGACGGTGAACACACTAAAGGGGGTTTCACACATAGCCGGATCAGACGCCGGAGCGTCCCGGAGTAAAATTTCTTTCACTCCGGGGGGTTCCGGGATCAAAGAGCTGTTAAATGTCAACAAAAAATAAATGTTTGACGATGTGTACACGATGTCAATACGGTCTCAACAAGAAGCAACACGGAGCTATCACGACGGTCCCGTTTAGAGTGAGGAGTGAACCGGATTTTCACGGTGCCTTCGCGGATATCACCGGTCTTTACACCGTGTTCATTCGTGTGGATCCGTTGTGGCTCCTTGTACTCTCCGGCGTTAATGGCGGCGAAATATTCATGCCCGGTTGACGCCGGATGTAGCCGGAGACATGCCGGAGTCAATACGGAGATCGGCGGAGTCTACTGGGCGTCTACACGGGTCTACACGGATCTACACGGGTCTACACGGATCTACACGGATCTACACGGATTAAATTACTCCGGGAACTCCGGCATGAAAAATTAAACATGTTAAATTTTGTCCCCCGGAGTCCCAAGGTGCTCCCGGAGCGCCCCGGACAATGACGGACAATGCCGGACAATCCCGGACATGAACACGATGTCTATACGGCTTTCCCCGGAGTATGCGGGAGTATTCCGGAGTTGACCTCCGGGACGCTCCGGCGTCCGATCCGGCTATGTGTGAAACCCCCTTTACTCGATTCCTCGCAGCCACCCCTGAACCGAGAACCATCGCCAAAATCGAAGGACGTTTTGCTTGTGTTCAAAACTTCCGTAGAGAACTCGCAGGTGATTGTTTATAGTTAGCAACCGTAGTGAAGCCGTCGTTGCCACAGAGCATATATATATATTGCGAGATATTGCATCCACTAGTATGCGTGTATGTGACATTTCACACGTGTGTATATGCAAAATCTCGCCTAACGCTTGTCTATGTGAGAAAACTAGCAAGTGTGAATGTGCAATAACTAGCATACGTGTCTATGTGACATAACGCGCACATGACAGGTTACAGCACTGTTGCAAGTTTCTATATGCAACTGTTCGTCACGTGTGTACATGTACATGTTGCCAACAGCAGTTTAGCTGTTTAACATGATATATCTTGCACATTCACAAGTGCATTTTGATAAATATGACACATTCACGAGTCTTTTAGCCACAAAATGTGTATATGCAAGTGCATACACATATAATGTGTTTATGTGCAATAACTAGCAGCAGTATGCTTTTAGCAAAGCTTTTTACAGGCTGCTCTTTAATTCTGCATTTTGTTATTTGCAGAGAAAGAAATAATTTCCAAAACTATTGAAAGAAAAAATATAACTGAAAAATCCCAGACTAATCAGTTTCAAAAACATTTCATTTCTTTAATTCACACATCACATTATGCATCAAAATTCCGGAAATTACTAACATGTCAACACAAAGTATTTTTTTTCATATGCTATAAACAGAGAGAGAACAGGCAAAAACAGGTAAATAATCTGTCTTTTGAGAAATAACTCAATGTAGCATACACAGTTGCAATTCAATGGTGAGTAATGAATTGAATTGCAATTGATCTGTATGTCCAGGGCATTTCCAAATCCACATGGCCACTTAAAGAGTTCACTCAAAATTTAACATCTTGTCAATGTTTCTGATAGCCAAGAAGACAGAAGCATGTTTTAACACATTGCTAGGTGGCATATATGTCAACTGTGTGGCTAGGCGCCTAAGGCCAGCATTGGCCTGCTCATTTGCCTGACTGTTTATGTTGGCTATCCTCTTGTCTGCTTCGTAACTGTCCATGGAGTAACCTAATGAACAGCCAACATGTACCTTGCGAAAGTGTGGCCTGTCCACCATAAATCGTGTTTGCTGAAAACGACGAGGCTCACGCTTCAAACAATAGAGATGGAGTTTGCAGGCATCATCATAGATCAGCAATCTTGGTATTTTATCAAACCGTCTGACAAATATGTCGAAGGCTGTTTTTGGTGACTCCGACTGTTCCATTATCTGAAATCCAAGACAAACTCCATGCTCGCAAAACATTGTGAATAGTCCAGGAGTTAGAGAGCTATGGTGAAAAGAGTCCTTTCGACAACCTGTGATTAGCGCTGCCTTGCATGAGTCAGCTTTGTAAGTTGCTGTCTCACGAAGCAACGGTCTGCTGGGGAAAAATTCCAAGTCCTTGTTTGCCTCAGTTGGTTTACAGTAGGATGAATTATCTGGCATCGGTTGCTGGAAAGGGGCATCCATGGAGGCAAGCAAGTCTTTTATTAGTGAACTTAAGTATTGTTCATTCACATCTGATGCAGTTAATATTTCACATAGCATTGGGCATTTCATTTGCAGCAACTTCTGCTGGCTCACCAAATTATTTCTGTTTCCTGCAGACACCTCCTGAAGAACTTCATTAAATTTAGCACAGTCATGTGAGTCATCTAACTGAATAATCCCACATGTCGGACTTCCCCTTGCACCATGGGACCCAAGAAGAGACGCAATCTTGGAAAGAAAAAAGTCACAAAAGAAGAGTTTTTTTCACTTGCCTCTGGGGAAGAATTATTTGAGTCTGAAGAATCCAGTGTTTCTGCAGCTCCTTCTAGTCCTGCCAGTTGTACTTATTACGCTCCTATCAGATCTCCTACCAAGTCTCCTGCCAGGTCTCCTGCCAAGTCTCCTACAGGTCTCCTGCCAGGTCTTCTGCCAGTTATTCTGCCAGTTATTCTGCCAAGTCTTCTGCCAAGTCCACTGCCAGGTCCACTGCCAAGTCTTCTGCCAAGTCTTCTGATGTTGACATTGATGACAGCGACAGAGATCCAGACTTTGATGTAGAGAAGGAGAAGAAAGACACAGAAGAAGAAGATGATGGTGATGCCAGTGAATTTCCTGTCACCCATGCCTCCTCCGCCACTGCTCCTGCTGCATATCAGAAGAAGCGAAGAAGAAAGACTTAGAAGCTTTTTCTACCTCTCAATGATGAGCAAGACATCGCTGACTGGTACCGGGAGAATGACATATTCTATGACAGGACCAGACGTGACTACAAGGATCATCAGAGGAAGATGAGGCTCATCGAGGACAAGGCAAAGACCCTCAGTGTCCCCTGTACTGGGCTACAGTTGAAGACCTGGCTTGAATCTATCAGAACCAGTGCTGGGAAGCTCATCAAGCAGGGCCCTTCTGGTACAGCCAAGAGAAATCCAACAGAGAAGGAGAAGTGGATTATCGCCAACTTTGGGTTCCTTGAGCAACACATCTCCAGGGTGCCATCTCGTCAAGCTGTCAACCTAAAGAAGAAGATTGTGAAGAGCAACAAGCCACTGCCCAACTTTGATAACAGCTCCAGTGCAGGGCAGCAAGATTCTGATCCTGAAGACCTGGAAGAAGTTGAAGAAGTTAACGTCAAGTCTAGTCTTCCTAGCGACAACTAAGGGTGGTCCCTTCAAGAAGAGGAAGAATACTGGTGATCATTCTTCTGCAACAAGCTCCAAATTAGCTGACATTTTCCAGACTGCTCAGCAGACAGCTGCAAGGATTGACCAGCACATCAAAGCCATCGCACAGCCTCCTCCTCCTCCTGCAGATCCGAAGACCCTGAGAATCCGCTCAATGACTGACTACATATATTCTTGAAAAAGGCCATAACTTTTTTTTGGAGTTTTCTTGTTTTTTCTACTGGAACAGGAACAGGATAAGATTCCAGAGGTTGTGGAGGCAGCAGTATGCAAGGACTAAAGATTCTATCATCTTGGTTTTCTGGGGCATAGTGGTTAGCAGACACCTAAACCTTGATGCCAGGATACCAAAGGCATTCTCCACAATTCTTCTGGCTCTAGAGAGTCTGTAATTGTAGATCCTTTGCCGTTTGGTCATGTTGCGCAGAGGCAGTGCTTTCATCAGCCAGGTTCTCAAAGGGAAGGCAGAATCCCTAACAATGAAGCATGGTACAGGGATGTCACCACCAGCAATAGGTTCAGGTGGAGGTAATCCAATGGTCTCATCTTCTAGAGCTTCCCTCAGGGCTGCAGCAGCAAAAACCTCCTCCATCAGATCCACAATCCACATAGAAGAACTTGTAGTCTGCATCCACAAGAGCCATTAGTACAATGGAATGGAAGCCCTTGTAGTTATAGTAGAGTGAACCTCCTTTGGGAGGACACCTGGTGGCCACATGCTTCCCATCCATGGCACCAATACAATGGGGAAAGTTCCCTCTTGCCTCAAACAGCTGTTCAACTTCTCTCCACTCTTCTGGTGTTGTTTGACAGGAGATGACGTCTTCCGCATACTTGGCTATGATGGCTTCACACACTTCAGGAATGATGTTGCTGATGGTGTTGTGGGCCGCTCCGAAGCCATACATCAATGACTTGTAGCGGTTGCCAGTTGCCAAATACCTCAGGATGATGGCAATCCTGAGTCCTGGCTCCAAAGCTCTTGGAACATGGCTGGCTGCATTCTCACAAAGTTCTTGTAGTGGGTTGCATCCTCTCTCAATAATTCATTCATCAAGTGTTCGTATTGGCCCATCTGAGGCACCGTCTTAAGCCCCACCCATTTTTGCTTCCAACAACCGTGGTGAAGTTGTCAAAATGGGGTATTACATAATTCTATGACAGCAATACGGCTTCACCGGGAAAACCAGCTATGTGAGAACCGCCCTTTAGTCATTTAATCGCCCATTCCCCACCTAAATACTCCGCTATGGTTCATTCTATTTCTAGGAGGTGGATGGGGAGATCCTCATTTCAAATCTCTAGATGGCTTGGAATACATCTTCAATGCTGTTGGGGAATTTGTGTTGTTGCAATCTTCACTCAATGGTCTTAAGATTCAAGGGAGGATGGTGCAAATGGTTGGCAACTCTGGTAAGTGTTTTAGGCTGTACATTCTAAAGACATCTTCATCCAGTTATACATAACAGGCAGAAGTTATTCAAAATGAATGCACTCTCATCTTTAAATAACTTCTGTCTATATGTATTACTTGACAGAAAATGGTCAGTTTTTGTTATTTGCTTTAGATTTATGGGATGCTTGTCACATTGAAATTTATAAGCTCTACAAGATTTTGAAATTTTCTTATAAAAGAACCAAGGGCTGTTTAGTTTGACTTTATGTTAACATCTAACATCTAAGTAGTACATCAACATTTACCAGTATTCTGGAGCTAACTGTTGGAGATATATGATAAGGAAACATTAGATTTAGTAATCTTAGCCTAAATAGCTGTACTTGTTCAATGCCTCTAATTTTTCAGGCAACAGCCTCTATGCATCTGTATTGAATGCATTTGCCTTGAAAACCTCTCAGAGTGACACAGTGCAGATCGACAGCAGCTACAACACAATTCAGATTCTTGTTAACGGTGTAATGGAAGATTTCAGTGATTTACCCTCTCAGCATTTTACGGGTAAGTAGGTTTAACCATGACAAATTGTTTCTGTCCTTTTCAACTACTTTTATGATCTCACTTGTTTTATATGACACCAGCATTATCAACTATTTTACAGCCACTTTCATAGACTTGGAAACAATGTCATGGAGTTGGTAACTAAAGGCTAGAGGGTGTCATGTGAATCTAGGACTCTCATTGGCTGAGTGACTGCCTTAACTAATTTGAGTTCTGGATTCGCATGACGTCCTATGGAGTTTAGCTTCCAAGTCTGTGAGATTTGTTTCCAATTCTATGAAATTAGCTGTCATGATTACAGGGGTTGATGTCACCACCAGTAGTTCATCGGATGTACTCGTAGTCTTCATACAAGCCGGTCAAGAAGCTTCATTCAGGGTTTCTGTCTATGAAGGGGTGCTTAGCTTTATCATAACCCTCCATAATAGCTATCAAAGTAAGTAGTAGAAGTAGAAGTAAAATTATATTTATTGTTTTGTAACAAGGATCAAAATAACATTAATGTACGACATTATAACTTAAGTTTAACGCTTTTTTACGACCTAATCTAAGTACAAATAAACACAACATGTATGAAAAGAAAAACTATAAAAAGTAACATGCAGTCTTATTGTCCTGAGTTAGAGGACCTCATTCAAAATATAATGTCTTTTGGGTGCAGCACCACTGCACCAGTGTTGGTTCAATCATAGCACCTATTTCATTCATGAATATTCTATTTTAAATTATAAGTTGGAAACCAACAATACCACAGTAAGTCTCAGATACTTGTTTATAGTGTCTGTATATATACTATTCATGTTACTTGTATGAGATACAGCACTGTAGTTTATGTTTTGCAGGTACCACATCCGGTCTCCTTGGTAACTTTGATGGTAACCCAAACAACGACCTTCAAAGAAGGAATTCTGAAGTGCTGCCACCTACCATCGAAGGCCTGAATTTGCACAATGCTCTATTGACATGTAAGATAGTTTCAATTTAAAATTTGTATGATCTATTTTGATAAAGAAACCAGGGCAACCATTAAAGTCAAGCTACATTTAGGTTAAACCGTCACCGTGTGGGTGTGCGTGTGCGTATACATTAACCATTCACATTAATCAGTCAAAATATATGTTACTATTTTCTGTCGTACACGGACACGCATATACACACGTATGCGCAAACAGATGGATCTAAATGTGGCTTCATTCTTACATATGAAAAAATAATTGTGTAGCAGAATTTATACATATGATACTAGTAGTTATGTGAAACCAAATAATTTCATTTTTGTACACAGCAGAAAATACTGTGGTTTGTCAATTACCATACTTATGCTTTCAGTTCAATTTAGTTTAGTAAAATAAAAATTAACGGAACTGAACCATACATATGCGACCAGAACTCATGCAGCAAAGCATGCATAAGGATGCTTGTCTTTACATTGTCTTTAACACACATGATAACTGACATCAATTGTTTCCACAACTCCATAATCATGATAATTCTTTGAAACAACAATGTATCTTTGTCATGCAGGTTGGTCTAGGCTTTCATTAGTCAAACAGGGGGCTCCACTCTCCCCTACATTTTACTGACATGTAATCAAATCCAATTAAACATAATTTGTTAGTCTAAATACATTATGTACATACAGTGGTGGAAAAAAATTTTTGCACGCCGATTGAACGGAAATAGCTCGGACTGCACATGATTATTACCTTATATTTTTTTGTCAGATAAAAATTTTAGTATAGTATATTTGGGGAGGATTTGTATTTGGTGTGCGAAAAAATGTTGCCCATGCACCGTATAATAATGAAATTTATAATTAACCAGGGAGAACTACAGCATCTGAGAGTATCTTTACCTACAGGCGAGGGCAATCCCACGCGTCATTTCAAGATACAGATTTTCTACCGGAATTTTTCTCGATAGCCAATCTACTGGTTCACCAACAAGCATCAGTGTGTGATGGGAACATTGCTTGCTTGTATGACCTGGCAGCCACAAATGATGTAAATTTTGCTCAAAGGACAAGGTCTGCTAGTTTACATATGGACCAGATGACAGCAGTGTTTGGAACAGGTACCTTCAAATCTATTCACTACCAGATTTACAGTGCTAAAAGCTATAAATAAGTAATAGTTAGTTATATCCCGAGAAGGAGGAAGTTAACTTACATTTTTGTTGGTTAAATCTCGACAACAAAGGCACAACCTACCAAAATTTTAACTCCCGACTATGAGATATATATATATATATATATATATATAAAAGTTATCCTACATTAAACCTATTAAATGTATTTGATTGCATGGAAAGCACCATTTGCAGTCAGGAGAGTGATAACCAACATTTTCTTTGGTTATATCACTCTCAGAACAATAAAAACACTATCGTGGTGGAGTGTAATGATTTAGAATGTCAATAGAGAGTTGCACATGCACCCCACATAATTCCAACTCACCAAGTATCATCATAATAACATTTCTTTACAGTTCCAACTTGTGGCAGGCCCAATATCCAAAAGGGCACTGTGGCATATTCAGGCACTACAGAAAACAGCAGGGCGTATTACTCCTGCGACCCGCAATACCAACTGGATGGAGAAAACTCAGGGACATGCAATGCAGATGGAACATGGTCCGAGCCTCCAAGTTGCTGTAAGTTTAAAGTGGACAATATTACTATTACAACCACTTTACTGAGGGGTATAGGGTGATTTAAATGAACAAAGTTTTAACTTATAAGATTAATGTTTGGCGATGGTCTGAATATATAAGTATGGTTTGTAGATAGTATACAGGAGAATCATAGGTATAGAAAGACTGCAACAGAAAGCATTATCAGGTACAATGTAGGGCGAGTGTCAATAGTGCAATCTACTGCTCCTTATTCAACATGAAAGGTTCAGTTATCTATATCTCACATCAGCTGCACCAGGTATTCATTGCACTTCATGCCAATAAGAGGACTATCCACCAAACCATGTAATATTAGTAGAGGACAGCTTTTGTTTTTTTTTCTCAACACACTAGTTTCCTTTAATAATCATCTATTGCTATCTATGAAATGTATTTTCCAGTATAGTTAGTTATATCTACTTATTTGCTAATATTTAAATTTTCTATGATTTTTCACAGTATCAGCCAAAGACCAGAAGGTGGCTGGGGGAGTCCAGCTACAGGTGACCAGTTCACTGACCATTGTCCTGTTGATGACCACTGGAATTCTGCAACATCTTTGTTAATTTCTGCCGTTCTTTATTCGTGATATGCCAGCTATAATACTCAGAGAATCTATTGGGTAATCTTAGACACTATTTGCTTGAAGTTATATTCATATATTCAGACTTAGTTATTTATAATATATATTCTACTGTAAATCTTAAACTTGTTGGACTTTTTTTAAAGGGCTCTAATACACAAGAGCTGCGATGATTTGCTTGGTGTATTAAAGATACTGATAATAATGCAATGGATACCAGTTCACATAATTACCTATGGGAAGATACTAATTTTTAGATTATTAACAACAATTGAATTCTCATCATATCAAAATAATATGAAAATACTTGAAATTAATCTTGTCATGTGAACAGATTCACTTTTGATATCAATCACTTTGCTTTGGACTTAAGTCAAAATAATATATATATTATATATAAATAATTCAGTGGACCAGTATACTATTGATGTCATACTCGCCTGAGCAATCCCAAATAATGGATTGAAATTGATTGAAAGAATAATTCTGTTGTCAATAAAAGTTTTTTTGTTTATTTTTAAAGGCGTCTTTGTCTGTGTTTCTCAAATAAAGCAGCAGATGTCTCTATTTATTATTAGGTTATCAATTATCAAATGATGTGTTACAAAGGTAAGGTCATTCACATGTGGACTTATGGGATAACTAGACAGGCATAACTAGGGTGTACACTGCACAGAGCCTTGTGTTGGCCACTGAGGTTTGAGGTCTTCACCCACTGTATGTTACCACCTTGCTGTAAAATGCTTGGTGAAGATAACTTATATTATGTTATTAGTAAATATATATAATTTTATTGATAAAAAGGTGTCAGACAAGACATATATGTCATAAGTACAAAATAACATAATCAGAAAAGAATCAACAATAGGAAATACAACAAAAGATATAGTTCCAGCCACCAAATTTAAGTGTATACATAGAGGTTAACATTATTAGTTTAGATCCTTCACTCCTTACAAAATCAAATCAAAATCTTTTATACATCTTGTATCACAAGCAAAAAGGTCTATTTTACATATATAATACATATTAACATGTTCATCAAAATACAGTTCATGAAAGATATAACTATTTACAGAATGATGTGTCTTCAAAATACAACTCTATATAGATAAATAAGAAGTACATAAATATTTACAGAATTAATTTGCCTTTAGAAAACCAGAGTTTTATATTTCAGGATACATAGACTGTGCAATTTTCGGAGACGGGTGAATGCATTGTTCCTTGGATGTCATTATGGCTTTAAATTTGGTGTGACACATTTCAGTTGGAACTTAATGCATAATATCATGATGCTCATTTCTGCAAAATGAAATTTCGTAATAATAATATTAAAGACTATACCATTGGTATCATGGAAGACTGAGACACAGCAAATTTAGTTGTTTCCAGGCAATCCATTCAAATATTCAGCTAAAGAATATAAGCAAATATTTATACCAAAATAGTCCCCGTAATACTAAGCTAAATCAGCTTGAAAAAAAGGGAAATTTTCATACTGGCACCAATTCTTCTGCTTCGACTGATTCTTCTTCTGCACAAGACATTTAAAGGAAGCCCAAGCTAAGATAAATGAAATAGTTTTGCAAAATAATGCAATAATGCAAATACACCCAAACTGGTTGTCATGCATAATCTTCTTTGATACGGATTAAATGATGACTTTGGAAATGAATTTAGACAGGCTTTGATGGCTAACGCATTTCCCTTTTAACTTAGTCTAGCTTAGGAGATTGCTGTAATTATTCTATGTATTTATAAAATATATTCAAGATCCCAAATTGGCATGGAGAAACAGAGCCGAGCTTCGCCAGGCATACATTGTAACTTAATTTGTTGGAGGAACTGGCTGTTAAAACACATCCACAAATTTTAATTTATTACAATGGCAGGCCAAATGCTAACTTGCATACAATGTAATTATAAGGCCACAAATAATTACCCTTCTAGTTCACAGAATCTTGTTGGTCATGTCATTGTTGGCCTTCCTTTCCATGGGGTTGATTCTTGTCGATGGATGGATGAATGGATGGATAGGTGGATGGATGGATGGATATGTGGATGGATGGAAAGATAGATGGATAGATGGCTAGATGGATACAGGATTCATGATGATACCTTTGAATTTGACTATTTCTGTGTTGTCATTAAGCCTGTAGCTGTAGGATTTAGGTCCTGAAGAAATGAATGCTGTTATGTACAGGCCTGCTGGTAACTCATCGGTCAGCTGTCCTAGAAAGTCTCCTAGTGGTGGCATATCTTGACCTCCTAGGGAGGTGAAGATGACAGAGTCTGTGTCCATATAGATGAGTCCGTAGAGTTTAAGTCTTGCCCAGCATGTTGTGAATGATGCTACAACGTCATTAGTCTTGACGTTGTCGGGTTCAAATGTTTCCCTACTTTTGGTTTCTATCAGTAGACAGTCCTCGTTGACCATGTAGATCATCATGATCTCAACCGATGCCTCATTGGCTAACTGTTTAAATTTGGAGGGGTCTGTGATGTACTGGGCTTTGACTCTGTTCGGTTTCTCCCCAAACTTGCCCCAAAAGCTGTTGAGTGCTAGTTTTGCTACCATTCTTAGACCTGGGTTGGCCTTGATGTTTTCAGGTCTTAGATTGACTCCTTCAGCCTCTAGATAACTCTGGATGTAAGTCTCCCTGTCTTCTGGAGTTTTGACCCATCCGGGGTATCCTGACGCCTCCTGTTTAATCCTGAGAAATGTGTCAACATACCCTCTGAACAGTGTATCTGAAGAGGCCTCCCAATGGTAAACTTCATAAATCTTGAGGATTGTGTAACCTTTTTCTATCGCCTTCAAGATTTCAGGTGTGCAGTAGGTACCTATGATGACTCTCTGGTCAATGCTGCATTGACATGGTAGCTGGTTGTGTTCGTCTGCACAAGTACGACATAAGGGGAATTTAAGATGACCTCCCGACCTGTAGGGTAGAACGGGGTGATAGAGACCTCTTGGTGGCAATTCTTTAATTTTGGCTATGCCGAAGTAGGACTTCATGGTGTAGTCACATTCCTTGGTTAATATCTGGGGGTGCCCTACAGGTAGAGAATTGTTTTTATTTACCGATGGATAGAGACTTGTAAAGTCGAGATAATGGATCTTCTCATCCTCTCCTGCTCAGTAATGAAGGCATACTGATGATGTCCTCCCTCCGAAGAACGAGTCTCTGATATGGAGTCTTGCAGGAATATCCAACGATGAAACGAAAAATTTCATCTCCTGGTCTTCATTGACCTGCTTGTCAAACTGGCATTCCCATATAGTGGTAACTGTTGAGGTTGTGGTCTTGAGAAAGATCTCCCTCTGTATGGTCTTCTGATAGATCTGTTCCATTGTCTGATTATTGTAACTGTCTTTGATAGATCTCTCAGGGTAACATGTAGGGCAGCCATGCCATCTGCAACCGTAAAACTCATAGAGAACACCATTGCTGTCTGCTCCATCTACTCTATAAGGACCTACTGCCAGCTCCCCTATATTTCGGGCATGTTGTATGAAGGTCTTGTTACTATGGCTTAGATATTCAAGCCATTGGATAGACTTGTAACTATGGCCATGTCGGGCTGTGTATCCTTGAGGGGGGATGTGCGCAATGTCAGAGTTTAGAAAGGTTTTTTCTTTAATCTCTGCAGATGGTAGTACCTCATGGTTGTGATAATACATTCCTCCTACCATTGTGATCTCTGGGGTGGTATTGTCTTCAAGAGTTACTCTGTATCGTTCCTTGAGAAAGTTTTGCCTGAAGATTTGCATACATGTTGAGGCTATGGTGACCTGCGAGAATGGATCTATATCCATGGTTCCTGTCTCAGTCTCGAGAATAGTTATATCTTTGATGAGCTGACGGAATTTCATACATGCCTCCCTGAGAATCTTGACATCTGTTCTACAGTATTCCTCCATATCGTTGTGCATATCGTAGGGACCCTGTAGACTATTGTGCCATTGTAGGTCAACATCTTTACAGTAGAACTCTATTAGAGGGTAGTGGTTGAAATGTCTCTGGTGGAAGTGTTGTCTGGTATTGAACATGTGAGGAAAATCGCCTTTCTTTAGTGATGATGAGAGTCCTAGTGTCTTGGGTAGTTTCTTGAGAACCATTGGTAGGAAGTTGAGAGAGTCTATGAATCTAATACCTGTTTGGGGTATATTCATGTACATTATTTTTGTACCAATCTTGGTGAGTTCTGGCTGGATTCTGTTTTGAAGCAGATACCCTTGTAGGAAGAGGAAGTCATAACCTTTTCCATTATGAGCTATGCATGTGAAACCCCTGTGCCTGTCGTTGATGAGCCATTTACCAAAATCTTGTACAGTAGCGTCTCCTTTGAAAACAATCTCCTTCTGATAGCAGCATTTACATGTGAATTTGTTGTCGTGGCCGAGACATTTGATCCCACATTGAGTACAGTGTGTCTGGTCATCGTTACACTCGTCACAGCTAGATTGTGCTACGACGAGGTTGGGATTGTGTTGTTGAAGTCCACAATACCATTTGACAGTGTTGACATCTTCTACATGTTGAACATGTGTAGTCGTCGGTGCAGTTGGTACAGGTGTTTTGTTTCGGTCTCGGACTGTAGCCATTTTGATTGGAATATTTCATCCTGTGTAGACTCGAAATCGAAGTAGATGAATTTACCCTTACTAACTTTTTGTCTTCATGCTCTCATGTAGCAGAGATGTTGACCTGTAAAGTAGTCTTGGCATAGACGACATTGCCATTCTCCGCATATGTGATCTTCTTTGGACCTTTTCAAGGTGTCGAGTAGTTTCCTACATCCTTGGCAAAAGAAGTATTGTCGACATTTGGATAGTTTTTCTTCTCCTGTGTTCGTCCGCTTTTGAATCTCTCTGTCTGTCTGTGATTTGTGAAACAGTCCTGGTTGCGACAAGTTCTGTTGCAGTCTTGATATTTGACGGCCTGTTCCCATGTACAATCTTTTCTCATGCAGACCATGCATTTGTTTTGACAGAAATGGGGTAGCCTTTTGCTGTGGTATTTGAGGCATTCTGTACAGATTTCTTTATTGGCGAGAAGTCCTGATATCATGGTGATGGAGTGGAAATGTTGTCCGTCTTTGTAGAGAAATATCTTATCCTCTCTGGTCTTAGACCCAGCATAGATAGTGTCATGACCGGCATCTTTATCTATGACGACTTTCTGTACATTGAGGTGATCTTCGAATTTGTAGAACTCCCTGATTTCTATTTGTCTATCTGACGGAAGATTTACTTCTTTTAGAAGCTGGAGAGCTCTACCTCTTTGAGAGTTTGAGCCTTTTCTGTGAGCTCTTGGTGCCATTATGAGTGCTTTATATTGAGGGTCCCCCTGTAGTTTGGCTATGCAGACTGTAATTGCTCGTGCTGCACAGGTGTAGTCGTCTGCTAATTCGGGGATGTATACCATGCATTTTTTCTTGATGATGGAATTGTTTCTGTCTTTGATGTCAAGGTTTGTGATGGTTAGAGCTCGACGGCCAGTCGTGGTCTTTGTCTGTGTTTGTTGATAAGTAGTCTCACATACATGTCTGCCCTTGTATATAGAGAAGCATCTTCTGCAGATATTACGGGAGTGTAATAATCTCTGAATATTTGAGACTGCGTGAATACCTTGATGATTCTGGTAGAGATAAAGAGTTGTCTCGTTGTATGACCCTCCATATAAGATTTTGTGATCTTGATCAAGTAGAATAATCTGTACATCTAGATAGTTCTCAAACCTTGGGAGGTCTTCTGTCATAACTTGGTGGTCTGGGGGTAACTAAACGCTTCTTAAAAGCGAAAGGGCCATACCAAGTTGAGATTGAGGTCCTCTTTTTTCAGCTCTATATGCTTTACAGAGCTCTGCAGCCCTGGGGTCATTTTGGGCTTTGGCTCTAGCTACAACTATTGCCCTGACAGTCTGCGTATTATCATTGGTTAGCAGGGGTATGGTTATGTAAGACTTACCTCCTCCCCGTCATGATGAAGAGCTCCTACTTCTACCTGGAATGAACTATCGACGCTCATACTCTGAGATGATTGTAGGACCTTTTCCATTCTGTCCATGATGGTCTTTGCTGTGATGAGGTTTTGAGGCCTCATGTGAATGACAATGTCCTGGTTGAGATCCTTATGTTGAATGATGACTCTGGCTCTGTCTTCAGGCTCATGATGCTGCGCAGCTCTGTCAATAACATCTTGAAACATATCTTCAAGTTCTTGGTGTATGTCTAGTAATCTGTGTCCTGTATAATCTTGGGTAAATGTAGCTCTGAAGCTTCTTTCTTCATAGCCAAATCTTCTAGCTGTTCTGTGGCTGGTTTGTGTGATCTGATAAGGTTGAGGTCTTGGTCTCTTTGCTCTGTGTGGTTCTGGTGACAGACCCATTTTAGTCATGGTGGCTGTATGAGTAACTGATGTCATGATACCTTATATATACTGGTGATTATGTAATAAATGCTATTTTTAGATCTATAAAGATATAAAAACCCTGTGATCCTCTCTATGCCTGCGGGAGGTGTGTGTAACAGATTGACATATGATAGCAGGTGGTTATGTGTAACAGATACTGTGAAATTATGATGAGTCATAGAGACCTAAATATATATTCGCTGATGCATGTCAGTAGTCCCTGTGAAATTATGAGGTCTGAATATGTCTGTGCATTGATGTATATTGTTAGTTATAAATTTGTTTTACTCTTGTAATTTAGCTTTAAAATTTCAGAATTAATATTGTGTTTTATAATTAGGGTTTTTATATGTTTTTTACTGATTGTCTTCTTTTTTTCTTTTTTTAACTTTTATTCTTTGTATGACAATAGGTAAAAGTATCCATGCCTTGGTGTACATATATATAATCCACTACATATCTTGTCATGCTCTCCACACTGTTGTGCACTGATACGTGACAGCCTCTTGTGAAATAACCTGTGCATTGATGTGTATCAGTAGTCATTGTGAAATTATGGTTGTGTATTGACACACTCCCCTAGAGATTGTGAAATTTATGATGAGTTATCTGTGTGTCAGTGTGTACATATAGATCTTAATTATGTCGTTAATATGTTGTGTACAGTGTTATGGATACCAAAAAAGAAAGATAATTATGATCATTAATGGGTTTATGTGATGAGCTAACTACCCCATCCCTGATGGTTATGTAACAATTTATGAATATCATAAGAAAATACTTAAGATCATTATTGAGATGATGTAACAGGTTTAGCCACAACCCCCCTCCTGTCTCTTCCTCTGAAAGAGAATAATAATGTTCATTAACGAGTTTATGTAATGAGTTAATTATCGCTGATGGGTTATGTAACAAAATTATGAATATCAGAGGAAAATAATTAGACTCGTTACCGATGTTATAAAATTGTGGTCGTTAATGAGATAATATAATTATGGTCATTAATGATGTTATGTAACGTTTAGCCCCCCTGCTCCTTTTTCACACCTTCTGAAAGAAAATAATTATGATCGTTAATGAGATTATGTAATGAGTTAATTATCACTGATGGGTTATGTAACAAAATTATGAAAATCAAAGGAAAATAATTAGGCTCATTAATGAGGTTATATAATTATGGTCATTAATGAGATTATGTAACATTTAGCCACACCCCCTTTTCACACCTCCCACTGGTGCCCAGTGGGGCGTGAAATAGGGGGCTTTCACCCCTATACATATATTAGTGCTAACCTACAGTGAAATGCTGAAATTTACTGCACCAGGGTTCTCCGTTATCACATATTTATTTTTATTTTCTCTCCTAAGTCACAAGATTTCAAAATTTATAATTGTATTTAGCAAAATGTTAATTGTCATAAATCATACTGAGGAATTAATGGCACTAAAATCATTTCTGTTGCAGTGAATACAGCTCGGTTTGGCAAACAATTTGGTGTAAACATCATCATTCTATCATGTTTAGTTCTCAAGATATTATTTTCTTTAGTTGAGGCAGGGGGACCATGGCATACAGGGTATTATTTGGCAGGAAACTCCAAGCGGCCGCATCGACGTGGCGGCCGAACACGCCCTAGGCTAGCATTCATCGCTTCCGGCTAGGAAAATTGTGTTCAAGTGCGATTATTACAATAAAATGCCGATGACATTGCATGAGAATAGTAGGTTCAGGTCAGTGCTATGCTATACAATGTTTTGGCGAGTTTGGTGGCAATGTATCAAATGAGTGAAAACGATGGTTACTATGGAGTGTGCTTGCGTGTTCATAAAACACTAATCCTGAACCACAAGTAAGTATTTATATAAATTATTTGTTTCCCATGGATGTAGATATTTTAAAAAATTTGTTTAATTCTTTGGTGAACTTAAAATGAAACACTGTCAAATCATATGCTACCATTATTGATTGGTTCAAGCACAGTGGTGCCTCTGGGTAATATATACTCTGTGATGGCCTGTTCAAAGCACTATAGGCCCTGCAGTAGACCACCAGACCTAGCACTGCAGCAACTGGCAGAACTTACTTAAGGGGGGTTCTCACATAGCCGGTTTTCCCGAAAAAGCTGTATTGCTCTCGTAGAATTATGTAATACCCCATTTTGACGACTTCACACCACTGTTATTGGAAGCAAAAAGGGGCAGTGCTTAAAGGCCCCTTCACACTTAGCCAGATCAGACGTCGGATTGTCCTGGAGTATAGCTCCGGGACCTCGTGTTTATTTCCGGCATTGTTTGTCATTGTCCGTCATTGTCCAGGGCAATCCGGGACCACCTTGGGACTCCGGAGAAAAAAATTTAACATGCTCAATTTTTCATGCCGGAGGTCCCAGAGTATTTGATCCATGTTGATCTGTGTAGACTCCCAGTAGACTTCGCCGATCTCTGGGAATCTCCGTATTGACTCGGGCATACTTTGTGGTATCTCCGGCTGTGTCCGGCGTCAATTGGGCATGAATATTTCGCAGCCATTAATGCCAGAGAGTACATTGAGCAACACGGTTCCACACTAATGAACACGGTGTAAAGACCGGTTATATCCTTGAAGGCACCGTGTAAAATCCGGTTCACTCCACACTCTTCCGGGACAATCGTGTTACACGTCGCCAAACTTTTTTTTTTTTTGACATTTAACAGCTCTTTGATTCCGGAACCTCCCGGAGTGAATAAATTTTTACTCCGGGACACTCCGGCGTCTGATCCGGCTAAGTGTGAAGGGGCCTTAAGGCGACGGATGAGTTGGCGGCAGTGAGGTTGGGATCACACGTAGGATACGTACCAAACCCGATGGATGATGCCCGGTCTAATGCCAGGTGAACCACAGACCACGTTTACGATGGGAGACTCCACGGCATCTACGTACAACCCGCAGCTGGTGACTTACTCGTCAGTCACACGTAGCGTACGTAGGTATTGATTTTTATATACATAGAAACCGGTGACTTATCCAAGGTACACATGAGTACACACATAGAAACCGACGGTTTAATCGCACACGTACCTCTCCCGCCGGGTTCTTGACACCCACGTGTGTAATGGTTAACCCACCGGCTTCTACGAGTGTCTCACGTGTAACTTGGCATATGCCATGAGTGCCTCTATGGCAACAACGGCTTCACTATGGTTGTTAACTACAAACAATCATCCGCAAGTTTTCTATGGAATTTTTGAACATGAGCGATTTTGGCGTTTGTTTTTGGTTGAATAATAAATAAGAAAGTTATGGCGAACATATGTGTCACAAATTGAGACGCTACCTGGTCAGCCTGCAGTACTATCTATGTCAACGACTGATTATGCCTCGTTCCCATTGTTGTTGCTATGGGAATCCAGAATGTCAATGGACATGCAAAATTTTGACTGTTCTATCTGTACACTTTTACCTTTATCTAAACCCAGAGTGAGGTTTTGGGGCACGATTTTTGACATTTCTGGTTACAACTTGATAGACTACGATCTCATGCATATATCATGAGGGCGCCCACTGGGGGTGGCTGGTATTAATTTCATAATGTTTTCTAAAAGTATAAGCCATGTACATTAAGCATTTTCCTGCACCAGGATGTCTTATAATACAGTCAATTTCCCTTGTTATAGCAATAGGAGCACCTACATTAAGTGAGCATAAGGCATAATATTTGAATGACATATGTACTTATTGCAGTTATTGATTGCTATACTTCTCATCAAACTAACATTTTATTACATTAGCATGCATGGAATTTGTGCTGTAATCACAGAAATGCACTACCTGGGGTATCCAATGCTAGTCCATATTGGTAACGGAGGTCAGTGGAGACGAGTGTTGTCCGACTCCCTACTGTCATGTTACTTCTCTCAATTAATTTGCTAAAAGTAGACCAGTAGAGCCAACTGAAAGAAAAACACAAGATATCAAAAGGGGAGAACTCAGTCATTCCACATATTCAAATACCCTCTGTACAGTGCAAATAATTGGATTTATATTGATATTAACCATTAAATATAATTACTTTGACGGTCAAATTTCTAATAAATCACATAAGATGAGCCATTGACAAAAAGATAAGAAGATCAGAAATTTTATTTTTCCATTTAATTTGTGAGGGATAAAAACAAGAAACATTGGCCTTTGGTTGCTGCAGCCAATAAAATATTATGTACATATTATGTATCATATTTTGCAAATAATTGTACAAACTCACTCCACATTGGCACATATGGTCAACAAATATCTCAAACAAACTGTAAAATAACCAGGGAATTTTATGTAGAATAGACTGTATTATAGTTAGCCATATATATATATTAAGTTTTTTGGTACATCCGCAATTTAAATGCTGGCAGGGCTCTGTGGCGTCCAAAAGGTTGACATACAACTGAGCAGAATACACTTAACTTCTATTCCAAGATTACATGTAACATCGGCTAGATGTAAGCCGGTTGTGGGCTATGTCCGTCCAACATTGGGCCAACATCAGGCCAACATAGCATGTTATCAGAGTTATTTTTCTTATGAATATATAATCACCACTAATTGCGTTGCAATGATAATTCAAACCATTTTCCTTTATTATGTTTGAACAACATTTTCACTTGAATGAATATCTTTGTGCAATTTAACGTATGTCATCTTGTTTCATTGTATGTAAATATTTGGGCCCGACTGTAGGGTGATGCTTTATAAGACCTATATAAAAAATACTTCATCACATATATAGTGCACAATCATACCCGATTATGCTGATTTAAAAATGTAGAATTAAGTCATCATTGACACAGATTTGCTCATTGACCCAGCATTATGATGATAAGGAATACTGACTTGTTAACAAGTCCAGTCAAATCAACTTTATTACACCCATTTGGGTAATTTCTTTCTCATACACAATAAATTAAACTAGAAGTTAACATTCAGCAAACAGTCAATGTTCTTGCATAGGCCAGCTACTGTATGCTGCTAAAGACTGACCAACCCAATAACCTTCTGTCTGACAACTTTGATGACTACTGACGAACTGACTACTACCAAATGACTGAATAGAATAACCAATTGACTGACTGATTGACCACTTTATGTTTTGACCAACAACTTAAATGCCTAATTACTGACACTCCACTGACTGACTACTGACTACCTGACTATAATTAATTGACTAACTGATTGACCACTCCACTGACTGGCTAATGACTAACTGACTACTAACAATTGACTGAAAGCGCCGTTGGTTTCAGGTCGCAGCTATCCCCTGACTGACCACTCCACTGACTGACAACTGACTAACTGACTACTTACAAAATGACTGAATAACCAATTGACTAACTGACTACCCACTTTAATTCTGGTTGACAACTGCAATGACTGACTACTGACAAACTGACTACAACTAAATCAATGAATAACTGATTGACTGACTGACTAGCCACATTAATTTCTGACTGAAAATTTAAGGGCCTGATGGCTGATCACTCCACTGACTGACAGCTGACTGACTACTACAAGATGACTAAATAACCAATTGACTAACTGACCATTACACTGACTGACTAGAAGATGAGCATCATGTAGAGCCAAATATTAGTTGTCAATTTTGCACCTTTTTTTTCCAATACATAATCATACTGAACAAGTTATACACTTTCCTGTGATGATTTATTTAATTTCAATATTATCTTAAATGTGTTTTCTGGGGTATATGGGTTATCCTCAATAAAATTCAACTGGGCTTTGAGGTCATTTTTCTTACAGTGGGTCTATCTGATAGCGTGCCAACCTCCTGTTGGCCGAAAGTGGGCAAAACTGATGTTGTGCCAACATGATGAGAACACGAGAAAAAAAGATAAAACAAAATATTTATTGGATATTAGGAGTTATTATTAAAGGCTTGTTAATTGAAAACATTACTAGGATACTTCAGAAAAATATTTATGTTGATGTTGATTTAACGTTGACCAGGTATTACAAAATAGTTTAATTATAATATTTGCCAAATATTGAGAAATATGTCATGAAAATTTACTAACTGAAAATGATCATAACAGTTATGAGAAATATTTAGTCTAATACTGACTTAATATTCTCAAAGAATTTCTGCAAATATTTATTCTAATATTTGCCACATGTAGGAAATTCAGGTTAAATTCAAAGTAATTAACACATATATGACTGTGCTATAATTAGTAATTGGTAATATCAGTGCAAAATAGCCTATCAGCAAATCATAAACTAAGATAAAAAAATAGGACTTCAGCAAAACCCAGTGTCAGGACGGAACCACGAATTTGTGATCAGCAAGCCAGCACTCTTCCTACTTTCCCTGCTTGGGGCAGGTCAACATGCACTAATTAGACACAGACTGGGAAACTGAACCCCTCCCTCCTGGGACCCCTCTCCACTCTGCAGTCAGCACTGGAGACAACAGCAGTTTAATAACAACCTGTACACAGACATTAGACAGACATTGCAAGGTATGGCATGCTACAAGGTGAACATGCACAGCATGTAGGTAGGTTACTACCCTTTTTTCAGATTGCATATAATCATTTTCAATATCTATCTATCTATCCAGCTATCTATCTATTTTAATTTGCATACTTTATAAACATTTAGGAAACAAAAGTCTTGAAAAATTAAACAATATTAATTAGTTGTAGCTGGAATTTTAAAAATGAATAACCTTAAATAATTAAATTAAATTATTAATTATAAATAAGGATAAGAAATCTTTATTAATGTGACATGTGCGAATTATGACATAAAAATGTATAATACATGTATATCTTTGTAAAACATAGGATGTTGTCAATTACAATTGTTCATATCTAGTGAATAGTTTTGTATACTCTTGAATTAGATAGAAACTATAAAAGAATAATAAACTGCATTAGACTGTGCAATATGGTATCACATTACATGTGCACCTTGCATAACCCCCTCAATTAGACCCAGATATCTTGAAATTAACTGAAGCAGAACACTCATTAGCATATGTTATAGCATGATAATTCCTCACTAGAGAGATAATGTTCTAAATTATGATTTGAATCGTATTTTATTAATATTTATATTAAATACAATCCACTTTCAATTGATTTATATAATAAATTGAAAGTGACAGTATGTTTGCCATATTTTGCTTTTATATGGTCTATATGCATGACAGTCTGAATTTCAATGCTGATAAATCTATTTTTAAATAATATAAATATGAGTTTTCAAATCAAATCAATGTCAGCTCATGTGCTGTAATTTAACAATTATCCTCTTTGATATATGATTGATAAATTTGACAAATCCTTTGTGTGATTGTCTTTTTTTTTCCAATTATACACATTTATGCCTTCGCTAGAAGTGGATGTAATAAATATGTATATATATATTACAGTTTTGATCAGTGGAGATTGTGGCATATTGTGCTGCCACCTGCTGATAATTGATTTAAACATGTCATGGTTTCATTTCCGCCAAATGGAAATTTTGAGAATATTAAATGATATATTGTTTTCTCCATTTATTTTACATGAATTTTAGTAAGAATAATAGCTTTTATATGTCAGGGCAACTGCTATAATATTATGCTTTCTGCCCAAACAAATTATTATGGATTGTTAGACAATTGACTGGATATTACTCACAGTCAGAGATACATATATATGAACCTCTCCTGAGAACTGTGATATACTTTTGACTCAAGTCTTGAAATACCCAGGCAATATCACACATTTTTCTCAAGATGGATTTGACGGAATACATTATTTTGAATCTTATCTGCTGACTTTAATCTTCTTTATTTTATGACTAATGATAATTCGTTAACCGGACTATCTGGAAAATGGTTTGTTCAGCCATTTCTTGAGTGTAGATTGACATTCCAGAAGAGGTCTGTTTGTTCTTGGAAATCTTCCCTCTCAGCCAAGCCAGTGGCGCTGTATTCCCAAAACGTAATGATGAACTGACATCCGTATAAACCCCATAACTCTACCACAAATGTACATATCACCAACTTATCTACAACGATCTGAACTGAGATCTTTTTAACCTGTGTTCAGTAAACAACATTACATTACACTTGTTATAAGCAAAATATAAGACTTTAATACATGTGTTATTAGATTGATGCTTGCCGTAAAGATGTCTTCTTACATGTTATTAGAGAAGAGTGTCAATAAATCTTGTGTCATTTGAATGTTATTACATTTTGTACTATACTGTTTATTTTGTTGTTTTACAGTCAAAATAAATTTGTGAGAGACAAATGATTTGCATCGTTTGTTATTTGATCATTATATAAGATCTGTCACATAATATTATGATATCATTTATCATACATTTATATCAGTAGTAATTTAAGCCTTTGAAAAATATGTTTGAAAATATTAGTCTGATATAAGAAGGTAATGTCATGCAATCTTTCCAAGAAGTTCTTTTCAACATTGTGCAAAATATTATGAATAAGGTCTGACTAATGTTTTTAGCTGCTTGGGAAAATATCGGCATCATGCTGGTAACTTTTATATTGGCTAAAATTTGTGAAAGCTTGATCAAACCTTAGGAAAATGTTTTGATATAATATTTGGCCGTTGTCATAATAACCTTAATCAAACATTGTGAAAATGTTAGTAAACCTTAAATTCTAATATTTTAGGAAATATTAAGATGATATCATGAAAGTAATAGTTATGGATAAGGTCAAAATCAGATAATGACTCCACATTTTAACCTTATATAATTTTTTCAATTAATATTGGGCTGAGGAATTTCTAATATTGACATAATATCATTCAAATATAAAAATGTTTGACTTAGGGAATCATCTGTGCTTACATAACACTATATATGAGTTGGGGTTTAGTTCATTTGAGTTTCAGGAAAGATAAAATTTAAGAGATGAAATGAAACAAATTATAAATTGTAAATTCCACTGATAAAATGTGAAAAGCCATTGTTACAATGCAATGAATGCATGTCTTTGATGTATGGTGTATCTTATATATATATATATATATATATATATATCAGCACCCCATTTCCTATTGTGATTTGGGTAGGGATGAAATGAGTTCTAATCGGCCAGATAAATCTATTTCCTGTAAGATTTGTTATGAACACATATAATTCCATAACTGTGAAATCTCTAACATGAAACAAGACTTAAAGTTGAACTGTTATTAGCATGAACAACAGAAATAGTGTTGCACAAACACAACAATTACTTCGAACACTATCTAAGATCTTAGAAATAATAATCTATAGAATATGATATGCCATACAGAGCATGTGCATTCATTAAAGTGAACTGCTCATTTTCTTCTAAACTACCAAGTTACTCCACCTACAGTATAATAGTGCCAGCTTAATACATGTGATTTCTTTTTTTTTCCTTTGGTTAGGGGGGGGGGGGGAGCTTTTATCATGTTTTTATTGTTCTGTGCTCTGTTATTTCACCCTATATATTTATCTGGTGCACCTTAACTTTCTTTTTCTGTTACTGAATATACTGTTGTTTTGGAAAGGTTTTGGTTGGAGTCTCTCTGAAGTCTGGGGGTGCAAATCGGCAGCGACATTCCATGTCTTGGAGGTGTCTCATCATATTACGTATACAATGAATATAATTATTTCTTGTATATATGTTATGACAAAATGTCGCTGATATATGTAATATGAAATAACTGATTCTTCTTCTTCTTCTTCTATAAGAGGTTATATAAGTATCTAACATGCAATCAATTACTCTTGCAATGTCAATAGGGATTTAGGGAATCTCTGTCTACAGAACTTGCAATTATAGAATTTATGAAAATGTGACATAACACATTTCTCAATCGTTTTGTTACTATAAAAGGCATTTGATTCTCTTAACCAAAATTGTTTATTTCAGAAGCCTGAACATTATGGCATTAAAGACAATGCACTTCAGTTGTTTACAGATTACTTATGCAACAGATTGCACTACATTCAGTTCAATAACACTAAATCTAAATGAATGTCAATATCATGCAAATTTCCTGATGGATCCATTTTGGGGCCATTTTTTTTTTTTATTTATATTAACAACTTTACAAACTCCGTTAAATAAGGGAATGCAATTTTATTCGCCCATGACACTAACATTGCTTACCATCACCAAAATATTTACATGATTACTCTTATAGTCAATATTGAGTTCTCCGCAAACAAATTATCATTAAATATAAGCAAGACCAAATATGTTATTTTCCATAAAAAAATACTTTTTCTTACATTCAAGATTTTCCAATAACTATCAATAATCAAGTCATAGAAAGATTTAACCAGGTAAAATTCTCAGGCGTAATACTCTATGAAAACCTCAATAGGAACATGTTCAATATCAGGGTAACAAAATATCTAGCATATTACATAATTATGTATATAGTATTTCTAGACTAAAACAACAACTCTCAGAATCTGTTCTGGTTACTTTATATCAAACAATCATTGTTAATTAATTTGCAGAAAAAGGCACTTCGTATAGGATCAAATTATTGGTATAATGCACACAGTGAACCACTTAAAAAAAATAAAATTTAAATAATCTATTTAAGCTACAATGTATTAGAGTAGCTTACAAAAACAAGTTATTTTTATTGCCACCATAACATTCTGCTAGGTTGCCATTTTGCATCCCTAACTCATCATTATATGTTAATACAATTGTGTCCAATATGGATCAGGTTTAATGAACTAATACAGGGGGGGGGGGGAGTGGCTTCTCCATAGCAGCCTAGCAGCCTAGTAGCCTATATATCTTTCTATCCATCTATATATCTATCTATCCATCTATCTATCCATCTATCCATCTATCTATCTACCTATCTACCCATCTATCTATCTACCTATCTATCTATCCATGGATCCATCTATCTATATATGATTGTCATCCATTCTTTCACTCATCTATCCATCCATTAGTCCATTCGTTTATTCATGAGCATTCCATCTTTCACACAATTATTTTTCATTTATTTGCATCTTAATTCACGTTTTCATTCATTCATTCATATTATATTATAATATTTATGATATTGGTCAACTTTCCCTCCTTGACTATGTGCAACTACTGCCACATTCATACATTCTTTCCTTCATTCTATCCTTCATTCATTCGTTCATGCATGCAATCATTCATTCATTCAACCCTCCTTGACTGTCTGCAACTACAGCCACATTAATTCATTTATTTAATCATTCACTCAGTCATTTATTCATTCACTCATTCATTTATTTATTCCTTCACTCATTCCTTCATTTATTCCTTCACTCATTAATTCATTCATTCGTATTATGTTATTTATGATATTGGTCAACTTACCCTCCTAGGTTGTCTGCAACTACAGCCACATCCAATCATTCATTCATAAATTTATTCATTCATTCATTCATATTATATTATTTATGATATTGGTCAACTTACCCTCCTGGGTTGTCTGCAACTACAGCCACATTCATTCATTCATTCATAAATTTATTCATTCATTCCTTCATTCATATTATTTATGGTATTGTTCAACTCACCCTCCTTGATTGTCTGCAAGTACTGCCCTGGGATGTTTCACATTGCTTACAATGGTCGTCCATGTGCCTGCATTGAAGTTAAGGATCTTGATCGCATTTCCATCATAGTCCGGCACAAACAGGTTACCTGTTGATGGCTCGAACGGCTGCAATGAAGATGGTATGGATATATATTGAGCATCTTCTTCTATCACTCAAAAAGAATACAATCTATGACTGACTGACCACAGCCATGCATGAAATATATAATTATGACAAGTTGGTTAACTTCTTCATTCCTGCAATCAGCTCTTTCAATGTTATTCAAAGATAAAGAAAAAAATAGAAAACCTTTGACAATTTTGAAATATGCTGCATAATTAACTGGTGTGAAATTTTAATATCAGAAAAAAAATCTTACATTCAATCCTTGTCTATGGCTTACAAACTATAGGACAAGTGGTTCATTGTTGGATTAGTGGAGTCAACTCTTCTGACTTTGTGACAAACAAAATAAATATATAACTTTGCTAAGAAATCAGAGTGGGAACATCATATTATATCAGCAAAAAAAAAAATAAGAAAAACTTAAAGAAATCATGTATTGTAGAAATTACCAGATTACAAAGATTATACATAGCAAAATTAGAATAAACCAACCATCTGGAGAATGACCAAATGTGAGGAAGAAATACCAGAAATTAATTTAACATTGTAATAAAAAGAAAAAAATTGCTTAGATTTTCAACACTAGAACACAAATCGGCATGTTTTTGTGATGATGGAATACTCAGAAACTCATAATATGGGAAAATAAAAGAAAAACATGGAAAGCACTGTCACTGATAAACCACATTATATGCTTATGCTTTCAGAAAAGGTGATATCAACACCCTATTATCATGTTGTGGACTGTACACCTTATTTTTCACCAATTCAACTTTGCGTTGAAAAAAAAATGGAGGGGGGGGGGGCAATTTTTGCGGAAGACGGATGGCCTGAGAGGGGTCCATCTCCCAATATAATTAGGCCATAATAACAATTCTTGAACAAAATTGCTATTTGTATAGTATTTATATTTGCTTAGTTTATAGTCAAGAGATTAGCTGTGTCATTAAACATGAATTAATTGTGTTCTATGCTATGGAACTCTTTTTAGAATTCTATAAGAGGACACAAAGACATATTTGTCAATAAAATAAATATATAAATAGAATAGTTTAATTTGAATTCATGCAACATGCAGTGCAATTGAGCTACACGGTTGACCAGAGCTTGAGTGATGAATAATATGTTTATGATATTTTTTTGGTAAAGTTTTGAAAGGAGAAACAGTGCAATAACATAATTGTCAGCACGACGAATTAGGCCTAATCTATTATTCTATTTGTGTATTTTGACTTCTTCATCTCAATTTTTTAATTTAGACTACCTCAGATCATGGGGTAATTTGTGACAATCTCAGAACAAACACATTGTGTAATGACTTTACAAAAGTAAGGATAGATAGACAGATAGATAAATAGATAGACAACCTCAGATCATAGGGTAATTTGTGACAACCTCAGAATAAAATCATTAATGACTTATTACAATATTTTACTTTGACACACCACCAAAAAAAAAAGAAAGAAAAAGGAAAAAAAAGGATCCTAGATATAGCATTTCTCAATAGGTAATTTGAAATTGCGTTGATTGCTGAACACAATATTATAGGACAAATCTCCGCATTATTTAACTGACATCAAAATATAAGCTTTTATTTCATAATCAATGAGAGTTACCTATACTTGCAAGGTGTCCTCATTAGCGAGTTTCCAATATTCCAGAGAATGTGTCTGTGAGAGACTGAAGTCTGTATGTCTTTCTGTATGTCTGTCTGTTTGTCTATCTATCTATCTGTCTATGTAGCTATCTATATATCTATCTATCCATCTATCTGTGTGTCTAACTATCTATCTGTCCATCTATCTATCTGTCTATTTATCTATTGTACATCTACCTATCTGCCTATCTACCTACCTACCTACCTGTCTATCTATCTATCTATATCTCTATCTATCTATCCATCTATCTATCTATCTATCTATCTATATATCTAACTATCTAACTATCTATCTATCTATCTATATTACTTCATACTGTCAATCATCGAAACACAAAGGAAAAGTACTATATTACACCCTTGTTAAGTGCATCCCTAAATCTTTTTATAAACAATTAAACCCAATTAGGTTACCTAAGGTTGATAACTGCCTATTACGACAACCAAAACAATAGTAAAAGTGAAATGTCTACCTTCCTATAATTTGCAAGCATGTGTCACTCTAAAAAGCCTTGTACAATTTGTGGTCTTGAATATTACAAAATACTAGCTAGCAAGGAAACTCGGCTAGTCCCTGAATCTTTCAGTGATCAGAGTGTGTATTTCTGTGTACGACAAATCATGAAGGAGTGTGAGCAGCAGTGTAAAATGTTGGATGATTGCAGTTCTTCCCATACTATATCAGAATTGGCAAATTTAAGAGATGGACTGTTTGATTCAATTCTTACTAGAAATTAGACTATTGAACTTTTAAATACTCTTTGCTTACAATGATTCAATTAATTTATTCGATTGTAAATTTTTAAATGTGATATGATTGTATGACTCAAGCTTTGTACCAATGGTCTTTAACAATTACTGGCTGTCTGGACATATACATTTCTAATTAAAACAACAAATTTACAAAGGTAAAGAAAGAAAGAAAGAAAGAAAGAAAGAAAGAAAGAAAGATAGATAGATAGTTATTTAAATAAAAAGAAAATTGATTAGCCTACATTATGTGCAACCTGACTTGTTTTAATACAATTTAGTTGCATGATGTTATCCTTTGTTATTTGCCTTTTCTTGACAAGATACGTTATAGAAATATGATGTCTAAATAACCTGGTCTAATAACTATTAATAACTCTAATTTCTATGTGACTCAAACAATTATTATTTTTTTTTTTATGAATTTGAGTTTTTGCATGCACTGCCACTTGCACTTGGACAATTCATGGTAATAAGATATTTTAAGTAAATTCCGATTTAGTTAATGGACTTAAATTTCATGGGTTGAAGGCATCTTACGATCAACGACCCCAGGGCCTACAGTGTTAACTGAAAGGTTAGTTACGGACGCTGGATGATGGATATGGATGGGTAAAAAAATGCACAATTGATAATGTGTATGCAGATCACAAAAAACTAACATAAGGAAAACCAGCTGTGTCCAAAAGTTTAAACACTTTAAAACATGACTTCCGCTAATAAACCTATGTCCAATGCAAAAAAAAAAAGTAAATAGTCATACATGCTCATTTAAGCTTTTTTTCTTGACTTCAACATAAAGCAATGGAGAAAAAAGATCAAGCCCATGTAGTAAATGTGTGCATTTTCACTTCTTGTCAAATGCCAAATTAAAATCATGGTTTTAAAAACTAAACATCTCACAAAAAAATTTTTTTTGTCGGAGATCTGTATGTAGTACATTATGAATTAAATTGTGCACATACCCTTTCTGTTTGCTCTGTCCACCAAAAAAATTTATAAATAAATAAAAGAAAACTGATGGGGGAGGGGGGGGGGGGGGGTCTTCAGCTCAGACTGGTGACGTCACTGTGGGTAATTACCATTGCTGGTTTTCATGAGATTTAAGAAATTTCATTTTTTAACCGCTTTTGCTAAGAAAATATTATTCATTCTCCTTCATTTTGTGTACAATGATATGTATTCAACATGGCTTGATAAATGATAACATTTGATGCATCAGAGGTTTTCTCTAACACAAGTTACTCTACCTATGTTTGTGCAATAATGCAATTGCAGTTCTGGAGACTACTGCAGCCTTGAATTTAAATTCCTAGAATATCCTTTATAAGTTGTTTTTTTATAACCTAGGTGGTTTTTTTATTGGCGTTGAAAATGAATGTTTTCTAGTTACCATAAACTGATTAAATTCAGTCAATTAAATTTTGTTCATTCAGATGATAATACTGCAATTACAATGAAATTTCCTTACTTGTGGAGATGAAGTTTGTTGTGTTAGAGGTGAGTGTGAGCCTTCCTATGCCCCGACTGCCAAGTGATGTATCTGTCCAGTATATGAGGTTTCTAGCAGGGTCATGTGCAACTGCTGCTGGGCCATCAACAGATCCATTTACCCCAACAAGGACACCTCCTGATGCAGCCATCCTGTAGATATTTCTGCGACCTTGGTCTGCAATGTAAAGTTGGGGAGGACTGCCAAGGGCTGCAAATGACACAAACAAAAGAAAACCATGAACACCAAGCAGGTGATGATGATCAAGAAGATCATAGTGGATGAGGTCTCTTGACTGAGGTCTATCTGCTTGACAAGTATGAGTCTAGTTGACAATCAAGCTGCTTGACAAATGTGAATAATCTGGACAGTATTCAGTCTTGTGTTGATTGCACAGAGATCTGCACACTTATGGGACAATGGCAGCAGAAACCAGAGATATAAGGATATAATTATGCGCATTAGTCAAAATGAGCATTTCGAAACTTTGCTCCATTGTTAATTGACATTTGATAGATATTTTTTTCATTGTAATCAATATATGAATAGCCTGCCACAAAGATTTTGCTGCAGAACACGAATCACTATTCAAAGCATCCTTGCAGTTAGGACAACTCGATCGATGAATTTGCATTGCTTTAAGCTATGTATCGCAGCATTTGCTAATTGCTTCCTAAAGATTGAATTTCAATGCATATGTTATCTAAGTTCGAGTTTCATAGTTCTTGTTATCTCAATTTTACAAATTAACACCGATTTTGATAGATCCTGGATCATTCCAGGCACACCATGCAAGTGTTGCACTCAAAACATGGCTCATTTTGTTGTTCGCCTATATTATACTATAAAGAACCACAGACAGAGAAAATCAAGCATTGGGCAATAAGTGATGTATTAGCAAATCCATTGATAGTTTGCAGAATTAATGTACTTCGCATGATAACAAATCTGATAAAGTGTTAGATCCCTAGTCCTAATGGTTGCCATGGAAACGTGCTAATGGTTGCCATGGAAACGTGGTTTGTAATATTTGCCCTCTGAAGGTTCAATAAAACCAAAAAATATTTAAAAAGAAAATAGAGCAGTTTGGCTTTTTAGGTAATACATGATAAGATGCTAGGGTGAAAAAAACCCAGCCATGATTTTCATCAATCTCATTCTTTTCATCGAAGAGATCACTTGGGCTAGTATTATTTCCAGAGAGCTATACTGAGGCATGAAGCACAGAACATGAGTGATCAAAAATCAGGACATTTTCTTTACACACAGAACAAACCATTGTATGTACCAGTTGCACTGACATTTGGTCAACACATTTCCATCATAAAATTTGGTGGAACCCATAAAATTAAATTGCTGCCATCATTGGCCATAGAGAAATTTTTCAATTTTTTGGAAACAAAATGTTAATACTTGATTGCAATTTAAATATGCTTGATTAATTGAAACCACACAATCAATATATTCATCTGCAAGGAAATTTCTTGGTGTTCCTTTGATACCTTACTTGATGCTCCAGTTTTATTCAATTGTGGTACATTTAGTAGAACTTGATTATCCTGCTAGTTGGAATTGTGAAATGCATATTTTTATTTATTTTTTATTTTTTGGAAATTTTTTTACATAGGTAAAACTACGGAGCCCCTAAGAGGACATGGCAGAAAAAAAATGAATTTTTTCCGAGTTCATTAACTCGTGCGCACGGCTAAATTTCATTTTTTGCTGTCATGTCCTCTTAGGGGCTCCGTAGAACGGTCCTACTATGTATATACAAATGCGCTGCACATAGCAAGCTCAATAATCAATATTGAAATGGCTAAGGAAATTAAGTTATAACAAGCTACTGGGAAATTCAGAAGAAATTATCACAAGTTACTGCTCAAATTTTGAAATTATATTAAAATGCTTTCATGATGAGTAGTGCTCCATGTAAGTAAAAGTTAAAAATTTAACGCAAAACAATTAAATACGATTTATTAATATAAATTTAGTTAACTTATAATGCTATCATCCGACTACCAATCATAGTTCACCTCATTTTAATTCTCTTCATCCTAACAAAACCGAGCTGCTGAGGCTTCCTCAGCATTCATCTTCAGCCTTTCATTTTGTGTGGGTGTCTACAAGAGCAATGTCTTAGTGTATATGTTTCAATATATATAGGCTTATGCTGCCCATAAAAGGCATTTTCTATTCACGCTATCATGTGTGTCTGCCTTTATTATTTTGGGTTAACTGTTATAATTGACCTGGCAACTGGCTAACTTTTGCATTAAGAGTTGAAAAAAGAAACCATGATGGAGCCGATGCCATGTCAGTGGCAGATCCAGAAAATTTGAGAGGGGGTAAAAGTCGGCGCCCCCCCCCCCCCCCATCTGGATCCGCACCTGCATGTTACTCATTCTTCTAAACAGTTTAGTCTTTTACATGCATAAGCATAGATACCAAATACCAGCAAAATTAGATTTGGTACAGTGTCATTGAATAACAATCACGTGGTCTGCATTTATTTGTTATAAATAAATGAAGAAATGACATGGCCTGGTGGTTAGAGCTCTTTAGATTAGAAGGTCCTGGGTTCAAAGTTATAAACCCTGACCATGGCTTGACAGAACTAAGTAGATCCTCCTTGAACCACTACTCCACTTCACCAGGGTGCTGATGGCTATTTGGCTATAGGCAGTAACGGCAATCAATTGTAGAGTGCTGTTTACCTCAGGGAGCTGAGAGAGGCTCATGCATGAACAGTTCTGCCATAACAGACTTTTACCCCACACTGACGTTTCACTATCTAGAATGGTTAACGCGATATTCACAAATGGATAGGACTACATGTCACACATTGCCAGCAGGGATTGCAGGGACGATATGAATAACAATATCACTGAGAGAGAATAGAATGTTAGAAGAATAATGGGCTTATTAAGTAAAAAATTTAAAGAAAAATTACTTGGGAATTATCCATCTATTGGTTATAACAGTATTAAGTACAAATGCTGACCACACCCATGTCCATCAACACTTTTAATCAAATAGTAACAAAAAAGGTCAGTGCAAAAAGAATATCAATCATAGGCAGTTTTATCGTCGTGATAAACAGTCGGAATTATCAGTATGTTATGCAGTTGGATGTAGAATGTCTTGCCAGACGACAACAGGGTCACAATTAAAAACAGTCTTTTAAAAATTTAGGTCACCTCCTTTAGAGCAAATGAAGACACTGAATTTTCTATCACTTTTCGGGAAATGACTTAAGAAGTATGTCCCAGTTGCAAAACAAGGGTGGGTTGAATATTTTAGAAACGGGTGGAGCTTTCTAAATACTGATATAATAGCAAGGGCATACCCTCCACCACTGCATTTGTATTTCTGTTCAAGTCAAGATGGACAACCCAATCCTTCTTCTCAGCTTCTACATTGCATTCAGCAGGTATGACCTTGCGTTTATATTTTTACCCACTGTCAAAACATTTGCTGAAGGTATTGTAGTTACTATGGTCAAAAGTTGTCAGCCGGGCAGGCGGGCAAGCTGACGGGTGGGCAGCACACCCTGTTTGTAACTCTACAGTACATTGATGTGCCTTTTGATAATTGACATGTCTCAGTTATGCTTGGGGAAAATATGCTTAATATAGTGAAGTTGTGCTTTTGGAGTTACATGGTATTAAAATAAACAGAATTATAGCAATGAGTGAAAAATCTGAAGCATATTTTCTCAAACCTACATATCTATATGTATGCTATTATACCACCTACAAGCAGATATGCGGATGTAAAAAGTAGAAATTATAGTGCTTTTACTTTCAAAGTTTAATTTTTACATTTGTTTTACACTTCGCATAATAATGTAATATGATAAATTTGCTGAAAATTATACTGTTTGCAACATTCCCTAAACCCTGGTACTCCATGTTGCCAACTTTTTGGAGAATTAAAGTGTATATATATTTTGGAGAATTACAGTGTACAGTATATGTATGTTTCCAAATTTGATAACCTTATTTTTCATTTTCTTTGAATTTACCAACAGACAGACAAAAGACATTTATTTGGACATAATGTGCAAGTAAAAGTTTGAAAATCAAGAAATTTCCATGGAGACCCACATTAAGGCACTGAATGTCGTAAGCATGTGGGCCGCCACATTGTAACTTTAACATAAGACAAATACTAAGGAGAAAATGTGAAAATTCATATTTTCCCAAATCTCCACGTCTTAAATTCTATTATCATAATGCCTACATGCATGAAATTTAGCTATACAATTGTCTAAATAACACGACTTTCACTTTCAAAACTTTAAAGAGAAATTTATTCTTTATAATAATGGAAAATACAGAAAATTTCTCAAATCATTGCAATTGCTACGTGCCTTAAACCCTGGTATATAACGTATGTTTACAATGACATCAATAATATTTTGGAGAATAAAAGTGCATACATGTACAGTTGCTGTCATAAATGCTTTTATACAGCTGAGTATTATACAAACATTTTATTGTGACAACAACTCTGTGGTAATATTTACAATCAACAATGGTTTTAGTATAGAGAATATCACGTGAATTAACTGAATCAAGTGCAAATCTGAGGCATAACCACTTTTACAAGGTATTATGAAACATTTTTCTTTTATAAAGTCTAATACTGCTGGGTCATAAAAGTACATAAACTAACTTAAATGGCTAATGGTTTGTCCAATAAAATGTTTTACTGCAATGAAAAAGCTTTGGTATTTTTTCACACACATATTTAGCTAAATTCTGGTGATTTTTACTATTTCTTTTTCTGATTTAAATGATGTCACTGCCCCGAAATTGACTCCAGCCACTAAATTTCCATTGAATATTTAAGTTTTGCTGTTTTTAACCATTCTAAGATGTCTAATACATTTGAATCAAAACATACTGATGCCTAGCGAGACTTATAGTCATAGCATTGCCATTTTTGAAGACCCAGTTGCACCCAGGCTTTCAGTTTTCAGTTTTTGATTTGCTGATTTCCAAGCACTCATTCAATTTGTAAGATACTATCACCTTCAAGAGATTTCCAGGCACACATGCTTCAAACCAGCACCACTGCATAACGCTCCCTTCACCATGTTCAATTTTGCTCACCATAACCTGATATGACCAATTCTAGTTTTGTCACTCCCCAGAAAGCTTTCCCAGTGTCTGTTAGTAATCATAATCAAGCTGATGAAGGTCTATTCTCATGCAGTGGCAGTTGTGTTCTTCAGCCCTGGTGGTGATATGTCCATCGAACTGTACTGGCAAAAACTTGCATTTCCTCCGTTTTAAATTCCTAGAATATTTAAACTTTTCAACCTAGGTTTTGTTTTGACCTTCCTAAAGTTGATGGAATCTTGAAATATCAATGAATCTTGAAATATCAATGAATGCTGGGCAATCGGCTGAACACTGAAGTTTGGTTGTACTTGTCTTTTTGCAAAAAGTCGATTATACAAAAACATAAGTCACACTTGGTAACTTTATATCTGATTTTAAACATGGTGAAACATCCTGGAGTGGCTGAAAGAGATCAAGATAAATATTTGATCAAAGATACCAATTAGATCATGAAAAAAGTTGAGAAAAATATCACCAGAATTTGGCTTCAATATGTGTGGAAAAGTACATAAAGCTCTAAGACTTCCATTTACACTAACATTGTTTATTGGACAAACCAATAGCTATATTGAAGTTAATTTTTTGTTTTTTGGAACTGTCATCTGTAAAGGTAGATGTTTGGAACAGTTGCTTTGTCTGAAAGTTGTGTGTAATTCTTGTGCAGACACAAAATAAGAAATTCAAGAACCAAAAATTACTCAGACACTCTGTTAATTAGGTAAAAGACAATCATTGTCATTGTTATGATGCTGGTCATCTAAAGCATTAAAATTAATAATTTGAATTGGGCCAATTTCATCACATTTTTGAATTTGTTATGAGGATGTGGCCAGGTTGAAACTGTAGGAATCGCCAATGGCAAAAATAACAGAAATTAAAGAACATGCCACGAATAACAATTGGTTTAACCCACAAAACTTGTTTATGTCATTGTCATAGCTTGGTAAGCCTTTTGTTTTGCAATTGAACCTGTATTCTTTATTAGAGTAATTTGATATATCGAATTGATAAAAAAATTATAATAATAAATTTGATTAGTGTGACAAACCATATGACTGGATGAACCTCTAAAGAAGACCAGGATTGGGGTCAATGGTCACATGACAAGAATATCAGACGTTGAGCTCATTAACTAGCAGTTAAAGTTCAGCAGGCTTCCAATATTGATGCGAGAGCCTTACTTTTGACCCCCAACAAGTAAAATGTTGATTCCATGGACTTGGCTCACAAATATTACCAAATAAAACAAGCCGACAGATTTGTCCAGTCTTCATCAAAATGTGTCCAGTATGCCAGGTTACCATTGTCAAACATAGGGTTACTTCTACTAAAATCTTACTTATGTCTGAAATCTAAAATGTCTGAAACATTTTCGGTTTGGCTGTATGATGGTTTTTTTTTTCTACTTTTTTTTGCCAAGTGCCTAGGCACTTAACCAGTTAATACCCTATGAAAATATGCATAATTATATAATCTTCCTATTTTAACATTTTGCACTGAAAAACAGTTCTAATTTTGTGCCCTAATAATTAAGTGTATCGCTGATTACTAAAAAAATTACAAGGTTAGATCTTTTATGTTACTAAATGCTAAATGATAATATTTAGTTATTGGGAAAAACTGGTTTTTTGAGGCCGCCATCTTGGATTTATGCTAATTTGGGGGTGTTCCACTACCTGGATTTTCCTTGATTTTTAGTATGTGTTTCTAGAGGCCCTTGGGGTTCAAATGGCACTGGAATAATTTCTGTTGCAATTTGTTCCGGGTTCAGCCCAATATTTTCATATTCTACTAGCCTAATAAAACGAAATAAATCATATATATATATATATATATATATATTTATTTATCACTTAATTTGCACTTAATGCCAGCAGAAAAGTAAGTGTATAAATTGTCTTTTGTCGGTTAAATAATGCATTTTTACTCATAAAATTCCCTGAATTTTTTTCTTCAATTAAACGGAGTTGTACATGGTTTTACACAACTCTGTTTACTACCTTATAACACTGTTTATACTTGCATAGCAAGTGGTAATTTTACACTCTTTTCAATTGCCTAGCAATGAAGTAGATGAGAAGTAAATATTGATACAACTACAAGTCCAACCAGCTTAATAATTCACCAACCAACTTAATGTAAATACTTGAAATTTGTAGACAGGAAAGCAGTGAACCAAGTGGTTATTGTATTTTATGACAAAATAAATTACACCCCCCCCCCCCCCATTGACAGGTGGTGGGTCTTGATCATCAAGAAATAACATCTTTAGTTATTAAAACATATAATTATGAGTTTTCGGTCAAAGATAATTGATGTAATTTAATATAAATATAAGAGTTGTACATTCATGCTTGTACAAGTGTATCAGATTACAATTTAATCCACAACAAGTGTGAACTGCCCACAAACGGCAGTGTACTACTACTACCTGTTGAGTTGAGAAATGGTAACTTTTCAAGTAAATGTTAAAAATGTGTAGAACTTTGCAAAGGGACAGAAATTTTGGACAATGTTTTATTTACAGTGTAAATGAAGCCATCCTGTATACTTCTCCAGAACCTGAAGCATATGAATATGAAGCTATTTCACCTGCAGCTGTAACTGCATTTGACGAATATGATGATGGTAGTATTGCATACTCTGACTACTCCGATAATATCTTACAAGATACCGTCCATGTAAGCTTGAATTAATTTGGCTCGTTTCTTAGCAACGCTTCAGAATCATGCAAATCTATGCAATCTGCTCCATTAATAGTTTAGTTTCTAATTTCCCCATGTATTGACACCCCGGGTTCAAATCATGTACTAATATGTGAATGCCTCCTCATAGCAGCTTAAAATAACAATTTGGTTAACATATTTGAAATGTTTAAGATTAAACTGATACTCACAACTAAACTAAGAAGGTTGAAGCTTTCGCCTGACATCCGCCAGGCTTTTTCTGCAAATGAGTATGTCGGCCTTATCACGATTTAGATTTGGAGCTTGCTGCCTGATGCACATGGCCTCTTAGAATCCTCTTTGCGACCATCTAGGTTCAGTGTCCAAAACTCTATTTTTCTAATCCAGTTGATGATGGTGATTCACCACATGGACTCCAACTGGTGATGATTCAAGTTGGTTAACATGGCAATAGGTCTGCATTGCTATGTTGCCTAACTGATGTTGGCCCAACATATGAAAAGGTCTTTATTATTATGTTGCTTAGCAATAGGTCTGGATTGCTATGTTGCCTAACTGATGTTGGCCCAACACAAGGAAAAAGATCTGCATTGTCACGTTGCTTGGCTGATGTATAGAGAGCTCAGGATGTGGATGTATGCTTTGAGTGTAGTTATCACAGCTTTGTGACACAACAATTGTCAATGCTAGAAAATGTTTATTAAAATTCAATTGCTAACAAGATGCTAAAGGTTTAACCTCAGAGAAATTTATCTATGGGAAGGTTTAATGTCTACTAGATCCAAAATGTTACTATTCACTGAAAGGAATGCAGTGCAATAGTTATTGATGTGCTGTGGTGATTTCTTTAACATGATGGAGCTGCTTTGAAGTTTGTAAGTTTAATTCATTAAACCATGATAACTTTGATGTATTTATACTTTTGCCAAATGTGTATGTCTCATGATAGCTACAATAATACATTCTAAATGTACTATATAATCAAACAGTTTACCCAAGTATGCATGTTTTCATGTCTTGTTAGGATTGTATGACTTTATGTGTATTTATGCTTATGTTTCTGCTTTACAGATTCACCAGTAAGTCAACCCTATTCTGCATGAAATAAACACTTAGTTCCATCAGCTCAAGTTTGATCTTCTTCAGGGCCGTCACAGTCACCTTGCTTTGTTGATGTTGGCCCGACATATGGAAAAATGTCTGCATTGTTATGTTGCTTAACTGATGTTGACATATGGAAAAATGTCTGCATTGTTATGTTGCTTAACTGATGTTGACATATGGAAAAATGTCTGCATTGTTATGCTGCTTAACTGATGTTGACATATGGAAAAATGTCTGCATTGTTATGCTGCTTAACTGATGTTGACATATGGAAAAAGGTTGGCATTGTTATGTTGCTTAACTGATGTTGACATATGGAAAAAGGTTGGCATTATTATGTTGCTTAACTGATGTTGACATATGGAAAAAGGTTGGCATTGTTATGTTGCTTAACTGATGTTGACATATGGAAAAAGGTTGGCATTGTTATGTTGCTTAACTGATGTTGACATATGGAAAAAGGTTGGCATTGTTATGTTGCTTAACTGATGTTGACATATGGAAAAAGGATGGCATTGTTATGTTGCTTAACTGATGTTGACATATGGAAAAAGGTTGGCATTATTATGTTGCTTAACTGATGTTGACATATGGAAAAAGGTTGGCATTGCTATGATGTACAAGTCCTGTTCTCACTTCCACGATTTTGACTAGCATATTCCTAAGGCATTATTAGAGGTTGGCTTTATGATTGGGAGCCATCTTAACATGTCAAAGCCTATCTGGAGGCTTCTTCAGAGTCGATTCAAAATTTCTTTCATGGCCCTACTACTTCAGGAATTTGTGGGTCCTTCACAGCTTATTGTGCTATGTCATAGGTCGTCGGACAGCATAGGTAGTCGTAATCTTTCTGGGTGGCATCGTGTTTGATCCTCATATGATGTAGTTCAGGTTGATCCGGCTAGGAGCCACATATATTCTATGATGATCTACATCAGTTGTCATAATAATTTGTCAAAAAACCTAGCCTTGTCATACAATTACTTTACTTTGTTGTCATATAAACATAGACAGACTGCAGCCATCTTAGTTGCATAGTATTGTGTATTATTTGTTGCTCTTCCTAGCAAGGTCGTAGCTAATTAACATTTTGACATCATTAAAGCCACGGATGATGGCAATACTAAGATAAGGATCAATCAGCACCATATTATTGGTGGATCTTGAAAGGCCCAACATACGGAAATAGGTTGGCATTGTCACATTGGTGAGCTGTTTGACTGTCATCAAAATCTCAGCTCGTTGGTATCATGGAAATTCAGACACAGCAAATCTATCAGTTTCCAGGAGATCCATTCAAAGATGTGAAAGTCAAAACCACTCTTGTAAGTAAGTATGTAATTTATTGCAACTGATAATACATTATATTGTGGAGTTGAAATGTGAAAAAAAAAAGATATACCACAGTAAAACTGATTATATACAAACATAAAATATTGGGCATATAAAAGATTACAAAATAGGTTGATTAATCATCGAGTGGGTCCGAGTTTGCATTCAATAATTACACTAGTATCGTCTACGTACTTAATACATTAGTCAATACATGATTTGGAGGACATAAGTCATTTATGTGAGCAACGAAAATAAGTGGGCCCATCAAAGTACCTTGAGGTCATCCAGCGGTCATTCTTGAAACATCGGACACCTATGGACTAAGTTTTACAGACTGGCTCCGATCGCTCAGAAAACTAGCTGTCCAGCTAACAAGGCTATCATGGATACCCAAAGCACTTAACTTACTCAGAACTATGGAGCAGTCCAACAAATCAAAAGCCTTGGCAAAGTCGACCAGTAACAACCTCACATGTGTTCCCGAGTGGTCTTTCATCTTAGCTATGTAATCAAGGGGGCCAGCAAGGAAATGGGCGAAATCTTTGAGAACCCATGCAGGTATAGTGTCAGGTCCAGTACAGTTAGTTTCATTAAAAATGGCCTGTCTGTCAAATTGAAAATTAAAACAAAGCTGTGATAGCTGGCTACTCAAAACTAGATCTAAAAGTACTTATTTATGATAGAATAGATTAGTTTCTTACAATTACCAAGGTTTATATTTATATTGTGATAGATGTAAGCAGATTATTAGCTCTAGAAGTGGACAGAAGCAGCTGGCTTTAGCATGTTTAGACCACAGCCAGGTACAGGTCGCTACAGACAGCTGGAGTTGACAGTATTTTATAAAACTAACTGCAGCTTTGTTTGTCTTCAAAGAAGAGGAACAGTCTTCAACATCACTTGTATCCAGTAAATACTCATCAAGAAGTACAAATGAGCTTAGCATATAGAGATTATCATCTGAAATAGCATGTAGATGGCTCCCCCCAGAGGCAAAGAAGTCATTGATCTTGTTGGCTAAGGCTGACCAGTTTCCTTCACATTCCACATATGCCATGTTATGCCATGCATATACATTGGTAGATAGACAGAGCAGTTTTTTCATGCTTTTCCACCAACTTCTGCTGTCAGAGACCTTCAGACGAGCAACTTGTTTGCTGTAGAATACATATTCAAGTTTCTTGGACAAACAATTAATTTTATTCCCTTCGACATCGATATGTTTTGAAGTCTCCATTTACAAATGCAAATTGCCGCCTGGTAATCAGTGACTTGAAATGGTCTGTGACACATGGCTTGTCTTTGCTATGGCGTTTGACAAGTTTAGTTGAAAAGAATCGGTCCATCAGATTAGACATTGTCTCTGTGAAAAACGTGAGCTTCTCATGATATGACTGCATTTTGTATAAAGTCTCCCATTTAATGCGAGACATCTCGCAGTAGAGCCTGACCTTTTCGTTGTGACCCTTGACTCTTGTAACACACGTTTGTTCAGTACCCATGTCATATGAAGAATCTCTGCTTGGGTGACTCACAAAAGCATTGTGGTCTGACGAGCCAACTGGTGGAGCAAAAATTGGCAACATATCTGTGAAATATTTGTCAAGAATTGCACTGCTGTGTCGGGCTTCTTATTATTTGCTTAACCGTCAAGTGGGGTACCAGCAAACGGTTAGTGATAGAAATCCCCTACTAAAAGCAGTCTACTGTAAGGGTGATGTTTTTTTATGTAGTCAACAAAGATAATAATATGATTACTCATACTTCTATGGCCTTCGGATGTGGTGGCAGTATGGTAAATTACTCTAAGTACGTTTTACTAAACTTGCACGGCATCTTGTTGGACCAAACAGTGAGCCAGAGCGTTTCAAAACTTTCATATTGAGCAGCAGAGTATGGGCCAAATTTATAACACAAAAGTCCTCATTTGATGTGGCAGAAAAATGTTTCAGTTTTTTTACACTTTAGATAGAAAAAAGAATTACTGAGTTTACTTAATATGGCATTCATACTTCAGACATTAATAGCAGAAGACTAAGCCTGAGTTTACTTAATATGGCATTCATACTTCAGACATTAATAGGGGAAAACTAAGCCTGAGTTTACTTAATATGGCATTCATACTTCAGACATTAATAGCGGAAGACTAAGCCTGAGTTTACTTAATATGGCATTCATACTTCAGACATTAATAGCGGAAGACTAAGCCTGGGTTTACTTAATATGGCATTCATACTTCAGACATTAATAGCGGAAGACTAAGCCTGAGTTTACTTAATATGGCATTCATACTTCAGACATTAATAGCGGAAGACTAAGCCTGAGTTTACTTAATATGGCATTCATACTTCAGACATTAATAACGGAAGACTAAGCCTGAGTTTACTTAATATGGCATTCATACTTCAGACATTAATAGCGGAGGACTAAGCCTGAGTTTACTTAATATGGCATTCATACTTCAGACAATAATAGCAGAAGACTAAGCCTGAGTTTACTTAATATGGCATTCATACTTCAGACATTAATAGCAGAAGACTAAGCCTGAGTTTACTTAATATGGCATTCATACTTCAGACATTAATAGCAGAAGACTAAGCCTGAGTTTATTTAATATGGCATTCATACTTCAGACATTAATAGCAGAAGACTAAGCCTGAGTTTACTTAATATGGCATTCATACTTCAGACATTAATAGCAGAAGACTAAGCCTGAGTTTACTTAATATGGCATTCATACTTCAGACATTAATAGCAGAAGACTAAGCTAAACCAATTCAACCTTGCTTGAAAAAGACAGTTTTAAATTTATTTTTTGACTGTGTATACTTTTGTACCTCCCTGATCAGAGCGTCCTGTTGAGATGTTCTGCGGAAGATAAGGTCAAAGTGCTTGAACCACAGGAAAAATGATGGATCATAGCGGTAGACTGAGCTATGATGAATGAAACATCTTTTGAACATTTAAGAAAACATCCAAATTTTATGGGGTGTTTTAGTTAACAAAACTTCAAATTCAAGGGGTAAATACTTTGTCCTAGTTGATTAAGGTCCTTGAAACTCAGAATCCACAATAATGCAAAATTCAGACCAACTGGTTTGACTGAGTCTTCCCATGATAATGCAGAGCTGACCACCTCAAGGTCAACCACTAGCCCACATGCATGAAACAATACATCATGGACTATTTTTGCTTGTGGCAGATATATTAAATTTTCATTAGAATTTTTCTTGTTTTATGTTATTATAGGCATGTTTGTTCAACAGCTAGAATGGCATTCTGTGGACCTCGTCTATAAATATAAGAAATTTCATTGCATGCATGCGAGTACTCAAATTCACAAGAACAAGATTAAAACAGATTTATATATATAATAAAGAATGATTAGGTTAATAACCTGATTGTGTAAGATATCTAGGATAACATAAATAATCATTGTGCTATGTGATGTAAACAGTTTGGTCTAACTCCAGTAACAACCAGAACCGATCTCACAGACTTGGAAGCTAAACTTCAGAGGACGTCATGTGAATCCAGACTCCAATTCGTTAAGGCAGCCCTCAATAAGAATCCTGGACTAACATGATGTCATCTGGCATTGAGTTTCAAAGTCTATGAAATTGGCTTTAAACATAGTACGGACAGATTGTTTTCTATTATACAGAAATGGCTCAACCCTTCCCATGGCTCCATCTTTGGAGGCAAGCCAGTGCGTGTGGTTGGGGTGACCTCACCTGATGCTGTAGTATGTGAAATCAATGGAGTGACAAGATCTGGCAGAAGAGTTGGTCCAAATGAGGCAGAGTGTATTACACCACCTCTTGAAGATGATGACTTGCGCCAGAGCGTGCCTGTCCGGGTTTCTCAAGACAACGGAGCAAGTTACATGGACTTTCATCGATTTACATATGGTACCTAGACAGTTTCTAATTAATATATGTCTATGTAGTGCAAAATTTCAACTCTTGTGTATGCATGGGTACTGGAAACAAAGTCATCTAAAACCCACCCACTAAAAAAACTACCCTAATAAATCGGGTCAACTATTTGCAATGAAACAAGATGATTATATTCATGTTATGTGACTTTATTTGACACCTGATTGGCCAGTTCAGCTCTGGGCTTCCAACCGCTGGGTCCCGGGTTCGATTCCCGTCGAGCCTAAGTTGGATGGTTGTTTCATCCTTCGTCTCATTGCCATGGCCTCTGCCTGTCCTAATTAGCCCAACTGGTGCAGAAATACAGGACGTAAAGCCCTAATCACACACACACACAGCCAGGACAAAATCCAAACTTGCTTTCCAGTGTAACTGGGATCATTGATAACTGAAGAAAACATACTCTTTTCCTCCCACTTACTATAAAAATCCTAGAAGTATTACCGCCCCTTGGTGATATGCCTTGAGTGTCAAATTTGGTCCTGACACCAATTGAAAGTCTAGCTGCCAGAGGAGTAGATTTTTCTTGAAAGTTGGTTGGAATACAGGCCTATTTTGCCCTTCATACCATGTCTTTCACTCGCAAAAGTTGCCACGGTCAATACTATGTTTTGCAGTTTGACACACGTACTGATAAATGTGATATGAAGTTTATACCAAAGAACAAATGACCAAAAACAAAAGAGTGCCGAAAAAGTAAATTTTTGTTGTGAATTTCAGGGTGGGGCATGATTGCATTGATCATCCTCCTCTTCCCAAAAAGTGGGGTTACACATATTTGTTACGTAAAAACAGCAACAGTAGGCAAAACAAAGACAAATTTAAAGATTGACAATTTAATACCATTAAAAACAACCATACAAATCAGTATAAATCAATATACATTCAGAAATAAATATTCTAACTCAGTCTTTTAAAATGATGAGAGTCCTTTATATACTTGCTAAATAGCAATAACATTGTGATTATGATGATGATGATAATAATGATGTAGGAATATATTTAGCTTTAAGTATTTAGAAATGACTTAATTCTCTTTTTAAAAGTGTGTAGGCTGCAAAGGTTGTCTATTTTATTTACAAGAGAGTTCTGCTCTCTGACACTTTGAAATCGCAGTTTTTTTTTAAATTGATGTTTTACATTTCTGCACTTTTGTGAGAGAGAAGAGTGATAGAGAGAATATGTTTTATTTGACCATATATAAATACAATTTCATGTACATACAGGTCAGGAGACCCATGTTAATACACAGCAGTGTCAAAATGTTGTACATATCAATATTAGCAATCTTAAGATTTGGCATTTTCTATTTGTTTGAGAGGTTTGCGGAAGATCATAAGTTTGGTTTTGTTTATATTTAGTGATAGTTTATTTAATTTCAGCCACATATGAATTATTTATCAATAACTTTTATAGCTTTTGACAGACAGGATTGTATATAGTGTTGTGTCATAAGAGTAGATAAATGATTTAAGATATGAGAAACATGGGATATCTCATTAATATATATTATGAAAAACAAGGGGACCCTTCAGGGACTGCTTTAGTAATTTTTAAGGTATCAGTCTGACTATTTTCAATTTCAACATATTGTTTACGATTAGTTAAATACCTTTTTAACAAGTCGAGCGAAGTGCCTATAATTCCATAATGTTTAAGTTTAGAAAGAACAATAAAATAAGTGTCTAATTTTGGCTGATAAAATAAATACAGTCATTCTTCAAAAACAGTTTATCAAAGACAGTATGTAAATTACCTTTAACAAATTTAAAGTAAATAAAAATTTCTCTAGAGGGAGTATTTTTAGGTTTTTGAAAATGTGTAGTGTATAATCTGGCTACATAGATTCCTCAGGAACGTCTGATCCTATATGGGCTAATTAGCCATCCAGCTTATATTAGGCTCCACCGGAAATTGAACAGGGACCAAGTGGTTGGAAGCCCTACCACTGAGCTAGGCCCCACCTGGTTGTGATCAGTTAGTCATTGGTAATTGTGTAATTTGGTTGAATAATAGAAACTGACGGCTGTTGCAGCTAGACATTTGTACTTAAACAATTATTATAATTTGTATTACTGGAAAATAAATATACTCACTTACTTACATTGATTATCATATACACTACCATTGTGCCTTCTTCATGCTCCTCCATACCTTTGTAACAATATAATAATGGAATGTGAAATTGCTCCACGTAATCAATGCAATACGAGATCCTTTGATAGTATGAATGTATTTATTCAATTTGAAAATATATCTCAATCTGAAAACTTTGTATCCCCAGCTGGTAGATCATGGAATGTTTTGCTTGCAGATTTTAAATGTGATACTGATTTAAATATGTTCAAATTCAAGCTTAAAAAATGTATCCTAAGTGGTGCTTTATGATTTTATAACTTGTTTTTATTTGTATACGTCTTTTATGTACATATATATATTCTTATGATCATTGTTTTATGTTTTTTGTAACAGGACCAACTTGAAAAAACAGTTTGTCTGAATGTTGTTATCCTGTTTTTAAATATATTTAAAATATATATTTAAATAAATAAATAAATGTGTAAGCATATATGCTCAAATGTGCTATACAATATGTATTTTTATTTTCTCTCAGTGCAAGAAGATTGGTCATACCGTGTTATCCATAATAATCAGTGCTGGGATTCTGGGCTTTGTTTTGGCTCAACATCTGTCACTTACAAACCCACTGACATACCTGGAGCATCCGCTGTTAATTTGGATTATGTTGCTATTTGGTAATTTCTCATGATAAATATGCGTGCACAGGTGTAGTCACAAAATTGCATGTCCTCTATCAAAAATCTAAACGGTTTTCACAATAAATTTTATCAAAAAATGGGGAATATCTTTGAATAGGAACTGCTTCTTTCGGATAGCATTCCAAAACATTGGCGCAATGTCAGCGATGTCAAAACGAGGTTGTTCTGACGGCGGCCAACATAGAAATGACGCTGGCCCGATTTGGAATGCTATCTAGAAGGTGTCATAGACTAGCAGTCAAGTGTGTGTGTGTTATTGTTTAACGCCTCATCAGCACCTGAGTGGGCTATGTAGAGGCTCTCAAGGGTAAGATTGATTATCCATATTTGGTAGTATAACCCAGAAGCATGCAAAAAATCTATAATTGTCTGCGTTGGATAGCTGTCCTGTTTTAGCCACTGGGGATAGAGGACTTCACCCCAAGTGTTTCCACCCTCGCCGCGTGGAGGCCCAGGACCTTCGAGGGCCTAGCAGTCAAGTAGATAAGGTGTTGGACTCATATGTGCATGGTTGTCATGACATGGAGGAACTGAGCAAATCCTTCCTGAACCAATGCTTCACTCTATAGGTGGTGATGGCGATCGTGGAGTCCAGTGCCATCTACACCCGGGTGGAGTGGAGCGGAGTGGTCGTTTCAGGAGGATCTGCTCAGTTCATCCATGATGTGGTTGAGTTTACTAACATCTTGGACCATGGCACCCTCTGGTGGAGTTTCATTTCATACAATGGGCCCAAATTCTTTGAATAGCCCGTCAGTCATATTAAGATCTTAAGGCACACCTCTATCATCTAAATTTTCAAGATAATTGACACAGAATGGAATGTGAACAAATGTTCTGCTGTAACAATATGAATATATATATTTGTCATTGTCACAGTTGAATTACTTATTGTGGTTACACTATTTAATGTACTGTAATTCATTGATTCTTTTTATTGCAGCCCCGGTAGAAATTGCACATTCAAAGAAGTGCGTCTTGTATCAAATGCACCAAACATTGGTAATATTCCAATGCCAAGCCAGCTGACCCAACAAGACTTATTAGTCCTTTCGGTTTATGGAGCCTTGCGGATTACCCCATCTCAGTATGTGTATTTTTTTGTGTTATTTTACCTTTGCATGTGTTAATGCAAGCAAACATTTTCCAGTTTAAACTGTTGATGATAATTGTTAAGGCTCTTAGAAATTATATAAATGGATAATTTTATGAGGATGTGTCACAATGAGATGTCATTATGTAAGCTGCCATAATTCCATCAATAAGTTTGCATAAATGAATAGATGCTGCTCTTTGGCAGAGGAACCATCTCATGGCTCCTCTAATTCTTTTGTAATGTTGTTTATAACTGTGTACTCTTGTCTGAAATGTGCCTGTTCAAGCTTAATGTAAAGTTAGTTCCATTAAAAACGGCCTGTCACATTAAACCTAGACAAAGCTAGACAACTTCTGCTATACGCTGCTACCTGCCACTGAAGAGAACTGTTTGGCTATAGCTGACTACTCATAGCCAGATCTAAAAGTACATGCTGCAGCATCTCAGATATACATTCACCAAGATTATGTTTTGGTGTAAGCTTACTATAAGCTAGGAGTAGACAGAAGTGGCTGGCTTTACCGCTACAGCCAGGCATAGGTTGCTACAGCTGTCTAGAGTCGACCATATTTTATAAAACTAACTGTACATCTATTTTGCTTGACCTTGTCTCCATATATCCTAGGAGTGATGGGAGAATGATTTGGAGCAGGCCTAGCATATCATTATGGTACTTGAAACTTGTGTTTATTGAACTGGCAACCCGACTTAACCAGTCACAAACGCAACCACACCTGGAAATATTTCCCCACCCTCAAGGGCTGTAAGTATTATTAAACACAGATTTTGTTACAACAATGGCATTCGTACTGTATTTTGCATACATAGCGAAATTTAAAAAAAAAACGTTTCACTTACATGGATTGATCAAGTTAATCATAATTGTGACACTCTGGCATGCCATGTGTGGCAGGTGTAAAAATTCCAAACACAATGTTGGGTTTAACTATGTTTTAATTCAGTCATACAAGGTAAGACAGCCTACAATAAAGATAGAAATATACATATTAGGATATAATATGGAACCAATGAATAAGCTATTTACAATAGACAAGAATAGCATAATAAAATACTTTCTTACCCGGATTGGGCTGCCAGTTGCCCACAGCTGCTCAGTTAGCAAGTGAAGTGAGGCTATGGGGGTCACAACTTCATGCTCAGTGGAGCATGAAGGATTATCTTGCTTATGAAACAAAACTCCTGATTGGTCAATCAGGACCAATGCAATATCCTTGCAGGAGTGAATGAAGTAATTTAACAATAGTGATTTAACAATAGTGCCACATAATCAATTGTCAGAATAGCGAATATGTAATGTGACATCACAGAACACATTTTTCAAATATGACATTAAAATTATCAGTACTCCTATAATAATCATAAATGCATGTTTCTTTCCTGAACAAATTTCTAATTACCTTATATGCCCCCTGTGAAACATATTAAATAAATTGTGAGCGATAACTAAATATATTGAGCTGAACCAGTGACTGATGTAGATTTGAGTTATGAAAGCTTACAAATTTGATGTTAAAGCAACTCAGATTGCTGTGTTATCTCAGATGATGTTTGATATAAAAATATTGATCTTTAAAATGCTCCATTATTATATCTCGACTTTTAGTTCAAATACACAACCTGTCTCAACTTGAAGATATAACATTGCTCAGTGATGGCTGCACTTATATTTTAACTAATACCAAGTCTCCTCTTGTATGAATATTCTTATATATACACACTGTTTAGGACATTTCTTATACATCCTTTGGTATCACATTTTGATAATATTAGAAGGATAGTTAGTTAGTTAAGTTAGTTAGTGTTATTGTTTAACGCCTCATCAGCACCTGAGTGGGCTATGTAGAGGCTCTCTAGGGTAAGATTGATCATCCATAGTTGGTAGTAGAAACCAGAAGCATGTTAAAAATAAATAATTGTCTGCGTTGGATAGCTGGAGCAGCTTGTGCAATGCGCACTGTCCTGTTTTAGCCACTGGGGATAGAGGACTTCACCCCAAGTGTTTCCACCCTCGCCGCGTGGAGGCCCAGGACCTTCGAGGGCATAATAGTAGAAGGAAAAAATAAAAAAATTAAATTAAATTAAATATTAGAAGGAAAAAAAAAATGAATAGTAAATACACCTCTTGGTGTATATATTTTATTTTATGCACCCTTTGGTGTTAGTTAGTGTTAGTAGTGTAATGATTTAGGAAGTTATCATCGCAACCTACTCTGTGCATTAGCGCATGTTTATGTCATTCTGTCTCCTGTGTAATATGAGAATGATTTGGAGGGGGATATCCTGAAACTGGGGGCACTTCTTTAGCGATATTTCATTATCTTTGAAGTGTCCCACATATTGCATACTTTCATTAAGATATAATATATATATATATATATATTAATCGTTGTGTATATGCATATATGAAATAAACTGTACTGAGTCTATCTCTCTCTCTCTCCTGACTGTCTGCCTCTCAAGAGGCAACTATGTCATTTGCAAAAGCCAGTCAGAATGTAGCTGAATACATTAGGAAATTCCCTGAGCTTGATGGCAATTATACTGCTAGTTTACTAATTAGACTTAAATACAAACAAATTTGTATGCTGGCTTATGGCATTGAATGTCCAACAGTGAAATTACATATGAATTAATTTTGAAGCAGTTGTGCAGGGGAGAGTAAAAGCTGTTCTTAACAAAGTCAGTAGCCTTGGTCTTATTGTATGCTAACTTACTAAGTGCTGTCATGATGGCAAACGCCTGTGTTTTAAGTTATCAATTAACTTGAAACAAGTCTTGAATTTTTGTATCAGAGTAGCATGAGTAGTAGAGATATTCCCCAGTGACCAGTGCCTTTGTGGTGTAATGTTGAGCATGCCGGCAACCTATGTTAGATGACCTAGGTTCTATTCCTGGAGGGTGTGGGGGCACAGCTCAGTGGTTCGATTCCTGGAAGAGCCCACCTTGGATTGCTGTTTCATCCTTCATCCAAAGGAGAATGTAGATGTAGCAATTCATCTTTTTGAAATAATAGATGTAGATATGGTTATAATAATAGATGTAGATATTGTAATTCATCTTTTTGAATTTTTTTTACAAGGTATTTCTATACATCCCAACATAGTCTGAACAAAATTTCAAGTTGGTGCTCAGCTTTTTGGAGTTATGATTTTTGAGGGTATTAAAAGTGTAAGGTATGCATAAAATAAATATGCTATTTCATAGTTGGAATGCAATTAATAAAATAAATAATTTCCAGCATATATACCGTATCTTGAAAGAAAAAAAAACAGTGGTTAGTTTCTACAAATTTATTGTTAATACCTAGTATGTTGACAATATTAAGATCGGTCTGAGGAACACTCAGATATCCTAAAAAGTCCTAATTTCTTACAAGAAAAGATCAAAGAATGATGCATTTTCGTGGCCTGCAAATTTAAAAAGTATGAATTATGGATATCTTTATGTAACTTCATTAAATTATGCAAATATGTATGAAAATCACAAATGCAAAAGGATTTGTTAATTAGAGGTTGCTGCAGCCTGTTACTTGCACTTTTGTATACTAATATTATTAAATTTGAGCAATTACGCGCTTTGCAATATCTTGGAAAGTGCCTGTGGTCTGAAGTTGAAATAAGGTCCATACTGCTGCAGAATGTTCACTTTGACTTTAATATATTTTTCAGGGATGTCAGTACTAAAGAAATATTGTTGGCGATCAGAGATTTCACGGTAGACCGAGTGATTAGCGATGTGAATTCGTTTGACATTTTGCAGTTTGTTTTGAGCAGAATATCACGAAAAGTCTGTTCATGGTTTTATAAAAATGACCGTGCCAATCCAACAATCTTTGGAGATTTGATATCTCCACCATGCACGTTACGTGATGCTCTGTGGGATATGCGTTTTAGGCGGGACGACTCTTGCAATCAGGGATCAGTCGTGAGTAGAGTTTCGTGTGATTTCTTTCACAAAGGAGCTACTCACTGTGTGAGATCAACAACAGCAAGGTAAGTGACTTGTAGTATTTAAGTACTTGAACCCTGGGCAGGGGCCTAGCTCAGAGGTAGCGCTCTGGGCTTCCAACCGCTGGGTCCCGGGGTTTTCGATTCCCGGTCGAGCCTAAGTTGTATGGCCTTTTCATCCTTCGTCTCATTGCCATGGTCTCTGCCTGTCCAAATTAGCCCAAATAGTGCAGAAATACAGGACATAAAGCCCTAATCAACCTCCAAGTACTTACCCAAGTGTATGTTGAAAATTATCTTATTGAAAACTATAACACTAAATGACAAATTAGTGACTGCTACATTTGCAAGATCTTAACAACGAATCTGAAGTTTGTTTATCTTAGTCTTGTTTATGATGTGAATTACTTATTTATTTACTTTATTTCTCATTGCATACACTTTCTTTTTGTTTTTTGTTTATAATGAGGTAATGCTCGCAGGGCTTTCCTTTATCATCTCTTAACCTATTTTATTTAGTGTATACATTTACAAATACATCTGTCTGATGGTACAAATATATAAATCATCTTATACTATATGGTCAAGGAGGCAGTGACTAAGTTGTGGTGACAACGCTATCATCACTGCCGCCTTGTTTCTATGTATCAGCTATATTGCAATGGATAAGGGTATTGGAATTTTAATTTAATCAGTACATAATAAAAACATAATAATAATAAACTAATTCTCAAGGCTTACAAAACAAGAGAAAGAGAGGAAGAGAGAGGAATAGAGCACAAATTGATGATATGATATAACATGGGTGGGTCCTCAGTAGCGGCAATTATCTTTTTATTGGGGAGTCCCCTCATTCATATAAATCTTCTGTCTCAGTCTTGCACTATCATTTATCTTATTTCATACAGCCATGTTTATTTATAAGAAATAAATAAGGTGAATCGTCTGTCTAGCTAGCTCTCTAGCTGTTTGTCTGTCTGTCACGCTGTCTAGCTGTCTGTCTGTCTGTCTAGCTGCGGAAACTGCTACATTAACCAACAAAACAACATGCACTTTGATATTTTATTTTTTTTAGAGGGAAAAAGGGGCAGCAAGCATGCTACAACAGTGCAGGAAACATCCTAAAATTTAACAAAGGGGGTGGAACAATGGACAAATACCATCCAAGAGACCATCCAGTAAATCACTCGTTTTTTGATGTTATCCCTTACATGTTTTGCTGCAAGTTCTCAGAAATGTGTGACAAGTATCAAGAGATGAGACCAACTCGTAGCTGTACAAACTACAGGCGTCCTAGGTTTGGTAAGTGATGCAGAGGAGTTGAATCAACTAACCTTTTATTCGTTATAGAATCATACTGAAAGGGATTTTGAGGCTCTGCGGTTCGAGCTGATCAGGTAAAGCAAAAGATGCGTTATGGGTAACAAGCTTGATTCTTAGCCCAAACCTAGCTGATTAGCTAAATGTAACTTAAAGTGATATATCTGCATGATGACTTAATATTGCATGATGGTTTAATACCTGTAATGGTTAATACAGCCAAGTTGACCATGGAATAACAGTTCAATGACCATTAGCCTTGTCCAACAAAGATCAACAACAGATTGCAGTTTAAAGGTTTATTCCGAAAGGTCATAAACAGAAGCAAACTGCAAACCCAGACAGAGTCAGGTGACCCTGATGCAATGTCCAATGTGCTTCCGAGCACAAGAGGGCTCTTGCAGGAGCAAATGACAGAGAGCAAGCTACCCATTTTTGGATCCTCCTTCCCATTTTGTGGCAGGAGGCACTGTCCCATTGGCCAGCCTGACCAGCCAATCAGAGACAGCTACCACACTGCCCTCTGTGGGGCTATCAGGAGTCCAGGAGCATGTTTTGCCACCTACATAGTTGCTGCTGCCCTCTGCAGGCAATGCATAACATAAGCAGTCTTTGCATCTCTGAGGAACCACAACCCAACATCTCTACATAGGCAGTGTTTTTTGCTTCGATATCCTGACAAGTGACAACTCCAAATGATTTAGTTCTTTGCATCATCCTTCAATGTACCTCGTGAGCTCTTATTACCTCAGCATACAAAATAGCAAAATGACGTCAATTGGGGTATCTTTGGCTGCAACTTCCGCCACAAGGAGCGCTGCTGTGCCCTGGGCAGCCGGTAGGAGTGGAGGCGCTGCGAGCAGCTTGCTTTGGCTGCCTCGGGGTAACTTTGGCCACCTATGAAAAAGGAAATTTTGTGGAGTACTACTCTGATTTAGCTTAATATAGATCTCATCCATGCAAAACTAAGTTACCTGTAACCTAATAGCTTCCTAAAAGTAAAACATCATGCCACTATTGCAGTCTATGCTACTCTAGGGACAGTTATGTAAGGACATGTGGTTTTTAATGACCAGCAACTTGGAATATATGTATTTTGTAGAGAATGTCCCACATATCTTATCTAAACTCTAAGTTTTGCTTGGTAATTTGGTATTATACATTCCTGTTTTTATGTATTGCTGCTGTCCTTCTAATGGCTGTGCTATAGAAATTTCTATATCATGGCAACACATTTTGGTTGCATCACTGCAAAAGCCATGGGCGCCCAAGTTACCCAGATGTTTGCAAAATCGGCCAAAGATACCCTGGTTTACCGTACTGAAAGAAATATTTGTCTATAAGAAGTATTAGACTTTTATTAGTAAGTCAAAATGCTTTTACTTTAGCAGGGTGGCTTATTCAGTATCTAATTGGTTTTCAAGAAGGCCCTGACAAAAACAAGTGTATAACAATAATATTAAAAACTAAAGCAGATGATAATAAAACAATAGAATAGGACAATAAAAATACAATCAAAGCACATAATACTTAAAATAGTTGACTCAGGATATAATTTAAAATATTTGTTTTAAAAATGTTAAGACTAGACGTTTTTACAGAGGTAGGCATAGTATTCCAACTGCTAGCACCACTAAATATAAAGGAATGTTGACAATTTTGGTGTGTTTGTTTCCTTAGCGGGTGGATGGGGCGATCCCCATTTCAAAACTCTAGATGGCCTGGACTACACCTTCAATGCTGTTGGAGAATTTATGTTGTTGCAATCTTCACTCAATGGTCTTACAATTCAAGGGAGGATGGTGCCAGTGACCGGGTCTTCTAGTAAGTGTCTTCTAGAAATATATTTTTATTACTGATTGATTAATGCTAGCTTGGGATAGTTATTGATAGTCCATTATGTTGTCTTATTCATATGTGAGGGAATGGGTGATGGGTGGATCAGGGCTTTACGTCCTGTATTTCTGCATCCGATGGGCTAACTAACAGGCAGAGACCATGGCAATGAGATGAAGGATGAAACAGCCATCCAACATAGGCTCGACCGGGTATTGAACCCGATATGTGAAGGAATACCTATCAATATATATATAAAACTTTATATGGTTTAAAAGCATACAAAAGTCAATATAAGATAAATGATGGTTAATCAGGCCTACACAAACATGCAGTGACTTCGTCAGACAAACGTTACTTTTGGTGTGTTACCCTGTTTGTGTTGCACTGTATTGTTAACTGAGGGCAGCCTGGTTTGGGGTGCAATTAGTCTATATTAGATGGATTTGAATAGATGGGGGGTACTGACAGATAGTTTCGGATAGTTACATGTACAGTTTCAGGTAGAATCTACTGGCTATGGTCTGATAAAGTCAGCCACTGTAAAGAGCTGTACTGTGTAATGAGAAATCCATATACTTATTCAACATTCTACAATATATAAACCTCTTTTTTATATCATAGTATATGGCAGATGTTATTTAATCATTTCACACATGCATAGTTAAATATTTGAATTCAATCAGTGAAGGTCATTAGCCAGATAGCTGTACAGGGTGGTACAGAGTGTGGCCAAAAACTTGCACCAGCAGATACTACTACCTCTTTTGTTATTACCTCAATTGACAGTCATCACATGCTGCTGCAACCATACACATGAAAGTCCTAATTTGTCATAATGAATATATGTTCTTGTTTCCTCAAGAATTATAGATAATATGGATCTAAATATAGCACATGCACACTTATCACACCTTCAGGTCAGTTCCACCTCCCCCTTTGCAATACACACATTAGATTATGTCACTGATCATGCAGATGTGTCACAGACACCTGTCGTGTCCTTTGCCCTCACAAATAGGGCAAATAGGTTCATGTTTAATAAGAAGGGAGAGCACTGACGCCTTTGAGAACGAGAGTGCCTTTTTTTGCTCATGTCAGTTTTCCTCTAAATAAATGGCCAATCCTCCTGAAAATCATGTGATAATTTCCAGATTAGAAGGAGATTCAAATAGTCCATCTGGAATGCCATTATAATTTCTCTGTTCCAATCTTCTGACCTTGCTGGATAAAAACTGGAACCAGCTTTATTATCTATAATACCATAATATATTACTACATATATATTACGGTCTAAGTATTAATTTGCCATAAAATTGTCTAATTAGAAGAGGGAATCAACCAGTATTAGCAATACTGCCAGTACTCATAAGCATTTGAGTAACCTAGAGCTGTCCTGAAAAAGAAGGAGCATATTTTTTGGCCACACCCTGTCCTGTAAATGAAGCGGGCATTGCAGGAGCCTTTTTCCCAAGTATTACCATTTTTACTACGATGAGGAGGACATCACTTATCAAATTTTGATAAGATGAAATATAACAACTGTTATTTCAGGAAACAGCCTCTCTGCATCAGTTTGGAATGCATTTGCCTTGAAAACATCACAGAGTGACACAGTGCATATTGAAAGCAGCTACAACACAATTCAGATCTTTGTTAATGGTGCACTGGAAGAATTCACTGCCTCACCTTCACAGCAGTTTAAAGGTAAAATAGAATGCTATCTGAGTTCCACTTTTTCCCTCAATATTTTCCCCTGTGCATTTAAAATTAGTATGCAGAACGGCATTTGTTTCATAAAAAATTCAAAGAGCAATGTATGAAAGAGTATAACTGAAACCTAAAGCCCGGCTCCCACTATCACGAGTAAGAGAGATGAGGGACCACGGACATCGAAGACGGACTATACGTGCTCACTCGTGGTCACTGGGGAGGCTGTTAATCACGTATAAATTCTTTCGATGAGCGTTTGCGGGATGTCCATCGACTGCTTGGGGAAGGCAATCAGCCGCTTGGCCGAAGAATGACCAGTGGGTGCCAGATATGCCAGTGTTACGGTAGATGGTTCAAGAGCATTCCCTTGGCGTCCGCTGAGCTTTTCCGGACCGTTCCACTAGCTGTACAAGAGTGAACACGAGTGGATGGTGAGTATACATGAATGGACAGTCTCTCCTGCGTACCCGCGAATTAGCACGAGTAGCCGCGAATGACCATGGATGACCACAGACACTCGCTAACCACTCGCCAACCACTCGCCAACCGAGTGATTCCCGTAAAAAGGTAAACAATATTACTCGTCAAACATCTGCCAAATTTTTTAACATGTTTAAACAATTTTGCGCTCTTGATGGATATTCACGAATGATCTGGAGAGACTACAAGCATTCTACAGATTAGCACGAGTATCCATACATCATTCAGCGAGTGAATTACGTATGAACAAGGATAAGCACAATTAAAAATTCTTCGTCATCCGCGCTCACTCACCATCCCCACTCGAAGACAGTGTGAACGCCCCTTTAGTTTCATTTCCAAAAAGTTAACAAACATGCATAATTTTCTATGGAAAATTGATTATAGAAAAATAAATAAAAAACTGAACAAGCCATTTCTAGAATCACGATAAAACAGATTGTCTGTTTTCAGACAAATAGTTGTTTCGCCGGTGTTTATTCTATAGTTTTTGTTTAAAATCAGCCTTTATATTGTTTGTCGTTAGACAATTGCTGAAATCAACCAACATGATTGTTTGATTTATGCAATCTTATTTCACACCAAACAATTTAATGGTTGTTTTTGCAAACTATTAAGTGGACACCAAGCAAATTTTTATCAGATTGATGAAGATGAAAAATTTATCTCTTTGCAGGTTTTGATGTCACACTAAGCAGCCCATCAGAAGTGCTTGTGGTCTACACACAGGCTGACCAAGAGGCTTCATTGAAGGTCACTGGTTTTGAAGGGGTGCTTGAATATATTCTATCACTGTCAAGTAGTTATCAAGGTAATATATTAATGGTAGATAGATAGATAGATAGATAGATAGATACGAGAAGTGCAGCCTTCTAAGGCAAGTTCTTGCCACTATCGAGGGTTGATTGATGAGGCGAGAGAAAGGAGTCCAGCCATGTTACACATTTACCCCATGGGTGGGGTCTTTTACTTGCCTCAGCATAGACACTGAGTATAAGGGACTGCCAATAACATGTCTCATCCGAACGTCATCCAGCTGGGATGATGCTCATGAAAGGTTGGAATGGTTTTATCAATTCATCAATAATTAAATTCAGTTTAGTTATTGGCCATAATGAACATAAATTAATAATCAATACAAAAACAGTAGAATTAATTCGAAATGATGTTAATAAGATTTTAAAAGAGAGAAAAGAAATACAAAATAATTAATTACAAAGTTGTACTGCTCACCGATGCAATTTAAAATTATGTATGTTGTGGTACAAATCATCATGTACAACGGTTAGCTCAAGTGCACCACACTATAGCGGGCAGAACCTTATGAAAAGCACTGCGCAGCACTTAAATTCACCAAGTACATTGTTACATTGGTATTTCAAACGTAGAGTTACAGATTGGCTTCAGAATTCACTCGTGGCTAAGGCCACTCATGAATCCTGGCCAATCTGTCCACTCGTGGGGAATATCAAAATTACACCACAAAACCATTGGGTCTTATTATAATACACTAACAATAAAATATACAAACAATAAAATATACAAACAATAAAAAAAAACACAAACAATAAAATACACATGTATTTTACAGCTATTTAACGTATGGCATTCTTTTAAATTACTTGGTAAATTATTCCAGGTTTTGGCTCCTCTATATAAAAACATTTTGTGAAATTCACTTTCAGGAATTGGCAAGTATAAATTCATACCATGTTGTCTTGTTCTTTTATCTTTAATTTCATTATCTAAAACTATATTATTTGTTAAATATTGAGGAGCCAGTCCATGAATACATTTTAATATAAGTAAGGTTTGGAAATAGAAAAATCGTTGTCTTACATTCATCCATCCTAAATTTCAAACTAAGTTAAATACCTCTATGCTGTACATAATCAAAATTATTTTCTATTATCCTAGCACAATAATTTTGCATTCTTTGTATTTAATTGATATTTGTTTGGCTAGTACAACCCCAAACTGAAATGACATGATCTATATTAGGTTGTATTGCTGAATTATAAATTTTGATTAATATTTCTCTTAAAAGTGTCTCACTTAATTTACCTAATTTGGAGGTTTTAAGATACAGAATCTTACATAACTGGTTTACATAATTGTTTCAATGACTTTTCTGGATCAAAACTGATACCCAACTTTCTTATCATCTAATACCATAATATAGATATATGTGTATAGAAAACTCTGAAAGAGGATTCTGTATTGAGTCTGCTGCAGAAAGAACTCAAGACTGAAGTAAAGTTGGCCGCAGTGCCCTTTATTGGCAAAACACACAAAGACAAACAATCATACCACAGTCACACAGGACAGACAGGACAAGACACAACATGAAACAGAGACAACTGCTCTGGACCGACCATTATGGTCTTATATAAGTGATACTGACCGAATTACACGGATGCTAAAGACATTTTGCATCAACATAAACATGTGTGTGATTGTTTGTGATTAGGGCTTTACGTCCTGTATTTTTGCACCAGTTGGGCTAATTAGGACAGGCAGGGACCATGGCAATGAGACGAAGGAGGAAACAGCCATCCAACTTAGGCTCGACCGGAATTGAACCCGGGACCCAGCGGTTGGAAGCCCAGAGCGCTACCTCTGAGCTAGGCCCCCACCCCTCAACTTAAACATGTATGATCGACAGTGAGATACATATGTTCTATACAATCAATAGAATGAATAATACGTATACAAATCACAAAAATCTTGGTTAATCATAACAATGATAGGAAATTATTTTAATGCGACATTTTAGGCTTCAGAAGCCAGAAATAATAGAATAATACATGACATAGCCAGGTCGTTCCTGAATAGTTAATAAATTTGGAATTTAAATTAGAGAAAAAAGAGGGTAATGTGGGGTGGGTAGGGTCTGCTAGAAGTGCGACGAACAGAAACGGTTGCCTTAGCTTATATACAAAAGGTTGTGTAAGCAACAAACAGACTAGGCTAAATATAGAGAGAAATACTCATACCTCAGTGGATTACAAGAGCTTTTAGAACTGGCTAAGAGTGGTCATTCAATAGCCCAGATAGTGGGGATTCCCACAAATAGAATAGATAATAAACCAATAAAGTATCTGCCAAACTCAACCTATCTTAATCTTCCTATATTAAGGTACTATTATATTTACTGTGGTTTCAGAGGTGTAGTTAAGCCCCGTTCCCACATAGCCGAGTTTGTCGTAGTCAACTCGTAGTATTACGTAACGGCCAAAATTCGAGGAGTTGGCGACGAATTCTGGCGGAAAAAATGACTCGGCGGGTTACTCGCCGAGTTACTCGGCGGGTTCGGCGGGTGACTCGGCGGGTGACTCGCCGAGTTGTAGGAGTGAGTCGCCGGGTGAAGCAAGGTAGCTACGACAGCGACGAGTCACCCATCGAATGATAGGCCGACGCCAGCCTACCTGCATTCTCAGATGCATATCTCGCTTAATATTTGGTCTATTTTCGATCCGAAAAAACCTATGGAGTCACTATGAATTAAACTACAAAACAATCTTTATTTGACGAAAATCGGACTAATATTAAGGGAGCAGTAGCTTTTTAAAGAAGCGCTCAGCTTTCTGCATTAATACAGTCTGGGCGCGGACGCTTCAGGGAGCACCAGTATAAGTAAATTAAATATAGCAAATAAAATCACAGATCAAATCACAAATACTAATTACAATATCAATATTAGATTTAAATTTTACAAAATATACACAAATTTATACTGATCATAATATCACAATAAGATTCAAATTAACACAAAAAGATAAGAAAGTTATACAAATATAATCATTGCCTGGTAATTACAATAAAATATATTGCTTTTAATTAATGAAAGCAACTACATATTTTTGTAATTGTGAATGACAATCAAGACAATGTCATATTACTGTGTCATCTTTGAACAAACCATGAAATGACAGGTGAAAGAACCCCAATTTAGGCAATTAGGCAATTGACACATGTATTGAATTTGCTGTATTCTCTACACCCATTCTTTGTATCATTCAAAATGCTAATAGCAATTGACATAACAGTCATGGCAGTTGGCAGAATGAGTAGAAATGAATTGCAATAAAGCTCATCCAAACAATGTATATAAAATGGTCAAAAATATTGACTACACCATTCAAGTCAGGGCCATACACAGAGCACCTTGCCGCCACCAGACTACCTGCCTTCTCAGACGAATATCTCGCTTAATATTTGGTCTATTTTCAATCTGAAAATCTGTGTGGAATAAGTATGAACTCGACTATAATTCAATATTTATTTGACGAAAATCGGAATAAAATAAATGGAGCAGCAGCCGCCGCCAGACAACCGCCTTCTCAGACGAATATCTCGCTTAATATTTGGTATATTTTCGATCCGAAAACACGTATGGAATCAGTGTGAACTATACTAAAATGCAGTCTTATTTGACGAGAATCGGACTAATATTAGGGGAGCAGCAGCCTTTTAAAGTAGCGTTCAGCCTTACCTGCATTGATACAGTCCGGGCGCGGACGTCTGCGAGAGCACCACTGTTTGCCTCCGCCAACCTAGCTACATTCTCAGACGAATATCTCGCTTAATATTTGGTCTATTTTCAATCCGAAAATACCTATGGAGTCACTATGAATTATACTACAAAACAATATTTATTTGACGAAAATCGGAATAATATAAATGGAGCAGCAGCCGCCGCCAGACAACCGCCTTCTCAGACAAATATCTCGCTTAATATTTGGTCTATTGTCAATCCGAAAATACCTATGGAGTCACTATGAATTATACTACAAAACAATCTTTATTTGACGAAAATCGGACTAATATTATAGGAGCAGCGGCCTTTTATATTATATACGACCCCCTACGCTGATGATGCATGTACTAAAGGTAGAAATCGACTAGTTACTCGGCGAGTTACTCCTACAACTCGGTGAGTTACTCCTACAACTCGGTGAGTTACTCCTCGCACTCCTGAACATCCCCCCCCCCCGAGTGTAATACGAGTGAAATTAGTGCCGAGTAACTCGCCGAGTTCGAGGAGTAACTCGGCGAGTCATGGCCGAGTTTTTGGACTCCTGGATAATTCGCCGAGTGTGCCGTGCAGCGCGGCATACTCGGGATACTCGGCATTCTCGGCTCCAAATCTCACGAGTTCGCTACGAGTCAGAGGAGTTTCTCGCCGAACATCTCTCGAGTGCGAGGAGTAATCGCAGAGTTTAGTACGAATTGGGCCCGAGAGGCGTGTTACGTAATACTACGAGTTGACTACGAGAAACTCGGCTATGTGGGAACGGGGCTTTACTCTCTTATTTGTAAACTAGAGACACCAAGCAGGCAGACAGAAATCTGACTTCTGTGATATGTGTCACTCCGAACTAGCTCTGTGGCATGCATCCTCTCAATAATTAAGATACTGATATTGTCTGATATTATAAGATCAGATATATCACAATGACAAGTTGCTTATACTCCTGACTAAATATGGCACCTTTTAAAAATACCTTTTAAACATTTGAGTAAACTAGGGCTATCCTGAAAGAGAAGATGCCTGGTGCAAGTTTTGTAGATGAAGTGAATAGACGGAGTATATTTTATCAGTGAATCGTAATGGGAAATAGAATAACACATTTACACAGCACTGATGATATAGAAATACAAGGCAAGAGGATGGGTTAAGTGGTATCAAGATTGAGTGTCAAATTGGAAAATTATATATTATTATGCTATAAATTATAGCGTTATAATATTTAACTTTTCCTAAAATGGCATTAATGTTTTATTTAATTGATAACTCTTCATTTGTATTTGTATGATCTCTGTTCTCCTGTCCCATTTTATGTCAATGTTCTCACCAATGTGGAAATAAAATGTAGTTCAGTTCAGTTTTTGTTTATGACATACTAATTGAGTGTTTATAGGCTTGTGATGTAGTGTTCACTTTCATTGCTTTGCAGGTAAAACAAACGGTCTCCTTGGTAACTTTGATGGTAACCCTGACAATGATCTACATAAAAGGAACTCTGACGTGCTGCCACCTACCGCCAAGGGCCTGACTTTGCACAATGCTCTATTGACTTGTGAGATAATTTATATTACATTCTTTAAAAAAAAGTGATTAACTATTATAGTTCTTGTAAAGAGAAGAGCTAATAATGATTAATTTTAGTAAATAATAGCTGTGGTGTTGCACTCCAGATAAGTCCAGAATTTAAACTAGTATCGACACTGTAAAATACTGCTGTAGTTTTTGTTTAAGCAACATCATACAGTTGTTACTGTTACTTGTTGGCCTACGGTTCAAGTTAAAACCGTTACTATGGTTTCTGGCTGGAAAATAACCATCACTAAACTATAAATAAATGCTTCAGATAGCTTACAATGTGTTGAGTGAGAAGTATCAATAACCTCCACAAGGTTATAGCTAGTGACCAAACAAGTGAGCAACATATACTTTCACTTCTAAGTCGTTTCACAACTAGTTCTGAAGGTGTGAATACATTATCACACACGGGTGGGTGGGTAATTAGGGCTTTATGTCCTGTATTTCTGCACCAGTTGGGCTAATTAGGACAGGCAGAGACCATGGCAATGAGATAAAGGATGAAACAGCCATCCAACTTAGGCTCGACCGGGAATCAAACCGGGACCCAGCGGTTGGAAGCCCAGAGCGCTACCTCTGAGCTAGGCCCCCGCCCTTTATCACACACGGTCACACAAGAATGCTCCTCTACACATGGACACCTGACTTCCCATGCATATCTAATTTTGTATTTAGTATCTAAACACTCACAGTTATATATTGCAATAGGCATACTACCTGGGCATAAACCTTCAGATTCATGAATTCATATTTACACATCATGTTAATTCAAAACAGGGAGAACAACTGAAGCTGAGAGCATCTTTACATACAGCCAAGGATCATCTCATTCAACTTATCAAGATGTGGATTTTCAGCCAGATTTTTATTCAGAAGAAAGCCTTCTCAACCTTGATCAAGCATCATTATGTGGTGGGGATATGGCATGTTTGTATGATCTGGCTGTCACCAATGATACAGCATTTGCCCGAAGAACAAGATCAGCTAGTATCGAGATGGAGCAGATTATAGCTGCATTTGGAACAGGTACATTGGTTTAAATTAAATTTTGCTTTATGTCTTAAATCAACATTCCACAGAACAGAAAATGACTGCAATAGTACAGTAATTTTTTATTTTTATTTTTTTAGTATTAGGCAAATAAATGTGCCTTAATGCTTTACGTTCAAAATGAACCAATGCAATATCAAAACCAACTCCCAATCTATGTTACAGATATCCAGGCTATGTACCTAACAAAAACATCACCTTGCCAATAAGATATGGAAAATTTGGAAAATATTAACGTTATGGTAACTTTTACATATTGGTTATTATTGTGGATTCATAAATTATGTACTTTGCCATTTCAGTGCAGAGCCAGGCATCTGGTGGGCTATTTATCTCTGCCTTGTTGGTGACTTACATCATGCAACATTTTCAATAAATTTACGTAAAAAGTAGTAGTGCCTACAGAGGGCACTGCGGGCAGATAAAAAGACAATATGATGACGTCACTACGTTATTGTTACATGGATGACGTCACAATGTAGATGACGTCATTAAACAATACTTATCTGTTACTATGTCAGTGACCTCTTGTGGTCATTTTTCTCCCCATCGCCTGATATAAAAAAAACTCGCGTGCATGAATATAATATATTATGTCTATATATCTCATATTTCATGATAGATTTCATATAGTACTTTTACCGGATGTGGTTGTAAGAACTTCTGCTGTAATATTAACCATTGTATGAGCATAATAAATTTTGCAAAAAAGTGTGATGCCACTGAACTGAACATTCGTTTATTGGTGATTTAGGGTCAGTCAGTTCTAAGGTCAAGATTTCTCTCTTTAAGAATTATGGTACAAGTATATTTATGTCTCTAATCTGTGTGATATGACCTACAACAACTTGGCAGAATTAAGTATAAGCTGGTGTAAAGCCATACGTAGGATGTATAAATTGCCTTATATGGCCTATTGCAGATTTTTACCTTTAATATCAGATATTGTAGAGCTAGCAATTCACAGAAGTTTATAATGCATTGAGGCAAAAATATTTCTACGACTACTCTTTGAAGACAAAACCTTGTCCTAAAGTGGTCCCCAGTCCTTTTAAATATTCCACCCATTTTTTCTTCTTCTTTTTTACTACTTTTATATGAAAGGACAATAAAAGATATTCTGATTCTGAGAAGATGTTAATAAATTACTATTTGTTTGTTACATTTATGGAATTCCTATCCAGAACATATATATATGATATTTACTAATATGTAAATGGGGTTAACGCCATCTTGGGCAAGGCAAAATTCATTCCAGGCAAGGAAAAAGTGCAGTATAGTGGACAGATTTATGACCATATTTAACGAGCCTCATTGCCAGGCCTATGACGTAAAAAGGCTTGAAATCTATGACGTCACAAACAAATGTAGTTATGACGACGGTTTCATCTTCACGGTAAAGACAGCGTTTATTTTTGCTGCACCAAATGTTGTTTATATTGTGCTAGAACTTCAAACTCATGAAATTTTTGATAAATTTTTATTTTGCCAAATATGGGCATAAATTTGGGTCCGTTATATTGCACTAAACCCCCAGGCAATAACTTAATGACCACCAGGGTGAAGTGATGTTCTCAGCCGCTGCAAGGGACTGCCAGCTGGGCTAATCCAATTGTCCCAGGTATATAAGCATCTCCCCCATGTCAGTGGTTATTCGCTTCTTTCAAATCCACCCACCGTCCCTTAAAATCAAAAAAAATTCCCAAAATGTTACATATAACCTCGTTCAACCTTGCTATATATGTATTAGCCACTACCTGTATCAATGTGTCCTCACTAAGGGTGTCCACAAACACAAGCATGTAACCATTCCTTTATGCCAATCAATAAATGTGGCAAAATGTATCCACTCACCAAATCATGTGTTCTTGTTGTTCTTATGCGTTAAATAATGAGGTCAATCTGTGTTTGACCTCATTATTACATTTAACGCATAAGAACAACAAGAACACATAAATTCGTTACAAGACTCATTTGTGGACAGTGATGTTAGAACCTGTGTTCAAGCGCAAGAAATTAGAGATAATGATATACTTAATACTTTCCTGTTAAATAAACAAGAGATTCAGGATATCAATACAAATTTTACAGACCTGTACATTTGTATAATAGCTCAAAATGTGCCACTTGGTGCTACTGCCGAAATACTGCATGCCATTATCCAAATAGACAAAATATCCCCCAAAATAGGTGTCTGAGCAATAAAAATAAGAAATAGATACTATCAAATTATCCAAAATTGGCTCGCGGGATATTTTCATTTCTTATTTGTCCCATGAGAGGTCGCTGCAACAGTGGCCTTAAACAGCATGTTACCAGTTGCAGAACGGCGGATTTCAACCCAGAATAGTGATTTGAATGATTTCAATGGTGTATGAAATGCCTCAATTCAGTTAATAGAATCATTGCAATATTTCAATTAATTACAAAATTAGTTGAAGACATTGCAATGAGCTTATTATTCAATTACAAAATTTATAGATGAAAAAGTGTGCTGTTCATTATAATTATTGCAATATTTGGATTTTATTGCACAATATGTGCATTTTCATTGTGTATCTGTTTTTATTATGAATAAATAAATGTAGGCATACATGGGTACAAACAATCCATGTAGTAATATGAGTTTTAATGAATACCCAGCAAGCATATTAACATCACACTGCGAAATAAAGATGGGAGTATTACATTTTGCAAATAATGATGATAATAACAATAAATTTGTATTTCGCCAGATCAGATATTTGCATATCTGGGTTTCATCTCTAAGGTGTATATCACAGGACATTTATCAAGTTCATTCATCTGGTTGGTACAGCAAATCCCATTTCAGAACACGGGTGAATTCATGTACGGCCTGCAATACTTATTGACAAAATTTCTAGTATGTACATTATGTGCTTCCTTCAATACGTACATACTCATATTTAAATTTGAAATATTTATAAAGAAGCAGCAGATTAACCTGATTAAAATTTTTATGGGTTGTCAAATACAATTGTCTGTCATTGTTTTTGCCACCATATGTGTATAATTTATTTTGTGCATTTGTAACCTCCTTTGTGTTGCAATCAGCACTAGTAAAAAATAAAACTTTCAATCAGAAATATTTATTTTATAATTAATACCAATAAAGCCATATATATCTCAAATAAATATAAATATTACTGCAGTTTTTATCTTCTATTGTAAAAGCTTTAGCTTTAGTTGCTCTGGAAGTAGGTGGTCTTCCTCTGCTCCAGATCCATTGTGGTGTATTTACAATTATCTTACATTATATACATTGGATTTCCCTCCCTATATAATATACATAGGTTGCTGAGCCTCTGATGCCCTGCAAGTATGGGTCCTCATATTTACATTTCACAGTTTATACTTCTATTTGCTAGAATTCACCTCTATAAGGTGTTGTGGGGGTGAAGAACATTCATTATTACCCAAAATTGGGGCAGCCTTAATGTCTACATATGGCTTGTAAAATTATATGACAGTCATGATTTGCCTCCCCCCATAGAGATTTGCCCCCCCCCCCCTCCTCTCAAGTCCAGGGGGGTCATAGGGGTTTTTGGCGAGCCAGCCCAAAGGCTAGCTCATTGCCCAAAGGTCTTCCTATTGGCCCAAAGGACACAATATTCAGCCAAATATGCAATCTCGGCAGATATTGGAAATTGGCAGCAACACTTCGTCACATATGAGGAAAAAAAACAACTTTTTTTTAATATCCAATAACTGCTACCCCCCCCCCCCCCCCCCCCCCCCTGTATATTTACCTTGAAGTATACAGGAAAATGCCGTGCTTAAGTACGTATGCAATTTGTTGTATTTCGACATACATTCGAACTGGGTGAATGAAATGTTTTTTTTTAGTTCTGTGTAAAATTACCTATAGGATTAATACCATCAAGCCATACTTTTTGGTAGCAAACTTACATAGATCTTTATTGGAGTGTTCCTTTGAGCAGTGATCCTTCCTTCAAAAAATATTCAAATGAAACCAGATGATACTGCTGCTGGTTATGTAGTCACCACAGCAACTAGCCAGAACCGACCTACATTGCATTAGATGCGATGTAGGGTCGGAATGACTTGCATACAAATTCGTTGAATTTGATATTTTTGACATAGTTTTTTCAACAAACAAGTTAGCATTATTTCGTCGTATGTACTAGAGGACTGCTCTGTTTACTATTGTGTCACACTCAGATATGGTTGATTTCTTCCAATTTTAATAAATTTTCGACTTGATAATCCATCTGCCTGGTTCCACTAAAACTCACTAGAGGGCTCCGGCGACATCACAGCGCCACCCAGATGCAATGGTGCAGATACATATCTAATACTTTAGCTTCATTACAACCGTAGAACAGAGGAATCGTGTGGAAATGGTTTATTAACTTATTTTAATTGTGAAATTGAGAAAACTACGGACTTGCCAGTGCTATCCTATGTGAATCTTATTATCCACTAGGGGCGTTGAAACGTCGCAGGAACCCTCTTGTGAGTTTTGGCAGAACTAGACGGCCATGTTTCTTAATCAAGTAAACATGAGATCAAAATTGTGCAGAAATCGATGATAACTGGAAGAATCAACCATATCTGAGCGTGATACAATAGAAAAAGAGGTATGTCTAACCCTAGATCAGGTGTATATCATGTGGCAAACGTTTATTAAAATGTTAGTTCCCACACAAGCCGAAATTTCTATATTTTTTCATCTAGGACCTTGTAACCCTGTCCTGTGAACAAGGGACTTGTAGCTACACAGCAACATGTTTTTATATATTTTTTTTTTATACATCACAGCCTTCACAAGCCAAAACATCTTCAACATGAAAACCAACAGGAATAGCAGAATTGTAATATACAAAAATTTATTTCATTTACTTTTGCTTTACACACAAATAAATGAACACTTTGAAGAAAAAGAAAATACTGGTTTCCTTTGGTAAACTCTATTGCAAAGCATAACATAGAAGTTTGTGATATTGCCAAGTTTATTAGATAAGGCAATTCAGATCAGCAAGTTGTTTCTTTGCTGAGCAACTCCAATGGCATCTTTTCATTACTCGGATGATCCTGCAAAATAACATAGATATGTTTTGAAGAATGACTTATTCGCAATGAAACAACACTACATGTAAAGCACCAATTTGTCTTAAAAATGGGTTTTTGAAAATATGGTTTGTGTAAACATCATGGTAGTTAGTACAGTTAGTTTCATAAAATACGGTCGACTCTAACTGTCTGTAGTGACCTGTGCCTGGCTGTGGTTCAAACATGCTAAAGCCAGCTGCTTCTGTCCACTTCTATAGCTAATAATTGGCTTACATTTATCACCAGATAAATATAAACCTTGGTAAATGTAAGAAATTATTTGAATATATTATAAATATGTACTTTTAGATACGGTTTTGAGTAGCCAGCTATGACAGCTTTGTCTAGTTTCAATTTGACGGGCCGTTTTTGATGAAACTAACTGTTCAATAATCTATGAAAAAGTAACTACAAAACGCCATTATTATATGGAAGCCCATCTAACAGCTTTTAATGTGCAAACTCCAGTGAACATTTTTTTCAGCGGAACTTAGACTTGGAACTATATATTATCAACTCCAGAGGACGTCATGTGCATCCAAGACTCCCATTGGCTGAGGGACTGCCTTAGTCAATAAAAAGTCCTGCCTTTACGACATCCTCTAGTTTAATTTCCAATGTTAAAAAATCTGTTGTAAAAGAGAATTTGACTATATACGAAGAATTATTTCACCTCTTCCTTGTCCTTTTCACCCTTCTTCCTCCTCATTATATCCAAGAAATATCTTGAGTATTCGATATAAAAAAAGGGAGCAGGATCCTCTTGCCCGTCCACCTCACAGCCATGGCCTATGACGCTGTTGGCGGTCAACATCAACGTCAGGACGGAAAAAGACACCACGCTGCTCAGCCACAACCGTAGAGTGCCCCCTCTACCAGGAATGTAGAGGTAAAATAACTCCCACCATCCCCGCCAGACGGCGATAGTAGCAATATGACCAAAGACATGTAAGACGTCATCAACTAGAACTTTCCACCAGACAGAACCTTTCTTCATGGTAATCAGTTTGTATAGGTAGTAAGAAGGTATTTGTAGCAAGTAACAAAACACTGTCAATGAGTAGCCAAATACAAGAGTAACCCAAATACTTTTTGGCATATCTCCTGGGTAAATTATCAGATCCATGGAAGTCCAGATGCCTCTCCATAGAGTCACATACAAAGGATGGATTATCCAGGCAGTAAATAAGTTGTCCAATATGTACAGAGTTTTGCCATATTTATACTGAAAATAAATGCAATAGGCAAGGTCAACTTTGAGCACGCTATTAATGACATCAACCTAATTATAATAGAAACCATTTTCATGTCCGACCAACTTGTATTTGGGACTATGAAAAAGTCTTCATCATTTTTGTATTTATTTATAGAAATATATATTTTTTGATTAGGCTGCGCTGCAGCTAAACCCTTAGCGAATCCCACATAGCACACAGGCATCATTAAAATTGTTATGTGTTCGTCCGGGCGTTACAATTTCATTTCCAGGGCAGAACTCTAAAGCCACTATCTCACATAGCCGAGTGATGATGCCGAGTAATGACGTTTGCTGGCAAGAAATGAATTGGCTTCACTCTTGGTCATATGATGCCTAGTGCCAGTGAGAAAAAGCAAGTCAGCAACGACTCGCCGATTGCTCACCAACATCTCGCCGATTAATTCAAGTGTGGACCCAGTGTTGTTGCTGTTTGATGAAGAGTGTATAGGATTGAAGGAGAGTGAACATGAGCACTTCGCAAAAGCAAAAACACGCCAACCACTAGACGACCATTTACGGACCACTCGCTGACAACTCCCGACCAAGCACTCCTCTATTGTCCCAAGTGTCAAGCCAATAACTCTTCTTTACACGCTGACCACTCGGCGAGGAAATCACATCCACACAGCACTCCATATGACCAAGAGTACTCGCCGAAGGACCAGGTGTACTCACTTAATAATTGGTCTAACATCTACATTGTAATATTCAGATGCTTTGGTAAATATAAATGAATAGAAATTATGAACTTTCTTTAAATACACAAGGACTGCATTAATTTTATTGCTTAATAGCCAATACCCTGATTGTTTTCCTGACGAAGAAATTAAATATATTGGTGTATATTACTATATTAGTGGTCTTATTTTTCATGTGCGCATGATATTATAATATCCTACAAATATCTTACGTCTTAAGCCCCCATCTCACATAGCCGGTTTTGCCGTAGTGAACCTGTAGTATTACGTAACGGTTATGCAACGCGCTACCCGTCTCAAACCCAACGGCTACCCGGCGATACCCGTCGAGTGACTCCTGGGACTCGTGGCCAAGAGTTTTGCAGCCCTTGGCAAACTTCTGGGTGTCCAAAAACCGTCATAAGTCGGCGGATTACCCGTCGAAGTCAGCGCGTTATCGGTCCCTAATTTTACCTGTAGTAAAGCCGGCGGTTTACCAGGAGTAACTCGACGGCTTCCAGGAGTAACCTGCCGAGGTTGTAGGAGTAACTCGCCGACTGCCAGCGTCAGCATCAGCGTAGGCAGGGAGGGGGGTTGTATATACTTTAAAAGGCTGCTGCTCCCATATCTACATATCTATACTCTATGAGGTATTACTAACTTTATTAACAAGAATATTCTTGTTTGTGCCTAGTATACTCCAACAGTCTTTATTTGACGAAAATCTGACTAATATTAGGGGAGCAGCAGCCCTTTAAAGAAGCGCTCAGCCCTTCCTGCATTGATAAAGTCCAGGCGCGGACGTTTGCGGGAGCACCACTGTTTGCCTCCGCGAACCTAGCTGCCTTCTCAGACAAATATCTCGCTCAATATTTGGTCTATTTTCGATCCAAAAACATGTATGGAATCAATATGAACTATACTACATTCAGTCTTATTTGACGAAAATTGGACTAATATTAGGGGAGCAGCAGCCTTTTAAAGTATATACAACCCCCTCCGCTGCTGCATGTACAAAATATCATTCGACGAGTGACTCACCAGGTTCTACAAGAGACTCGCCGACTTTCCCGGGGCTGTCGTAGCTACCTTGCTTAACTTCTTCAGAACCCGGCGAGTCTATCGTACAACCTTGCGTGCGAGTCACTCCTACAACTCGGCGAGTTACTCCTACAATACGTCGAGTCTCTCCTGGTTTTCGTGGATCAAATGGCCATAATCCGGCGAGTCATGCGTAGAACCCAGCGAGTCACACGTAGAACCCGGCGAGTCACATGGCGGATGATGCCCCGCCCCTTTTTGCCGCCAGAATCCGTCGCCAACCCGGCGAAAAAAGCTGTTGCATAACCGTTACGTCATACTATGGCAAAACCAGCTATTTGAGACCTAGGCTTTACGAAGGTAAACCTGCAGGACCCTGTATCAACAGCAATCCGTTATGTTCAGATTTGCATTAAATCTATGGCATTTAAATTAGTATTTATAACCGAACACTTTACAGGTGTATATGAAGAAAACTATAAATAGTATTGGAGTCAAGTGAAAGTAATATATATCATCATGCAACTAATTATTATAAAATTGCTAATTATAAACAAAAACTATTGAATGGGTTGAGCATGACAATACTATGAAGAAATATTTAATAATTGCACATGAATTGTACAACATTTACGGCTGTCGTTGCTAAGTATGGGATGCTAAGGAATATGAAGGAAGCAACACAATGTTGTGCATTTTTTCCAGATTTTCCAATATTATGAACAAAAAAAGAATGATGAAACAAATGTCAAAAAGAAGCTTAAAAGTGAAAGTACTATAATCTAGATATATCATTGGCAAAATGTTTCTAATGTAAGGATCATAGAGTCATTGATATGAGGGTTTGAAAGATTACCTGTCCAAATTTTCATATTGTCCTGATTGAATAAAATTATCTGTCATAAATGGTCATGAAACCCCAAAAAGGTATCACTACATTATTTTAGACATATTCTTACTAAGTTTTGTACACATGTAGGTGCAGTAGTGTGCGAGTCCTGCTCTGGAAACAGGGTGGGTGGGTGATTAGGGCTTTACGTCCTGTATTTCTGCACCAGTTGGGCTAATTAGGACAGGCAAGGACCATGGCAATGAGACGAAGGATGAAACAGCCATCCAACTTAGGCTCGACCGGGAATCGAACCCAGGACCCAGCGGTTGGAAGCCCAGAGCGCTACCTCTGAGCTAGGCCCGGAAACAGACATTTTTATCTTTTTTATTTCTTTTTTCCCTAAATATTTTAAAACACAGCTCAGATATGTCAATGTGACTATCAAAATCCACAGCTAAGCTATATAGAGTAATAACATATAATACAATTTTGTTAGGGTAAGTGCATTAATGGTAGAGTTATGATCCGAAAACACAATTTTTAGCATTTTTTTCTGATTTTCCATTATTTTGTAATTAGCATGAAATGAATATCAAAATGAAGTTTAAAAAGTGAAAAGTACTATAATTTAGATATGTTATTGATACAATTTCATTCATGTAAGGTAAATAGTGTCTTTTATATGGAGGTTTGAAAAAGTAGTAATTTTCCCTATTTTGCCATAATTTTGAAAATTCGATAGTATTTACGGCCATGAGACCCCTAAAAGGCACCACTACACTATTTTAGACATATTATGAAAAAGTTTTAAGCATGTAGGTGCAGTAGTGTCAGATTTCTGCTCCGGAAACAAAAAAAATGTTTTTTAATTTTTTCCAAATTTTGTAAAACATAGCCAACATAATTATGTCAATGTGACTATCAAAACGCACCACTAGGCCAAATAGAGTACTACTGTACAAAATTTCGTAAGGGTAAGTGCATTTGTGTTAGAGTTCTGCTCCGAAAGTGTTACGCCCGCCAGTCTGCCCGTCAGACGGACATTGATGATAATAAAAACCCTTTTCGAACTTTGTTCGCTGAGGGTTAAAAAGGGTAAACATACACAGTTGGAAAAAACACTGTTTAACAATGTGGCCCTGTTATAAGCAAAACTACAAATAAAATGTATATATTACACGATAAAACAATAGTGAAATTACAATTAAGTTATCATTTGGTTATACAGTGGCAAGATAATGTTTACAACAGCCACAAGGTATGGCATTGACAACATGGCTGAATTCTAAAGTGTATATCCTTTAGAGGTTTGGTAGCAATGAGCTTGCTAAAAGAATCATATTATTAAGTATTACTAGACGAATAGATTGTATATTTATGCTAAAGTTCCCTTTTTTCATAAATTGAAACATTATTCATTCATTACCTCTCTGCTAAACCTAGTAGTGCAATGGAAGCCCTCAAATTCCAGATCATTGCAGAGAAGAAGGGGAGGGGATTTAGCAGCCCGGAATGCTCTCAGAGGAATTAGAATTACAAAAGATATGATAATAGATGCGGTCACACTTATTGGACCAGTTCCTGAGTAATGATCCCAAGCATCCCATACTCCTCTCCATAAGGATATTGTCATCGCTCCAAATACGTAAGTATACAATCTATGCAAGATGGCTGATTCAAAAACATTGGCTTTCATCGCTCTCTTCAAAGTCCATTCGTGTAAGCAATAAGCAAAGCCATTATATATACATCCCGCTGCAATACAGACCCAATAGGACAGATCATGGTTTTTAGGAAATACCAAAAGGTCCATAACGTCCCATAAGGACCACCAGAAAGCCACCACTAGGGGCGCTATAATCAGGGCACATATTACATGATCCAATATGGCCCAGCCAATCGTTGATCGTTCTTGTTCGTCTGCTTTCTCATAGTCTTTGATTGGAACTTTTGTGGCATTAATAACTCCGTTTCCAGTCACATGATTTAGAGGACTGTCACATGAACTTTCCAGCAGCTCATTGTCCTCCTGGTGGTGGAGGGTTGGTCCATAGCCATTGCTATGTGTCCCAGACATAGTTATCCCTGTATTCAAGGTTCTTTATTCGCAGTGAAGGGGTGTCATCCTCCAGATTTGCTGCTGTGGCAATGAAAGCACCTGAAAATGTCAAACTTTGAATGAATTGCACTATCTTAACAGCTCATCAATGTGCTTCTGTATAAATTGTACAACCTTTTGTGCCTCTGGTCAATATTCTCCAAAAGATCTGACTTTCCTTTCCATGTTTTTGCTTTATTGATTTATGCTCCTAAAGCCAGTTTCATGACTTCTAAGTCACCTATGTTCTACCCATTCTGTCCTCTTAAAACTAAACACTCTTGATGTGAATTACCTCTGTGTAGGAACAATAAAAAACATCAGCCATAAACACAATTTACTTTCACTGACTCAACTAGCCCTGTAAACTACATACAAAACAATCAGTATCATGCATTATCTTTGAGGAGTATTAGGATTAAATATCAGGTGCAGACAATATAAAAAATGTTATCAATAAATAAACATACCATCAGGATTATACTGTTTACAATTGTATTAACAAATGTGTGACTGGTACATTGCTTCAAAGCTTGCTACGATATGGAGAAAAATCCCTGATTCATAGGTACAGACTTATGATGTTCACTTTATAGACGTTAAGGACCTTATAGGTTAAAATGTAGTTGACTTCAACTACCCTACCCTGGTACATTCTTTACAATGCCCTTCTTGCATGTTGAATAACATGGATGTTTGATAACATTATGTTTGCCATTTCCTCTGGCCATCTTGCCATGAACCCTATTTTATTTTCGAGAGTGCAATGAAGTCCACGAAAGCGCAAGAACCCTTTGCCTGCATTTAAATGTCTCTCAAGTACATGAATAGAGTCTTTTCACTGGAAACCCCTGAATTCAGCAAGACATAAGTCCTTCCTCTCCTCTTATTACTCATTTTGCGTTTCAGACACAGTAGATAATAACTAACTGATTCCATAAATAAAACTTTCTCAGAAAATAACAAACATCAACTAAATGATAAAGTGTCAAATATACATTAAAATTCACTAAAAATACTGCTGCTAGGATGCACTTTGCTTCGGCCAATCACAGCCAAGGGCGGGAAATTTTTGTCCAATAGAATTGCAGTATTCTGTCATAGCCACCTGGTGGAAATACAGAGAATCTTCTGTGAAAATCCAGTATTGACATCATTGTAAACAAAGCCAACCATCTGTGGTTTGTCACAGATGGTTGGCTTTGTTAAACAGAATACTGCAATTATATTGGCTGAAAAAGTCCCAACCTTGGCTGTGATTGGCTGAAGCAAAGTGCATCCTAGCAGCAGTATTTCTAGTGCATTTTAATGTATATTTGACACTTTATCATTTAGGTGATGTTTGTTATTTTTCTGAGAAAGTTATATGGAATCACTTAGTTATTATCTACTGTGTCTGAAAAGCAAAATGAGTAATAAGAGGAGAGGAAGGACTTATGTCCTGCTGAATTCAGGGCTGTTCAGTGTAAAGACTTATTACATCATGAATTGGTAATTTAAACTACACTTATTTTTTCTTAAGTGCACTATATTATATTTTCCCTCGTGCATATTATTTTCATTTCACTACTTTTAATAAGTTATCTTATGATAAGTCAAGGTATGACACCATATCAAGTTCAATGTTACAGTAACCTATATGCGAAATTTTTGATATTGTTTTCTACAACACTAAGAACAAGGGTCAAATCCACGCTTACAGCGGAAAAATATTTGGTTAATGTCAGCATATCTCAATATAAAGACCATCCTTGCTGATATATTAATTGGCCATGAAGTTAGTGGTTAAGTGGTCTTAATACAAGTGGTACACAATGTTTGTAAATGAGTCGATAATTCAGTGATCTCTGAGGTATATAGGCTATATGCTGAGGTGGTCTTAATGTAGGTGGTGGGTAGATAGGGCTTTACCTCCAGTATTTATGCACCTGATGAGCTAAATAGAACAGGCAAGGACCATGGCAATACCATGAAGGATGAAACAGCCATTCAACATCGGCTCGACCGGGAATTGAGCCCGGGATCCAGTGGTTTGAATCCCCATCCAAGGTGGTCTTAATGTAAGACCTAACTGTGGACTATTTATGACTGTTCAAATCTAACTAAATATTTATGATGCTAGATGCGAGCCAGTTTGAGGACAATGCAATCTACATTTTGTAAAATATGTAAAATTATCCAAAGTATTTCACTGTATAATGCAAACATTCTGTTTGAGGACAGTGCAATCTACATTTTGTAATCTATGTAAAATTATATCAGAGACAGGGAGGTCATGAGTCAAAATGACCAATTTGAAAGTCTACAAGTGTAGCTGTAAAACACTGCCAAAACAGCAAGTGTTTTTAGTGAGTTCTAAAACATCTGATAAAATGTACATAAAATATAGAGTTGACGTATTTATAAAACATTCTACATACCTTAGGTCACTTACAGATGAATATTCACAAAGTCCAGACATGGAAAAAGTAGCTTCACTGACCATATGTGATATTATTTCCATGGATAGCATCTTCTCAATAAAAACCAGAGATAAATGTCATCTATTTCAATGGTTGTACGTTAACAGTCTTATCTGTTGAGGTCATAACCTACAATTAACCACAAAATGGTGTTTTTTACTATATGAGAGCTCTGTTTCCTCACAAGTATTCAGTCTGCTCAAGAGATAGCAAATGCTTGAAATGTGCCATCAAATGCTTAATATATGTCACCATGTCACTAAATCAGGCCTCTGTATGCAACGAAAAATGTTTACATAAAGAGAACTTTGACACTTTGCTCATTGCCATACATAGACCTATCTACACCTTGAACTGAAACTCATGTTGTCAACATTGAACATTCAGCAGCATATCACAATGACATCACATGCTACAAGGAAGCAATGAAATATTAGAATACAATTCCACTGGTGTCATTAAAATACTAATATAGCAAAAAGTAAATGAGATTTATAACTTTGTAATATACTTGTCCCTAAACTAACAATAAAATTTTCATGAAAAACGATACTACCGTACCCAACCTGGAACTTCAGAGGGGTTGAAGCCACATCATATTAAAAATAATCAGTATATCAAAATTACAAATGCAACCAGTTTAAAAGTATATTTTATAAATTCCTTACAATTCAAATTAGCACTGTGCTAAGTTAGCCACATGCAGACAGCTGAGGGAACAAATGCAGTGAATATCACTGTATCAGTTGATGCCACAGGACATGACCACACCTACAGAATGCTGCCCAAGGAAGGTAACCAACTTATACCACAAAGAAGGGTCCACATGGTCCCAAAAATAGAAAGCAATGTCCCATGTCACCATTTAAGAGAAACCCTTATATCTTATGTCTCTCTTTAACTAAACAAGTAATAAATAAGAATATGAAAACTTTCTCATTTCACTCTTTATAATAAATTAAGGTGATATTCCTCTTATGTCCATCATTGAAAGAGCTTCAGTGTCACTTTGTCCCTGGTTAAGAACCCATGTACAACGTGGGGAGGCAAAACTTGGAAAATTGCTGCACCGAAAAAAAAAAAGCTTTATTCAATGCAGATTCTATTATTTGCAATTACAAACTCAATACAGCCTCGAAAAGCTGCACAACTCTTTATGCAAAGTCCTTATCAATTTTGGTCCACTCCTTCTTGACAGCAGCCTTGAGGGAGTCAACACTTGGGTGGGGGGTCTTGTTGGTGGCCTACTCTAAAATGCCCCACACAGCATAGTCCAGCGGATTCAAGTCCAGGCTGGAGAAGGGCCAGAAATCGGCCAGCCAGAAGTCAGCAAAGTTGGCTTAGTAGAACTGATGGACCTTCTTGGCTGTGTGGCAGGGGAGGGGGGGAAATCCTGGATCCACACAATGTTTCATAGTTACCCTCAGGGTAGTTGACGTTCAGCCATGGCACGACGTGGTACCTCAGGACCTTGTAGTAAGCATGTGCACGCACTCTTTATTCAGAAGGGCTGAATCTTCTTTTCATCGGAGGCCACTACACCCAAGACCATGACCTGGGCTGGATGCTTGGTCCAGAGGGTTCCCTTGACATCAGCTCTCAAATGAACAAAGAATTGGTAATTTTGGTGGGTCAGTGTCCACCTTTGTTGGGAATGCTTTTAGATTGACTTTGCCTCAGAGCAAATCTGATACCCTTTTTATTTTTTCCTGAGTAGTCATTTTATGTGCTAGGTCCATAACATTGACCCATTTTAAAGCTGATGCTGTTTGTTTAAAAAATAAATTGTACATGAAATTATCTTGGCCTATGACCAGGGAAAGATATTTGGTCATTTCATGAATACAGTACATAATGTACCTCTGAAGTATCTTCCTTAATTATACAATTAGTTCATAAGGGCTGTTATAAATCTGTATTATAAACCTTATTCGGGTCAGGGTTGACTCTAATCCTTGCATTTTAATTGCATGTGGAGGATGGACCATTTCAAGAAAAACATTTTTACTAATAATATGTGATTTCAGATACTATTGCTTGCTTAATGGTCTCCTGGCTTCCTTTTCATCCCTGGTTTTTTCATTAGCTACCCTTCATAACATTGGACAGTTCAGGAAAATATAATTGCTTAGAGGGGTTAAGTGTGGCTTCTGATTGGTTTAGAGCGGGTACAGGTCAAAGGTTACACATAGATAAACCCTACTCCATAGGTCAGGGACCCTTGATACCCATAAATGGCCACTTAAAAATGCTTAGTCATAGTGCAGCATGTAGATGTCATCCAAATTACATGGCCGCATTAAAATGCTCAGTTGGATATAGCATGTGAACGTCATCAAAAAGATAGCATGGGCTCAGTGATCTCCTTCTTCCTAACAGGCTTGATTTCTATGAACAAGGGGCATCCTTCCCAATATCTTCATTTATGTTATGTAAAAGATATGCCATTGTCATTCACAAATAATGATTTGCTAGGATCCCTCAGAAAACCAGGAGGGCACTTGATAGCGATGTTATTAATGTGTCTTAGAGTTTTCCACCTTCCTCTCATACACTGTAAATAGAGTATATTGATTGTTTCATTATTATATTATTGTATGAAGGCAAATAAATTAATCTGGAGTCCTGAGTCTTGATCGTGAGGGGTAGGAGCATAGGTCAGTGGTAGCGCACTGGGCTTCCAAGCACTCGGTCCCAGGTGCGATTCCCGGTAGAGCCTAAGTTATTTGGATGCATAGCTGTTTCATCCATCATCTCATTGCCATGGTCCCTGCCTGTCTTAATTAGCTGCAGAAATACTGAACGTAAAACCCCAATCCACCCACACACCACTTCTTGATGAGGATAATACGGCATAAATAGGCACATAACTTTTGTCATACCCATTTAATAATCACAATGGAATTTTATTATGGCATTTTGAATCATAAAACACACCTATTATTAGTAAAGATGACCTCTAGCTGTGTCACACCAGCAAGTAATCCAGTGTGTTAGTTAAAAATAGGCTGAATAAATTTTAAAAGACAAATCCTGTGTAATGCGTTTGTTTTATAAGATGAGGCATTTTTAAGACCCAGTTTGAAGTTACCATCATTAAATCTATCACTAAACAATAATACATAGTATTAATCACATACCCCAATAGAACAGCTTTATCAGAAACATCATGAGTGAAGGTGTAAAACAAGGCAGTCCGTGCTGCCTTATTTTGCACCTAATCACTATTAAGCAAACATTAATGAAGATAGTCATCTACATCAAGATAATAAATCGATTTTCTGGCAACAGCATCTTAGCGACAGAATTTAATTTTCAAGAAATAATCAGGGTTGAGAAATTGACACAAATAGGATCGTATAATTTGGAACTTGCCATAATACATTTAGCCAGTATATACTGTCGAATCTAAATTCCTTGTTTGGTTTATTTTGTGCCAATTTTTAATATCTGTGGAGACATGGCTTAAATATCAAGTGATTTGGCAGTCTGACAGTTGGACAAATGGTTTAATACACCATGAGTGACAATGACAAATGGCAAAAATGCATCTGTAAAGTGCCATACCTGTAATTTAAAGATCCCTTAGGCTGTTTTAAGACTTAGCAGTTTCGGGCCACTTGCATGGCTATGTAATAGTTATAGCCCGAATAGTTGGGAGTTAACTAACATTTTTGTTGGTTATATCCCGACGCCTAAGGCGGAGGGATATAAGTGACAAAAATGTTAGTTAACCTACGACTATGAGGGATATAACTAACTTCTACTCCACAGGACATATTTACTATTTTGTTTGATTGTTTGTTTTGTTTAACTGCTGTTATTAAGAAATTAAAGTACAGTTTGCACTCAAGAGGGAGTTAACTAACGTTTTCATTGGTTATATCCTGCTCAGAACAATAGGAAAACTATCTAGGTGGAGTATAAGTGTAACTGGTGTAGCACTAAAGCACTGTGAAGAGCAGTAATACTCATGATTGTCAACAGAGGGCACTTTTTCTCTCGATTTATTTGAATACTCCAAACACAATGTTATGTATTTGTATAGTCTGTCTATAGTCGCTTCTATTAGATAATAATAATGATTTATATTGTAGCTTGTATAATGCTTTAGTTACATAATACCAATATAATGTAATGTACTTGCAGTGTCACGGACAGATAGAAACGGAGATATGGAGCTGTGTATGTATATGGATGAATTATGAAGAGAAATAAACCAGCAACTTCTGTTTAGTAACAATTGAGACTTGTTTTACATATTTATGCTACAGGAGATAGCCACTCGCAGTCCTTAGCAGTGGGTGGTGAAGGTGGGTGAATTCAGGCTTTACGTCCTGTATTTCTGCCCCTGTTGGGATAATTAGGACAGGCAGGGTTAGTAAGTGTTATTGTTTAACGCCTCATCAGCACCTGATGAAGACTGTTTCAAAACATTTACATCACAGCGCAATATCTCTGCTGCTGTACATGCATCAATGAAAGCATAAATCAGCCCAGCAGATTTGGCATTTAATCATTTTGAAAAGCTGAGTGATGATTCTTCCGGAATATGGAACTCCATTGAGATACATCAGCTGTATCAAGAATACTTGGATTCCCTGCCATCTGCTTCAACCTAATCTGAATGTTCAACTTCTGGTGCTGATCTTCTAGGCTAATGCATAGATTAGAGGAAAATTTGTGTGATAGTCTTATTGTGTTGCAAGTGAAAGGCTGTGCCAGCATGCTTTGCTTTCGGAAACATTTGCCAGAGAGCTTGAAATTAGTTGAAGCAAATGATGATGATCTTGTGACACAGTTGGCTCTGCAAATTTCTGATGAGATCAAAACCAAGTCGCAAAAAAAAATGGACTCATACAAGCTGCATCAATTTACTAAGGATGACGCAATTCTTCAGTCCAGTCCGATACTTCTGAACTTAGTTTCACAACTTGTTTCTGAGGGAGAAATAACAAGAAAATCACTGTCAATCACAAGCACTTGTTTCAAAGAACTTCAATCAGACCACACTGGGGCTGGCACTCAAACTCCATTTGTCTTGAGGACATTCTAAATGTTGCATTCAAGGGAGTGGCAAGCATGTTGAATGGAAAATCAGGGCTAAAAGCGATTAGAGCATTATGGAGGGTTATGACAGCACTTCTTCAGCCTATTGTCATGTCAGAAAAAACAAGTGTTGAGGAAATTGAGGAAGAGCTAGATGTTGCTCGACTGTCTCGCACAGGACGTCTGTGGGTAGACTGTCTCATCACCCCAGTAATCCTCGTGCACCTGTACGTTCATGCGTGCTGAACATGAAGGTGACTGGCTTCTCCACATGTATTCCCTGAAACGAATGATTCCATACTTCTTTGCAGCAGGGCATTGGAACTATGCCAGATATATTTCATCGCACGTTCTTGATGGAATCGTCACTGCCAGAGGAAATGCTCACAGCCTTCCTTCATGGAGAACACGTTTGTCGCCACCACAATGGATTTTGGAATGCAGTGTTCCTAGATCAGTTCGGTGAGCAGACATATATTCGGTATGGGAAAGCAAAAGGCGGACTGGTTGGCAAATCACTGTCATCTGAACAAGTAACAGAGTGGGTGCTATCTCATCATCTGTGCAATGCCTTGTCATTGATGATGAATGACATGTTCAATGAAGAAAACAAGGACGAGATAGATCAGAAAAGTGAAAGCCACAAGGAAGAGGGAAAAAATCGACAGAAACTGGATACAGATGATAGAAACAAAATATCTAACAAAGTACTCCGACATAAAAATCCCATTCTAACACAACCTGATGATCCATTGCACAACATTATTAATGGTAGAGTTGCTGATGACTGCGGAGTATTAAGCCAACCTTCCAGATTGATTCCATGAGCCACTGAAGAAAAATGTTGTCACAATGGAGTCGTTAAAGAAGAAAGTTAAAGTCGGTGATACAAATGTTTATGACATGGAAACACTATATGCTCGTCTCCTTGTGATCTCACAGAAAAGAGACGTTCAGCTGTGTGGGTTTTTCAAGTATGAGCTGTCATCCATACCATCATCACTGTTTGATGAATACAGAGACTTGCGCAAAGGTTCGAAAGCTAGTTTATTGCATAAGTTAGCTTTGATCACTGAAGATCTGCAAGTTCCAGTTGATACCCTGTTGAGTGATGGCAATGAAGCAATATACCACACTCTCTGGCCCAAGAACATGACATTGTTCAACTTCGCTGAAGGATTTGTAGATTCATTTGCCAGGCCATACGAAACTCTCGTTATATTTGATTGTTACAACGAGAACTCAGTTAAGTCTCATGAACGTCAAAGAAGGGCAAAAGGCATTATTCCCCATGTCTATGAACTCCGAGGTGACACAATTTTACCTGCTAGAGAGACCATTATGAAGTGTGACAAAAACAAGAAGTCCTTGATCAAATTCATATGTGACATGAAGCATGACCACAACTTCCTCAGTCTGATAGGTGAAGGAGTCCATATACTCATGAGGAAGCTGATGTGACCATTGTTAGCTATCTGATGAAGCTTCATCAAGGAAAAAGGCAGATCTAGATTCTAGCTGACGACACAGACATCTTAGTTCTGTTGCTATCTTTCTACTGGACACTTCAGCTATCAGCTCATGTGACCATGAAAAAGTATGATGGAAAGATAATTGACATCAAGGCAACAGCTATAAAGCTCGGAGAGAAGTGTTTGGACCTGTTGGCAACCCATGCGCTTTCTGGATGTGACAGTGTTTCATATCCCTTTGGCAAAGGAAAAGTGACCGCCATTAACTTGCTCTTGAACTCAAAAGTAACTCTCTGAGCATTTACAGATCCACTATCACCAGAAGAAGAATGGGTTAAAGAAGGCCTTAACTTCCTATCAAGCTTGTATGGAAGAATGGGGTCATCGTCTCTTGCAAATGAGATATTCCATTTTCAGCAAGAAGAAAGAACCACCCAAGATAAAGAGTCTTCCACCAACAGATGAGGCTGCACTGCAGCAAATTAGGCGCGCACATTTTCAGGTTCTGATTTGGAGGGCAGCGGATCAGATGGCACCACCAGATATTGACGTAACCCAGTACAGATGGAAGATTGAGAAGAACATCTTGACTCCAATTGCTGGTACTTCAGCAATTGCCCCACCTTCAGTTCTACAAAGTGTTGCCTGCAGCTGCAAATCATCATTGCCATGTTCGAGCCAAAGGTGCAGTTGCCATTTAAGTTCCCTGTCCTGTACTTTGTATTGCAAGTGTGGTGCTGATGACAGTTGTGCCAATAAACAACAAATGATGCCTTTCAGTGTTTTTGAGGGCCAAGATGATGAAGACAGGGATGATGATGATGAGGAAGATGATTATTGAAGCTACAAATCGTACCTGACTAAAAGGCGATTGGCACATTAACTTCTTATATAAGTATTAATGATTGATATATGCTTCATTCTTTTTTTTTAAAGTTTTTCTTAGGATGATTGTGACACTTTTATATATGTACATTACAATTATCAATATATTTAGTGTTTATGATGTACCTATTTGGCTTTTCACAAACTTGGTAGTCTCTGGTGAGTCTATATCGCAGTTTATTTTAATGCAAAAAAACCTATATACAGCTGTATAAAATTTTGTTGAATAAAATAATTTCCCCAAAAATGCCAAGGTGGCACTCACTGGATTCTTAAAATATAGGGTCTGGACCATCATTTTGTGAAAAAAAGTTGTAATCATACCTAATGTCACACCTAAGGTCCAAATTTGGGGTATGTCTCTCTGACTATAAAAGGATTAACACCTTTTGCAAGAAGACGAGACAAGCTAGCAAGGCACATCTAGGACAGAGCAGTTATGGGTCTTGGCACGACTTTCAGATGTGAGAATTGCTGCAAGCAAGCTCGCAGATTTGTCTGGCAAAGCTTTCAAATAATGGTGTCATATTGCTTTTTCTCGTCAAGAAAAGAAGTGATTTGTCAAAGAAAGGCAACCATTGTACGTCCTTGTGGTTACCCTGTGTTGAAGGTTGAATACTCCCCAGGCATCTTAGATGATGCTGCACCTCCTGTAAACAATGCTCACAGAGACTGAGCACCCCTAGATGATGCACATCCTACACTCGACTCGAAGACAATTCAAGATTATCCGGTAGTCGGGATTCTTGAAGTGAAATACCTACCAGAGCCCCCAAATAACCATACGAGATTTCCCACTACCTAACTTGTTGCCTTCTCCCTATAAAGAACACAATGGACCGTTGAGCTCAACTCCGCAAGAACAACATCCGCCATGTCAATTCCTGAAATAAAACAATCTAGTGTGCTGTACAACAAGTTGACCTTTTAAGTGCTTGACATTTGTAACCTTCGTGTGGTGTTTGCCATTTAATTGAAGATTGAGAAGCTTTAAGCGAGTGTAAATTATTTCAATCTTTTACGCTTGTGCGCGATTACTACATTGTGGTAACGTCTGTTTGTTGGATTTTGTTTTAGTTTGACATCCAACTTGTCAACTCAAACTGTCATGTGTGTGTATGTGTGATAAGGGCTTTACATCCTGTATTTCTGCACCAGTTGGGCTAATAAGGACAGGCATAGACCATGGCAATGAGACGAAGGATGAAACAGCCATCCAACTTAGGCTCGACCGGGAATCGAACCCGTGACCCAGCGGTTGGAAGCCCAGAGCGCTACCTCTGAGCTAGGCCCCCACTGAAACTGTCATAAAAGTGTTGTGGTGAATAAAAAAAATCTGGAATGTGTAATAAATACAAAATGCACTGTATACTTTTATGAAGACCACTTGCATGCGGAGTGCAGGAGATATATAGAACCTTGGATGAACTAGAGAAGGATTGGACACTTCGGAAAGTAATAAAACAATATTCATTATTAGGTGATTTAAGAAGAGTCAAATTCGCCCAGAGCTGGCCCAAGGACCCCTGCTGCTTTCCTAAATACATAAATTATTTGATGTTCACACTGCGCTTCAGTAAGCACACCCCTCATCAGTGATGCCTTTGCATCAGCAGCAATTAACTCCCTAAATTTCTAAGGCAAAATTCTTTATTTTTTATTGTATACTCTTGACATCACTGCCAGTGAATGCCGCATGAGCCAAGGATTCTAAAAGTGTTTTCACCAAATTTCTAGCCCTAATATTAAGAAAGTTATGGACTAAAATTAGCCAGATTGGAACTAATATTTTGTGAAACATGTTATCTTAATCATGTGATAAGAAGCCATAGATCAGACCATATCCATTGATAAGATAAAAACATTGTCTTCATGCTGGTTATTATGCCTTAATCGTCGAAAGTTGTCGAACGGAGATACAGACCTTCAAAGATGCCTAATTTTCAAAAGATGTGCACACATTTGTGTTAAAATTTTGATAAAAACCTGCCTATTTATATATTTTCCAAAATTTTGTAGCCTACAAAAATAAGGAAAAAAATGTCAAGTTTATACTGTGTGCAGAGGAAAGATATGCATGTCAGCCAATATGAATACATATTTAGCACCCCTTTCCATCGTTTCCCAGTGGAATCAGTGAGGGGGAGTTGTAAAACTTGGCTCATATAACAGCATCATAAATTGGTCATTAGGACGGTAGTGAAACGCAGTGTGAACCTTTGAAGTATCGAAGTGTCCAATCCTTCTCTAGTTCATCCAAGATAGAACTGGACCTTATCTGCCATTTGTGCCCAGAGATGGTGGAGAAATTGAAAGAGTGTCAGAATGGCTGACAAAATATAAGATGCCTATCCCACCAGGCATTAGACAGTCTGTTCCTCAAGCAACACCCCAGCCTCAACAGACACAACAGGTACCTAATGACAGTCCCTGCATTCAACATTTCTCAGTGACAGAGCAGCACCCTCAAGATGATATACCTCCTACACTTTATAATTCACAAAACTACAGAGCAACCCTAGATGATGCACGTCCTGCACTCAAGATTTCTTACAGCAACAGAGCACCACTAGATGACTCACCTCCCACACTCTATAATTCTCATAGCACCAGAGCACTCCATACATTATGCATCTCCATATCCAACAATTCTCACAGCTACAGAGCATCCCTAGATGATACACCTCCTGCAATCAACAGTTCTCACGGATACCGAGCATCCCTAACATGATGCCCCTCCCATACTTAAAAATTCTCACAGCTACAGATCACCACTAGATAATGCACTTACTGCACTCAATGACAAAGCACCCCAAGATTGCACCTAATCTGGATACTTATTATTCAGAATCTTTTTGCAGCCCATTTGCTCTGACCCTGCCACACAGCTGGATTCTGACAACATCCGGACTGCTGGCATCAGTCTCATATGAAAGAATTATACAAGTGTAGAGCTAATAAGGCCTATTAATCAGGAAATCTAGATTTTTTTCAGCAATGACATATCATACTTATCAAAGGAACAGATCTGAGATATTTAGTTCACTTTGTTTTTCAAATACTACAGCACACCTGCCACACCATGTTGAGATCACATCTGCCCAGTTCAGCAAGACTCCGAAATGAAGAGGCAGGACTACACCCTACAAGGAAATGGGCCCAAGAACAATTGGATGAAATTCACATACTATGAGTACTTATGATTTTCCTAGCTTTGGATTTCACTTAAATTAAATTACTCATTTCAAAATCGGCTAGATAAGTTCTACAGCCAGCTTCACAAAAAAACTGGATAGGTTTTCCACTTATCAGTTCAAGGTACTTCAGTTCATGAATTTACAACAGAGGGCACCAGAAGCTGGATCCTGAACAAATAGCGACACCTACCAGGGGTCACTGACAGTAACACATGTCTGAGACAAGTCCAACAAAATATAGTCTCCATATGTAAGACTAAATCCCAGAATGTTACACATGTCCCACACAGTACAATCAGATATAGTCATGTGCTGGCATGATATGCACACTTTCACCCATAACAAGATCCAGCATGAAATGCATGAATAAAAGGAGAAGTGTATCACAAGATATACATATGCACCATGCCCAAGAAAATACCTTCAAAGCTGCAAAATTAATTTGCAGACTAATTTTTTACAAAAATTTTATTACGTTATTTCAAATAACAATTCCCCTTGAGGGACATTTTATGAAATTAAGTTAACAGTTTACTGCTTTTTATTAAACAGTCTGATATCAAAGGAAGCAATAATGTACAATACGGATGGATAACATTTACAGTCGCTGCGTTTTGCTGCACTCATTTTTATCAATCCCCGTTAACTGAACAGCTAAAACACTATGAGAAATTAAACAGTCTTGATTTTCATTAAACTCTGAAAGCATAAACACTCATACGGAGTTCTTAAAAACTTAATACTTTGATATAAATAGTGCTTAAATATCTGCAGCATACTTCTTACACACACTCTCGTAAACGAAAAGAATATCCTCATTATAATTCAGTCAATTTATCTTGTACACACATTAACTAGTACATAATTGGCACGTAATAAAACTCTTCCACGACAGGTAATATATACGACATCTTCCAATTTACAGTGCAACATTTTGAAAATGACTAAGCCATATATAGCTACCTGAAACCATAACTATCCAGAGCTATCTATCATTTCCCAATCTCCAGACATCTGGGGATGGTTAGAAGATATTATTTGTGTTTGGTTAACACATATTTCATTTTAAATTGCAATGAGCCCCATTATTGGTTTTTTTATTGGGATTAAGGACTCTGGATTCTAGGAGATAGTTTTGGATAGCCGGATCATTTTAGCAAGATGTAGCACTGTTTACAAATAGTGGTCGTAGCCCCAAATAAACGAGCCACTTTCATAACGTTGCACTGCATTTATTAATAAACAAATTGCAATTCCTGCTGATCCAGTGTTGCCTGCACAATGCTACATGATCACAAAAAATCTTCGAAATACATAATATACATTACACTATTTACAATACACATTGTAATTGAACTTCATACCTTTAATGGTATGACCGTACATAATTACTATAACGAGCAGCTGATGATTCAATGACATGGCATAATCCTGATAATGAATTTTTACGGCAAAATGTGGGATTCGCATCATCAACAATGTCTATTCCAACTTTACTCATTGACGCTGAGTATGTGAAAAAGTAGTAAGTTATAGCATGAATGACGATATCAATGCGTCTGTCAGTAACTGTTCCACCATGAAAGGCACGACACCACCGTATCTTCTTAATTCCATCCGATCAGTCAATGAAAGTCCATATATAAATATTTACAAATGTAGACTTTTTTTCAGAATTTAAAGAGAAGTGATTACAGATCACTTCTTGCCAATTTGTACACCATTAGCTTTAGTCAACCCCCCCTTTTTAGCCATGTACTTTCTCGTTTTCCTAACTTTTTCCACATAAGCATTCACCAGGCCTCTGATCTTGACCGGATTAATATCTCCACTTTTACTGTGACATATCTGAAAATAAAAACACAAATAATCAATTAATCAATAAATCTTATTTGATTCTTATAGATCCAGTCTACCTTCTTTTGGGATCTTGTTGGCACAGACACAAAACATTGCAATTCAATAAACTATCACATATCTTTTACACAGTATATATCATCATACATTATTTAAATTTTACATACATTCCAAAAATACATTCCAGAACATCTCGTAAATGGAAAAAGGAACAAAATCACCATTTGACTGTCACTTCAAATTAACATTATTGGATCACTAAATTTTACTTGAAACACTAGTCAATGTATTTACCTTTGGAACAGCTTTTCGTAAAATTTCCTTATATTCAGATTTGTTGATTTTTCCACTGGCATAATGAGGTTTGATTGCAAGTTTGACTTCCTCAACAACGCGTTCTTGTCTGTTTAATTTCTTCATGTACTGCAAAAGAGAAGATAAGGTTTAAAATCATTGCTGGTCATACAGCACCATAATCAAGATTATAACAAGATTATGATATGATATGCAGTTATGCGCTAATAAAAAGAAACACATACAGGACACACTCAAAACTTAATGAAATTAAACTAAATGAAATTGTTACCAAAGATGACTTAATATAATGAAAAACAATTATTTGTGTCACATTCAAACACAGGACCAAAAGAGTAATACTGAACGAGAGCCTGTTTTCAGTGCTGCACCTCAGTTCTAGTATAAATGGTTATGGGGCACAGGAGCGGAAATGATTTGTATAATGACACACTCAAAAAAGTTTGGAAAATATAGTTGTGGATAGAAGTAAGCAATAGATTATGCTGGAAATATACTCAGTAAGCAATATAAGAAATCAAGGTTATACCAAGAAGCTACCAAATGCTAAGTGACAAAATACATTGGACTAATAAAATATACCAAAAGGTCTCCCTCACAAGAGTAAGATCAGTGACCGCCAAAAACAAAAATTCAACCAAGCTCCAGTTGAAGCACTGATTAGGCATTCGACAAACTACAAGCAAGCATCACCTGAGGATTTATATTGTGACAAACCTTCTGGTGTTTGTCCAACTCCACCGCCGACGTCGGTAAGTTATCTGCTTCTTTCTGTGCGTCTTTGATGGCTTTGCTGAGAGAACCCATGTTGAGTTTGTCATCATGACCACCCTTCCTGTCACCCTTGAGAGGCGGAGGTGAGAATGACAGGACCAAGTCGTCATCCGACAGTGGAGATGCAACGTCCATATCGACCACCTCCATATTTTCAGTGTCATTTACTTGTGATTTATTTAATTGCAACAAAGGAACTTTAGCCAAAGCCTTGGCCTGAGCATTAAGCACCTGTGATAAATGCTCCATCTCGGCTAAAGCTTTAGCACTGAGAGGTGCGGGTGGGCTGTTCAAGTCCAGGGGATCAGCACCCACTAAACCCATAGGAGGAGGCGGAGGTGGCATCATCGGGCCACGAGGTCGGAGTTGCATATCCATTGAGGGATCCATCAACCCATCACCTCGCGAAGGCATGCCGTTTTGGGCTGCAGCTGCGTGGAGAATCACATTGGGCGGCCATGCTGGTCGTACACCAGCAAAACGGGGAACACCTCTGATATGAGGTGGAGGGCCGTTTACAAGCATTGCCTGGTTCATCAATAAAGGACCTCGCAAGGCAGATGCCAGATTTTGTTGAACAATTCCCAGTCTTAAAGGACTAATCAATTGGCGGCCAGGCTCAGCTAACCGGGGCATATTGCTTGGTAGGTCTGGTTTGGGAGGACCAGCGTTTTGGGATTGAGTCTCATCTCCTTGGCTATTTGCATGTTTCTGGGCATTAGCATTCTTAATTGCTAGCGCAAGGGCAGAGACAGCTTGCTGACTTGGGGTCTGATGCTTGAATTCTTCTGGTAGCGGTTTGTTAGGTGCGTCTGATGACTTATCTTCTCCCATATCATCATCATCTGGCTCCGGTTGTTCCGGCTCAGGAGGTTTACTTGGATCAGATCTATCGGGGCTAAGATCTTCTGTTGGTTTGGTGGGGTCATACTCACTATCCCCACCAAGAGGAGATGGAGGGGGAGTAGGGGTACTTCCAGCCTCTTCTTGTTCATCCACCGTCAAGTCTATGAAAGCTTTAGCAGGCTGGATTTTGTTGGGAGGCTCTGGCATCTTAAACACTATTGATCCTGGCTTCCTATTAAAGGGACCTCCCACTCGTTTGTGGATTTTGATGTTCTTAAGAGAGTTCCCAGATGAGACTACAACTGACTCCGGTGGTCTTTCTCTCGAGTCTCGTCTCTCTCTTGTGTCTTGTCTCTCTCTTGAATCACGTCTTTCTCTCGAGTCCCGCCTTTCTCTTTCTCTGTACTCATCCCGACCATCTCTGCGTTCCTCGACCCTCCTTTCATCAACTCTTCGTTCATCGACCCTCCTTTCATCAACTCTTCGTTCATCAACTCTTCTCTCTTCTCGTCGGTCCTCTCTTCGAGACCTCCGTTCCTCTCTCCTCTCTTCTCTACCGACAGCCGCATAATCTTGTCTCTCCACTTCTTCATCATAACGATTACGCTTGGGTTCTGCCGTTTCTGCAGGTAAAGAGTTCCTCTTCAGCTTAAACCTGCGACTGGTTTTACTTTCAGGATCAGAAACATCCTTTAAGGACTGACTGAACATTTTTACTGAGCCCTTAAAGTCATCAGGATGCTGATCGCGGCGACTCTCTCGATCATTTCTACTCCTATTTCGTGACTTTGAACGTGACCTTGACTTTGATCGTCTCTTTCTCCTTCGTCTGTCTCTCCTATTCCTATCTCGGCTGTCAGAACTTTTTTCTCTAGAACGCTGTCGATGTTCTCTTTCCCTCTCTCGTGATCGACCTTCTTCGCGCGACTTTGACCTTTTCGATCGGTCTCTTCTTCGGTCTCGTGACCTTGACCTAGTTCTTCTGTGTCGCCTTCGGGGCGAATGACTATGATCACTTAAGTCTCTGTCACGACTAGAGCTGTCACGCTTCTCTCTATAAGAGCGCCGGCTGTGACGATGGCGGCGATCAGGATCCTCTTCTTCTACAGCCTCATTGTCATTCTCATCATCACCATGGCGATGAGATCTTCTTCTGTCTCTTCTCCGATGAGATGAGTCATCCCGTTCTGAGTTATCCAACCTTTGGAGGACACCAGGATGAGCTTTGTATTCACTACCAATATACTCCACGTCATCATCATCATTATTGTTATATTCTTCTTCCTCCTCTCTGTTTTCTCGGTCCCTTCTCCGTTTTCTCCTCTTGGGTATTCTGGGTAACTCAGATATCGGGACTTGCGACGGATTCTCAGGGCCCATATTTGGTCTTCCCATCTCCTCCTCTTCATCTGTGGTGATGCATGGCCTTTCTCCCTCCTCCTCCATCTGGTCGGTCGGTTGCTCTTGACTCTCTTCTGTAACATCTTCGTACACCGCTTTCTCTCTCTTATCACTACTGCATTTTGAACTGTTAGGGCTTCCTGGGCCATCCTCATCTTCTCTTCTATCCTCGCCATTGTCACTACCAACTTGATCATCATTACTTTTACCAGCAGAATCATTACTGCTGTTCAGATTGCTGATGTTGTTATTATCATCATTTTGCTCTTCTTCTTCACCACCTGATGTTGGGGCGATCACCATAACGTTATCCTCATCAACTTCCTCATCCAAGTTTTCTCTGATTGGTTCATTTTCATTCTGTCTGTCTTCATTATCGACATCCATTCCTTCTTGTGCATTTTGTCCATCATTAGATTCACCAGAACCATTAATATCATCAGTCTTCTCCTCTCCCTCCTCCTCATCATCTGTAACTTCTTCTTCAACTTCTATTTCTTCTATTATTTCTTCTTCTTCCTCCTCCTCTTCACCTTCTTCTTCACCATCTTGGCTCTGTTCTTCTGCTTCTTCTTCACCTTTTTCAACAACTTTACCTTGCTCTCCATTCTTCGCAGTAACTTCATCTTTATCTGCAATTTCTCCATCTTCATTTTCCTCTTCTTCAACTTCTTCTTCTTCTTCTTCTTCAACTTCCTCTTCTACTTCTTCTTCAACTTCCTCTTCCACTTCTTCCTCTACCTCTTCTTCTTCATCTTTATCACCTCCTTCATCTCCTTCATCTCCTTCATCTCCTTCATCTCCATCACCAACTTCTTCACCATCACCTCCTCCTCCATCATCACCACCTCCCTCATCACCACCTGCATCATCACCACCTCCTCCTTCATTGTTATTATTGTCCTCATTACTATCACCCACATTGTCATCATTTGCTTGATTGTCATCGCTATCGCCTCCTCCATTGTTATCACCAACATTGACATCATTATCACCAGCATCAGCACCATCGCCATCTTGATTCCTATCATTGTCATTAGTGTCATGTTTATCACCACTGTGTTTAGCAATCTTAGCAGTCAATTTAGAAGGACTGTCATTGGGTGCTTTTGAATTCGTCGGCAATTCCATTTTCGTTATGAAATTAACAGACTTTTTGTTAGAGTGTTCATATTCAGGGTGTACAGAAGATGATCCACGGTTGCTCTTAGCACCTGAATTATGAGGTAAAGAACGCTGCTGCTGCTGTTGCTTCTGAGACACAGATGATAATTCGGACTTGGTTTTCGGAACTGATGCTTTGGTTTTATTCTCCAGGTTTGACCGGTTAGCCGAAAGCGAACCTGAAAGCAGAAAAGGTATATGTATGCTATACATCATCATGTTTAAACTGCATTAGTTGTCTGATTATTTGGAGTTGAGTTCACGGGTTACTTTCAACAAAACAATTTAATATTCAACAAAGTATTGCATCTGGACGTATTCTACAGTTTGTATTCTACAATGCTTCTATCAGTATTATAAATGCATCAATCAAGTCGCGCCATTGATTTCAACTGGATCCCATTGCTTAAACACAGAACTGTTATTTTATAAGCTTTAAATACAATATAACGTTGATCAATGTATTTAAAAAGACTTACCATCTCGTTTTATTGTTACATCATTGCTTTTCAGAGCGAGGAAGTTCTGTCCTTGCAAAATACTCCCAATAAGATCAAACGAACTACTACTGCCTTCACTGACTTTGTTCGTTACCACTTCAGCAGCAGCAACAACTTTTGATTTACTAAAAATATAAATAAATGAATCAAGAATCAGTTTCCAGTTTAGTACAGAAATAGTGACAGCTCTATGATAAATGCTTTGATAACAGATTGGTTGCTCAACATAATTAATGACTGCGAAACACATCTCACATATTCAAGGACTACTCACCTTGTTTTGGAAGGAGATACTTTAACCCGCGAAGGAGGAATTACAGCGTGAGATTTGACAGCAGCTCGAGAAAGCTTAGCAACTTGAGAAGATGGGTGTGCGACGCCTGGTTGGCGATATCCAGGCATGTGTTCATCGTCACTCCAGTCACTGTAAACAAAAAGTTATCCAGGTTACTTTTTTGGTCAGCACTGATGAAATTAGATGTCATTCTTATTATGCATGACATTCACTGTCTCACACTTTCTTACACACAAAACCAAACTTAATACAGGGAACACTTCCAGTAGTGCTCCATATCATTTGATTCAAATCGATACGATGCGTATCGTCGATAAAGTCAATCGATATTCAATGTGTATCATCGATATGCAGTTGGAATAAAGAAATAGAATAAAATGGCTTGGGGACCACAAATTAATTTGGCCTTTTTTTCCTTTTGAAGCTATATTAGTTCACATGCCATCTATTTTCTTATCAGAAAATCACTTTTCTTATGTTTAGTTATTCATAAATCATAATTAACAATAATTTCTGGTAAAGTCTCCCAGAAAATGTACCATATGCACAATCTCTAAGATTAGTTCTGTTGTATATATTCCAGAATTGTGTAATATTCTCTATTATAATAGGTCAAAATAATATAAGTCAGTTTTCAGCTTCTTTTTTAAAAGCCAAATCTTGTAATAATAGAAAAAAAAGTGGACATCAATGTTTAAGGGTTTATTTGTATATAATATATGGTGTGTATATAAAATATTGTATAATAAATAATGACTAGAAATATTAGCATGTTGTTTGTTATGTGTATAATAACATTATGTGGCACTAGAGGGAGATTCTCCCAGTGACCTGTGATCAGTGATGTGTGCAGGAGGCACCAGGTGGCCACAGGTGCCTGTAGCCAATTCTCTGGTGGGACTTTTGCACTACTGGAAAATTCACTGAAGCAGCAAGACCTCAGGAACTTATGTTCATGTGAATTCATTTCTATGTATAGAATACACATACAAAGTAAGTTTTATTTATTCAGTTCATTAAAGTAGTTTTATTATTCATTTATGGTACTATAAAATCCTATATAACATGACATTTCACTTTTTAGGCACAAAACACCTTTCTTTGAGAATAATAGTTGTCAACCATTGTGTGAGAAGACCCCAGATAGGGTAATTGTCTTTTACTAAATATTCTCATTTGTATAAATTCATTCATTAAATGTTTGAATTTATATAGCGTATATTTATATACATTGATGTTTTCACATAATTTCTAATCATGTGATATGTACATTGTATGAACTTTAATAATAATTTAGGACATAAATTATGTTACTGTCATTAACAATGAAGTGGTTAAAGCATATTATATTGTTTTTTGTACAAAGCACTAATGTTTGTGTTATGTTGTTACAGGGTTTTTTATCTTAATTCAACAATAAAGATTCGAACCATCACTACTTCGTTTGGTGTAATTGTGAGGGCGATAACAAATGAGGAATCCTACAACTCATATGTTGATGGTAACCTGAGGTAATAGAGTAATAGTAATAGTAGCATAGGAAGTTCAATTAATTTTAATACACTCCTTTCTTTTTTGCTTTGATATGTTGAATTGCAATTAACTATTGACACTTGCTTGGTTGTAGTCAAGTTCAGTTCACACTTTTGATTAACACCTGTCATCATGTAGGCAACTTTCTAATTGCAATTCATCTAAGTTCAATCAATTTAGGATTGTACAAGACCATTTAAACACTTTCCCATCATGTAAATACAGTAAAATGACGGCCGTCGTATCGTATCGAAAAACGGTGCGGCCGTACCGGTATTCATATCGGAGGCAGCATATCGGTTTACTCGATAAATATCATACCGGTATGGAGCACTAACTTCCAGTTTACCAGGTAAATAAACAGTGATAACCAAAAGAACTTCTCTTAGTTTTAGGACATATACCTTCATTAAAATATTTGGGTCCATAGATCACAATAATGAAGCACCTCCAACATGATCACTTGCACTATTTAACATTTCCCCATAGCGGAAACTATGTCAAGTTTATCACTGTCCAATAAGCCAGCTTATACAACCAGCTGCCAGAGGCAGACGTAATGATTAGATGATAACTTGGGAGTCCACACCAAGTGACATATTTACCCCATGGGTGGGGACTTGACTTGCCTCAGCATAGACATACCTGAAGGGATCAAGGTCATCCTTATGACCTAATATGGAGAGAGAATTCACCCCAGCATCTGTGCGTTGCCATTCATTGGACTTGTCCGTGCGTTCCTTTAACATTGGAATTGAGCGCCCTGCTGGAGGTTTGGACAAGCCAAGACGACCTGCAAGACGAGACTTCACTGTGGTAGGGATTTCTCTTTTGGCAAGTTTGCGACCCTGTGTGGAAAAATAGCATAGCAATGGTTAGTTCAGATCGGATTATATCACAAAAAAGGTGCGACTTCTCAAAGAATTGCATAATGTATCATTTAATTTGACTAATAATATCAAATCACTGAGTGCCAAGCGAATTATGTTGTATGAATAAACATAAATGAAAAAGTACTGATTTGTAGGGAGCATCAGCCACTTCGCAGCTGTCAACAAAGTTGTGGGCGGTAATCACGTCAACTAAGGGGCAGCTCCAAAACATTCGGAATGATGACAGAGACGGATTGAAGATGTGACTTATAAATCATTCTCATCGTTCAGGATGTTTTCGATCTCACCCTGATCGTCATTATAATCGCCACAACTTCACTGACAACTGCAACTTTGCTGATGGGCGCTGTAACAGCTTGTAAGTATGGGTAGTGTGAGAAAAAGGTTTCAATAATTTGTCACACCTTTTTTCGTCTCTTCTTAGTGCGCCGTCTCTTCTTTACGGGCCCATCAGTGGAGCTTTTAGTTCTTTTGGTTCCTGTTTTCTTTGTAGTTTTCCTTCTCTTGTATTTCCTTTTCCTTTTTCGTGTGACCGTTCGGCGTGGAACAGCTGCGGATGCTGATGAGCCATCTCTTGCTCTTGCGGCTGCAGAAGCAGATAGCGAGGCAACGACTTCCATCACTGGCCCCAGATAACTTTTATCCTCTTCCTCCTAATAACATTATAAACAAATGATTACCAATGCTGTTTGGACAAAAAAACAAGCGGAAATAATAATGCCCATATCAGTGCTGCCACCCTGTGACAATTAGTCCAATTCAATCATACAGTGCTGCCCCCTAACAATAACATTTACCTCTTCAGATTCTGATTCATCATCAGATACAATGATCCTACGTCCTCTGGTTCCACGACTTCGTGCAATGTTTGCTCGGACTCGTTCACTAACCAACGTTCGAGCAATTTGCCTTTGTGGTCGTCTGTTGTCCATCATTTCTTCTTCAATGACCTCAGCTTGGTCTGCAATAAATCCAATATTAGAAAACATAAATCATTGAATTTATCTTGATTTTTGCCATAATTATGCACATTGCATAATAAACATAACATTTAAGGAATTTCTTTTAATGTATATGATATAGAACGTCTTTACATTTAAACTGCAATTCAAATACATATTTAACATATCTTGCGATAACATGGACATTTAAACCTCATTTCATTTTAGCTATAACTATATGTAATTCAAATATAACAAATTTTGTAATACCTCCAAGGACTCTCGCGCATGTCGGACAAAACCATGCACCCACAGGAATTGCAACCACAGGAGGTGTGAGGCATTCACAATGGTACCTAAAATGGAAACAATAATGAAACTTACAAGCCCTCAACACAGTCATGGTTTCTCAATAGCTTCACATCTATCTATCATTGTTTGCCATTAGCTGCAAAAATAAATTTACCCCAAGTCACAGGCATCACAGAGCAGCATACGATCTTCACGATTGTGTTGTTCACAAACTTCGCAGTAAGTTCTATCCTCCCCCTCATCTGGGATATCAGGTGCGGCAGCAGGGGCTCGTACAGGGATGCGTTTGTAAACACTATCACTGTCGCAATGGGAGGCCAGTACTGAATCAAACACTCTCCTGTCCACTGGACATGTGTTCACATTCTGAAAACACAGACATTAAAAAATTACATCTGCGATAACTCTCATTACTCTTTTAAGTATCACCATGCATGTAGACTTCTATGAAAGTCAAGTTGCCTATCGATTAGAATAGAATTTGAATGAATATTTATTGTTGGGTAGCCCTTCAGTAGCAGTGAAATCATCAGGATAGCCAGCTCTTAACCATTCATATATATAAATATTGTATATATGTGATATTTTTTTTTAATTGACGTCAATGGAAGTTTAAAATAATTTCTGAATCATTCTCAAAAATAGTCCAAATTCTTGCAAATTTTCTATTGACAACAGATACATTACAAAACACAGCTAGACAGGATAGTTACGGATACGTGAAGCACATACCTTGGACCACTCAACAATACAATCCAAGCAGAAATTATGATCACAGCTCTCTGGGGATCCTATATCTTGTCCGTCCAGCCGGCTTAGGCATATCGGACATCTATCCACATCCTCATTGTCACTAGAATCTAGTTCAGTTGATGTCTGATGATTAGTTTTTGTTGGAGAAGCTGAAGTGGAGGGGACTCTATCCTCTCCGTCCGATGCCCCGGAATCTTCGCTATCGGTCGACCAGTCCTCAGAATCTGTAAATTAGCAATTCAATCAGATATCGGCATTTTTATTTATCCAAATTATAGTGGCGGTCATTTAAAAATTAAAAAATATATACAATGCCCACCATAGTTATTAGATTATATCCTGACTTATAGAGAAGTGCCTCTCAAGTGAGTATCACCACAACAATTTAAAGGAAAAAAAGATCGAAGAGTTAACTTCCTTATGAAATTTTGAATTACGAACCTTCTTCACCTTCACTGTCATCCCCACTGGACTCAAATTCATCTTCATTTTCCATTTCTTCCATAACATCATCCAAATTGACTCGACGTATCCGCGAATCGTCTACCTCCATTGTGGCTGAACTTCTGTTAAAAGCAGTTCATGTCACCTGTATGACAGAAAAATTATTTGAAACAAACAAGTATGATCAATGACATATGTTATCAAGATCAATACATTGCATAACAATGGTGATTACTTGATCAGTGAAAACCCATAAGCATCAGATTAAAAATAGCACAAGAATAGATCAGTCATTACACAAATACAATGACATTGACTAAAAACTTTTAAAGGATCTTAGTCGGATCCTTGTTTACAGTGCTTTCAATAACGCTGGAAAATTAATGCAAATACTACATGCTGATCGTTGCACAGATATGCATTAAACAGGATGTTTATTTTGTCCATATTTCAAGTGTCCAGCCTCCAGACACCAATGCACAATGTACATTGATGATGTTGTTTGTGTATTGAAAAAGTAGTAATATATATCTGGATCACTGACCCCCTGTTGCTGATAATTTTGCCACGTCAAAGACATTCGTGGCGATAAAATTGTATGCCACCATCACAGCAATTGCTCAATACCCTGTAGTCAAGATAAATTGGTTTTACTGCACGAAATTGAAGCGAGAAGACACACAATCGCCATGCCGCCATTACAAAGTGTCAAGTTATGCCATTAAAACCGGGTCGCTGATGGCGCAAATACAGCACCTTGGGGTCAATAAACTATACAGAGCTTCGCTATATGGCTCAATAAAACTTTTAAAACCGTTGAAAGCAACAAAAACTCACCGTGAGGTTGATTACACACGAGATTTGGGAGGCCTCAAGATCCAGCGTACTCACAATCCGACATTTTGACAGCTAAAGTCCCGGATGAGGAACCGGAAGTCAGAATGCCATGGCGGACAAAATCGTCTGCTAGCCGTCTGCTAGGTAAGTCTGAATCCGATAAAAACCACAGATATTGTGATAAAAACTTCACCTAAAGGGTCGTCCAGTGGGGAAAGGAAATGGTGGTAAAAATGTTTTTACTTACTATGTGATTTCACAACCTAGATAATACTTAATATGTAGCTGTCAATGACAGGAGTGAGCATGCTATTATATGTATATTCATGTCAACTTAAAGTTACTGTGTCTCCAGATTTAGCACCTTCAAGTAATTATATATATATATATACAAATGCTGCTTTCTTGTCTTATGATATTTTTTACCATTACACATGCCCACTTTTGCACAACAATTTAGTCTTAATTTACAATAAATAATTTAAGTATTAGTTTTTCATGCCATCATACCCAGTATGTTTCCAATGTTTTAGTCTGGATTTTCAATGTAGGATTTATTTTTAGTATAATGTCTGATAAAATAATTAGTTAGCACACAAATTTAGTATGCCCTGAATATTTCTGGCGGGCAATTTTGCATCCAACAGAAATATTGCCCCATTAGTTATTTTCAACTATTTGATGAGTTTTAGCAAATTGCAAATTTGACAGACAATGCAGCTTTAAATCTCAACTATTAATTAGACTTCATGTAGGTTTTTAAATTTTCAAAAGCGGACAATAGATAACAATTTTAGAGGCAAAATAAGTCAGATAATTGTAATGCGTTTCTCAGCCGCCAGGGTCGCTGCGATCGCTTACAACTGCCCCTGGTGTGATAAAACGTCATCGCGAAAATGTCGTTGGCGCGAGCGTGATCGATTCAAGATGATTTGTTATTTATATCTGGTGGGTTCCCCTTCTAAATAAACCCTATTTCTCACTGTTAGAATTGTTACAGTTAGAGAAACAAGTTTTCTCCAAGTTTTAAGCTGGATGTGTATTCGTTACGAAATTATGGACATCGCAATTTTTGAACCGACGACAGTGTTATGAAATGATGACGTAGTCTCGTTCTGGACCATTGGTCAAAAAGCGATATATATATTAAGTTGATCTTCCATAGGATTACATGTATTTTAGAAATTTTGGGACACTTCCGGTTCAGCTTGATCACTGTGTAGCCTCATTTTGGAACCTCTCTCTACGAGAAGTGAGCTGCGCTCGCCCCCTGCGGCGGCGGAGCTTCGCTCATATTAATAGACCAAAAAGTCATAGAATGTACATGTACATTTGATATGATAAATTTCATTTGGCCCACAAAACCATTTTAAAATAGTTCTTCTATTTAATATATATGTAGCTGTCAATGCCAGGAGTGAGCGAAGCTATACAATATGTATATACAATATGTATATGCCCCATCTGCTAGATATGTTGATCCACAGGACCTGTGGCCCCCTCCAACTGTGTTACAAAGTGTGTCGGGTGCTCTACGAATTCCCAACTTGGACAGTATGCCAAAATTCCTTCGTAAGAATGAGCAGTTCTGCCAGATACATGAGGTGTTTGTTCCATCAGCAGCCACAGAAACATGCCTCCCCCCCCCAAAGCCCAAGCCACTGATCCCAGCTCATCCCTATCACAGTGACACTGTCTTGGTTGATCCTGCCAATATCCTTCCGATCACCTCCCGCCAAATGGTGATTAGTGCCCTCCGCAAATACGACGTTGTATTTGACCCCAAGATCGAACATTACAATGGTGCTTGTGGTCCCTTCGAAGCAGTCGTAAACATCGGTCCCGTCCAACCCCCTCAGCGAAAGGGCCGGATACCCCAGTACAATCGGGACCGTCTGATTGATTTACAACGTGAGATGGATGACCTTGAGTCCAGGGGTGTTCTTGTTAAGCCAGAAGAGGTGGGTGTATCTGTGGAGTATTTAAATCCTTCCTTCTTGGTGAAGAAACAGTCCGGAGGCTTTCGTCTTATCACTGCATTCGCCGAAGTCGGCCAGTATTCTAAGCCTCAACCGTCACTAATGCCGGACGTTAACTCCACCCTACGCACAATATCTCAGTGGAAGTACATTGCTGTGACTGACCTAACCAGTGCTTTCCATCAGATTCCTCTTTCGAAGGCCTCCATGAAATACTGTGGCGTAGCCACACCCTTCAAGGGAATCAGGGCTTACACCCGATGTGCCATGGGCATGCCCGGCTCTGAGACGGCACTCGAGGAGCTGATGTGTCGAATCCTGGGTCACTTATTACAAGAAGGAGTCGTCGCTAAAATCGCAGACGATCTGTACTGTGATGGGAGCTCTCCAGACAAGCTACTTTACAACTTTACAAGGATGCTTGAAGCCATCCATACAAGTGGATTACATTTGTCTGCAAACAAGACTGTCATCTGTCCAAAGTCTGCCACTATCCTCGGTTGGCTTTGGCAATAGGGTTCCATCTCAGCTAGCCCTCACCACGTAGCCGCACTTGCTTCGTGTGAGTTTCCAGCTACAACTAAAGGACTTCGATCTTTCATCGGAGCGTACAAAGTTCTTTCTCGCGTCATCCCTCGAACAGCCACTGTCTTGGCCCCACTCGAAAATCTGATATCTGGTCTTCAGTCCCCTGATAAGATTCCTTGGTCAGAAGATGACATCAGTGCTTTCCGCCATGCTCAGGACATCATCAAGATCAACAAGACTGTAGTTCTTCCTCATTCAGATGACCAACTATGGATAGTTACAGATGCCGCAGTACGCCAACCTGGCCTGGGTGCCACGCTGTATGTCACCCGCAAGTCCAAACTGCTTCTTGCTGGCTTTTTCAGTCTCAAACTCAACCAGCGTCAGCTGACCTGGTTACCTTGTGAGCTGGAGGCTCTTGCCATCGCAGCGGCAGTAAAGCATTTCAGCCCCTACATTATATAGTCTAAACACACCGCAAGGATCCTAACTGACAGCAAGCCTTGTGTTCAAGCCTATGAGCGCTTATGCAGGGGTGAGTTCTCTGCCAGTCCACGACTTACCTCATTTCTATCAACTGTCAGCCGATATCAGTCAGTTGTCCAACACCTTGCTGGGTCAGCTAACCTTCCCTCGGACTTCGCCAGTCTGAATGCCCTCCCCTGTACATCTCCTGAGTGTCAAATTTGTTCCTTTGTACATACAACCGGTGCCAGTGTTCTGCGCCTTCATGTCTCTACCAAGCTACCTTACACCAATCGCACCACATGGAGTTCAATTCAAGCTGAGTGCTCCGATGTACGACGCACAAAGGCGCACCTGCGACAATGTACTCGACCTTCCAAAAAGGCCACCTACATCCGCGATATCAAGCGTTACCTACAGTACGCTTCCGTATCGAGTGATGATCTCATAGTCGTCAAACGCACCGAGCCCCTGGGCATTTCCCGTGAGTGCATTGTAGTGCCCCGTTCTGTACTACATGGACTGTTAATGTCACTCCATATACAGCTCAATCACCATACCTCCCACCAACTGTCACTAGCATTCCAACGCAACTTCTTTGCACTTGATCTACCATCCGCGGTGGCAGATACGACCAATTGCTGTCATCAATGTGCCTCTCTCCGCCAAGTTCCACACCATGCAACTGAACAATCCTCTGGGGAACCACCAGAAACCATTGGCTTATTCTTTGCCGCAGACGTCATGCAACGTGATAGAACATCAGTGCTGGTGGTTCGAGAAACCGTGACCTCTTACACCCGTGCCACTATTCTCCCTGACCAACGACATGAATCACTTCGTGGTGCCCTCTTATGTCTATGCCTGGACCTTATACCTATCTCAGGTCCCCCTGCTGTCATTCGAACCAATGGTGCTCCAGACTTTGCAGCCCTGGCCAACGATGAGGTACTACTCAACCACAATATTAGATTAGAGCTTGGCAATCCTAAAAACAAGAACAAAAACCCTGTTGCGGAAAAAACTATCCAAGAGCTAGAAAATGAGTTATTACGAGTGGTTCCCACCAACGACCGTCTGAATGCAATCTCATTAGTGACGGTTGAGGCTTAGAATACTGGCCGACTTCGGCGAATGCGGTGACAAGACGGAAGCCTCCGGACTGTTTCTTCACCAAGAAGGAAGGATTTAAATACTCCACAGATACACCCACCTCTGCACGAGAGCTATTGTTTCATCGCGACCAACAAACCAATGAAAGGATCCCACTCCATGACCATACCATCATTGCCCAGCAGCACGATCGCCGTAGTGCCAACCACCTACCCAGCCAGATCTCCAAGTCACGTGGGAAACCCTGTGCCCCTAGTGCTCAGGCTACTATCAGTGACTTAGTGTACCTACTCACAGACAAAGACAAAACTCGTGGAAGAGACACGTACATTGTCACCTCAGTCGATGGTCAATGGTGTTCAATCCGTAAATTTGTGGGTTCACAGCTGCGGAACACATCATACCGCGTAAGACAGACAGACATTTTCATCATACCACCAAGCGTTTTGTCTCCGGGAATTACTCACCCAATGACAGTCGAGGACGAGGAGGACGACAGTCAAGAATCCGCTTCCGTTCCACATCCGCTCGACAGTGCCCCACCTCCAGTCCCTGATCACATTCCGCCTCCTGTGAATGATCACCTACCCGAGTTGTCCCCTGTTCCTTTGCAATTATCTGAACCCCTTGTACCCGGCACCCCAGGCTGTCACCCCGACCAGGACCCCGGTTCCTCTGCTGCCGTGCACTTCCCTGACATGTCGACCCCCCCCCCCCCCCAGTGCGACCCTCTCGCAACAGGAAGCCTCCAAAGTATCTCGACGATTATGTGACTGACTAGCCGACCAAAGTGACTCATTGCTTACCATGTATCACTCCTGCTTGTGGTTGTTGTATGTTTGTGTTTGTTGTTCTTCTTCTATCTATATATATATATATATATATCTCTTGTATCTTACTACTCAACTTACTTCAGTGTTTAGTATTCCAGTCTCTAGTGTGTTCTTAGTATTCTAGTCTCTAGTGTGTTCTCGAAAAAAAAAAAAAAATGGTCAAATTGGTGACGCCACAGCGTTAGACTTTCGTTACGGCGCACATTTCCCGAGACACTTTGTTTGGGTTCTGTGACTTTCGGAAATAAATGGACATCGTTCTTCCAATTGGATTTCTAGTATTTACTCCTTGATTGGCGTATGACCAGAGACCTTCAACCTGTAGGCCTACCCTGACCATTTTGTCAATATAAAATTTAGTCTTGAGGTGGTAAAGAAGAAGAAAAAAAGTCTTAAAAGAACAGGGACTCATTTAAGTTGTCATGATTTTTGTATATACACTGACTGCCCTATAACGCTAGTACACATCATACTGACCATGTAGATTTTTGAATTTTCAAAATTGGACAATAAATAATGATTTTAGAGGCAAAATAAGTCAGAGCTGCTCAGGAATTGTAATGCGTACCTTCAGTCGCCAGGGGCGCTGCGATCGCTTACACTTGCCCCCTAATGTGAAAAAACGTCATCGCCAAACAGTGGCGTGGCTAGCGCGAACGTCATTGATTCAAGGTTATTTGTCAAATATTCTGGGCTCCCCGTTAACATAGACACCCGTTCTATATACCGTTAGAATTGTTACAGTCAGAAAAAAAAGTTTTCTCCATGTTTGAAGCTGGGTGTGTATTCGTTAAGAAATTATGGACATCACAACTGTTGAACCGACGACGTTGTTTTGACGTGATGACGTAGTCTCGTTCTGGACCATTGGTCAAAAAGCGATATTAAGTTGATCTTCCATAGGATTACATGTATTTTAGAAATTTTTAGACACTTCCGGTTCAACATGATCACTGTGTAGCCTCATTTTGAAACCTCTCTCTACGGAAAGTAAGTTTCGCTCACGGCCTATGGCCGTGACGAGCTTCGCTCATATTACAACTACATTAAAATAACATTTTTTGTAAAGTAGCGGGGGTTTGCTATAAAAAGCAAAAATAAACTCTTGTCTTTACCGTGAATATGAAAACCACCGTCATAAATAAATTAGTTTGTGACGTCATAAAAATATTTCAAGCACTTTTACGTCATAGGCCTGGCAAAGAGGCTAGTTTAATATGGTCATAAATCTGGGTCCGCTATCTAGCACTTTTTCCCAACTAGCATTCTCCCTAAGAAAATTGTTCTTTAATTATGATGAAGTGGTTTTAGCCAATTTCTGCTGAAAGATGGTGCTTGTTCGGTGCGTAGCACCGGTCTTTCTGAGAACTGACGCAAAGCTCAAGGGATACGGTAAAAAATAGATCGATGAAAAGGCGTCGCAACGCCGTTACAACGCTTGTTCATTGCGCTTTACGAAAATAGTACTTTCTGCAGTTGGTGGAATTCCAGTAGAGTTTTAGTCAAAAGAAATCGTCTGAACCAGTTTCACAGCAAGTCAGTGGTGGGACCAATGGGGGGGTCAGGGGGGGCAACATGCCCCCTCGGAAAAAAGGGGAAATTTTGGGGAAGGGAAAAATGGGGAAATGTACATGTAGCGACTTTGGGGAAAATGGGGAAATGTACATGTAGCAACTTTGGGGAAAATGGGGGAATGTACATGTAGCGACTTTGGGGAAATCATAATTTTGTTTGCCCCCCCCCCCCAAAAAAAAACCTGGTCCTGCCACTGCAGCAAGTGGCTTCTTGGCAGAAAGAAATAAGGCGTAGTTATCTCACTACTTTGTGTGCAGACGACGCGCGGAAGCATTTCTCTCTCCGATTCTGGGGGAGTGGCAAATCGGTTATCAGAAAGGCCGGTGATTCGCACCAGATCGTAGCGCCGCATTCAGAATAAACACTTTGAGCTGATATTAAAATTTGAATCTGCCCAAGAAATCAGCTCGTTGATTTATGCAGTATAAAAGTGCCAATCCTAAACATTATAATTGATAAGATTTAGATTTTTAAAGTCAAAGTGTTTATGCATGTATTTACCAATTCATAATTAAAAGTACCAAAAAATTAAGAGGTCATTTTATCTTTTATGGTTCAGAATTCACTGTTGGAATGGGCTTCTGTCTCTTAAAAAAATTAAACTAATATATACAGAATCACACTGTTTCTGTTACTAATATAAAAAAAAAATCAGGGCATACACACCTCACAGACTATCATAGTCTTTGTGTGTGTCCTGTGGGCTTATTTTAATCTTACATGATTTTTTTTTTCTCTTTACAATTTTTTTAATCTATGTTGCCCACAAAAGAGAATAAATTCGCTGTGCGCTATACTTGGTTGGGTGAATTGGAACCATTTCCAAAATGGCCAAAATGGCTTGATTGTAGTGATTAGCAATACAGACCAAAGTGAAAATGGCAACAAACTCGTATATATATAGATATAGACATAGATATGGATTGCATTGCAATAAAAAATTAAAAAATTATCCAATTGACAATTTGGCAGGGGCATAAAGTCTTGAATAAATGTATCTCTTATTATTTTTTTTTTCCAGTTTAGATTGCCATGTTCTCCCATTGTAATTTATGTTGGTCTCTGTGACCAAAAAAGTTGAGGTTGCCGGCATGATCCATTATAAATTATAAGGCCACACTTTTTTAATTCTCTGTCTGATGAGTTCTTTTCCGTGGTTTCAGCTGATATTAGACCAAATAAACTTGAGTCCCGTTCAAATGTTTAACCTAGATTAATCAATTGCTTTTGATATATTTTGCACAATAATTATAGGCTAACCTTATTTGTATATTGATAATAAACCTGTGGAAAAAAAACCATTTGATTCTATCAAATAAAATTTTTGATAACGGGTTTCGCCATAGCTATTTTATTGTAATTATGAGTAGTCAAATTAATTATTGTAAAATGTATGGTCAACAAACACTTGAATTGCATTGACCTTCAATGTTTTGTGTTCTCCCTGCCTGTGATAATGCTGAGTTGCAATTAAATTAACACTTGACATTTCGCTTGTACAAGGTAACTTCCAAATTGGAATTGAGCAGTTAATATGTTAATTGAAATTGATTTAAAAAGAAGAATACCAGGTGAGTACAAAACTGCAAAATTGTGTTCAATGCCCTGGTTTCAAAGTTATAGTGATTTTATTTCAGGTCATAATGAAAATAAGCTAAATGACCTTTTCAAAGCAGCAATTTTTGTCATATTTTCAAATTCATTTTCTCCCCCCCCCAAAAAATGCATATATTTGTAAATTTCCTGCTATTAAGTTGTATAAAATGTTGTCTAGTTTTTTTTTAATGATAAATATGAGTACCTAATTCAAAGTATTTCCACATTTGTAGCCTACAAAAAGAGTCTGTTTTGCAAAATGTGGCATTTTTTTGCGAATTTGTGGGTAAAATTCAGACCTAAATTTCAACAAATCTATTTATTTTCCTCTGCTCCACATTTTCAATTATATAAAATGCAGGTTTACGTTTTTAAATAGGGAATCTGCTGTCATAAAATGTTTGGATAATATATTCATTTAAAGATCAGAAGGTCAGTTTTCTACCAGAAAAAAAAAGGTTCCAAATTAGCACACAGGTGGCGTTGCAATGCAATGGTTAGTGCAAGTAAATCACAAGAGATGGCGTCGTGATAAGTGGCTCCGCCTAGCGTGTATTCCTTGACTTCTCTTACCAACAATGCTCTCTGAGAATAGAACCATAGAGTCCCGCTCCAAACCACAGTTTTGGGTTTAATTCGGAGTTATTATATCATTTTTCAAAAATGAACGTTTTGTGAAGTACTTTTTTTTGTTGGTTATATTGGACACTGATTATATTTTGTTCAGTCCAAAGGCTAGTCTGGTTTATTTCGTTGGGTTAGGATACGTTTCCAATAATTCAGTACCCGACATTTTATGTTTTTTTAATGGGAACCTTCCCAGTTCAGCATATACTGCATTATTCCATAGACTTCTATGATTATTCGAAGATGGCAGTTTTACATTCAGGATTCTTTTCATGTATGCCAAATTAATTTTCTCCTGGTCTACGAGATCTTTGTCACTGAACCAAACTTTTGATGCATATTCTACAATTTAAGAGCCAGACTTGGTTGTAAGTGTCCTACAACTGATTTTGCATGAGTTAAGAGAAAATATGGCTTTGTCTGTCCGCAAGATTGAAGTGGTTTTCCTTGAAAATACTTCATTTGTAAAGATCCTATTTGTATTCTTTTGCCGTTTCAATAGTATATATATCATCCCTAAACTGGAAGTTATTTACATTTTGCCCTACCCTTTAGTGTATACAGAAACAGACAACAACATGGCGTCTTGCTCAACTGATGACGAACGTTTTTTATTTAGTGCGCATGCTCAGTAGGTCACAGAAACGTCTACAGTACAAAGCGTCTACACAAACACTACACTCTCCCCCACGTAATTACAAAGTTGACTTTAACTTTACAAACTTAATGCTGCATATTTTATTTGAGCATGTAAGAAAAGGGAAGGTTCACCTTACTTTATATTAACATAAGAACACATGTTGAATGTTCAGCAACAAGAACTCAAATTATCAAGTCATCTTACACAGGAACAAGATCCTCAAGAACTCTCAATTGATTAATTGCAACAAACTAAGATTTAATTGTTTACTCTTGGATTACAGTTATTTACAATATCTGAAACCTTAGATTACAATATCCAAACTTTACACCAGAAATGTAATTTTACCAAATTGTGATCAATAAATCTTTAGAGTAATTTTGTACCAGGAAATGTGAGATTTACCAAGGAATTTACTACAGCATATTAAAGTTACTGATAACAAAAGTTAAACCACTTATATAACTTTAACATATGTACAATAGTCCATTGTTTTGTACTCAATAGTCCATAACAGTTCCAGGTTGTTATCATTAAATTCATATCTGATACCGTGACATCACTTCATTTCCAAATTTCAAAATCATAGTCCAAATAACATTTTTCCAAGTTCAGGTACCATTTTGAGTCAATCCATAAACTAAAATTGTTATAAAAATGCATGATTTGACATTAACATTTGACTGTTCACATTGAATGATATAAACAAATTCACAATAAGCAGTCCATTTCTGTATTCTCTCCGCACACAAATTTTAAAAAGTCAATTTCTCAGCAGTCACTATCTCACATTTTCTCAATTAAACGTTCCGGACGTTTCACTTGTCTTCCGGATCTTCTTGGACTGTTAACTTGAACAGGAATTCTTGGACTGTTCGATTTGACAGGTGTGGCTACTGCAGGGCGAGCCACACTAGGCACAGCAACAGGTGACTTTGTGGAGGAATAGACACAGGCTCATTACAAGTCTCTGTGTTCGGCACTACTGGCGGGCAGGGTCTTTCAATTGCCGGAGCACCAGTAAGGGGGAAGTCACTGTCTTCGAAGTTAAGGGGGTAAGAATCCATTACACTGGGTCTCTGGTCAAGGTGTAATTCACCAGTTTTACGAAGGTGTTCGATATGGACGTAACGACATCTGTTTCCAATTTTGACCAGAAAACGGTAAGGTCCTAGGATCTTTGTAATAACGCCTTTTACAAAAGCTCGATTCCAGAGTGCACATTTTTCACCAACATTGTAAACACTAGGGACCTGGGAAGATGAATTGTGATTTCTCACTTGTACTTCTTGTTTCTGATGCACGGTACTTGTGACATCAGGCTTCAACAGACTGAAACGAGTACGAGGGCTGCGTTTTAAGAACATTTCTGCAGGAGCCCTTCCGGTTGTAGCATGGGGTGTTACGCGGTAATGTAACAGGAAATTCTGTAATGCATGACTCAGATCTGTCGCTTGCTTGTCACACAACAAATGCTTCTTCAGAGCACTTTTCACTGTTTGAACGCATCTTTCAGCAGCGCCATTCGTTGCAGGATGATACGGTGGACTAAGCGAATGGTGAATTCCATTGTTACGGAAGAACTTCTTCATTTCTTCACTGATAAGTTGTGGACCGTTATCTGAGACCACACACTCAGGTAATCCATATTTGGCAAATAACTTTCTCAGTTCTTTGATTGTCTTCATTGTGGTAGTTGTAGACATCTCAATTACTTCCAACCACTTCGAGTGGGCATCAACCACAATGAGATAGTATTGCTTGTTCAGCTCTGCGAAATCGATATGTATCCTTTCCCAACGCTTTCCCGGAAAATTCCATGTAACGAGTGGTATGGTTTGTAGGTTCTTCTGCATTGCCTGACAAACACTGCAAGCATTTACCAGAGATTCAATTGCTGAGTCGATACCAGGAAACCACAAATACGATCGTGCCAGAGACTTCATCCTAACGATCCCTGGATGAGTCATATGCAAATCTTCCAGTAGTTTCTCTCTGTAACAGGGAGGTGTCACCACACGATTTCCCCAAAGTACACATCCTTGATCCACGGTCAATTCATTTCTTCTGTTGAAGAAAGGTTTCAAATCATCACTGGGACAATGCGACGGCCAACCAGACATAACAAAGTTCAGAACTCGGGCTAACACTGGATCATTCCGAGTGGCACTTGCGATGTGCTTTGCTTCGATTGGCAGTTCATCCACAAAAGAAAAGTAGTTTACTGGTAACTCTTGTGCCAAATAATTATCAGTACCAGCTGGCAATCTACTCAGTCCGTCGCAATTTGCATGGTCCTTGGAACTTCTGAATCTCAATTCGTAATCATGTGCCATTAAGATCAAAGACCAGCGTTGTAATCTGGAGGCTGCCAAACTTGGCACACCAACTTTCGAGCCAAGAATCCGTGAAATTGGCTTGTTGTCTGTCACAATTGTAAAATGTCTACCGTAGATGTACTTGTGGAATTTGGTAAGACCGTAGATTATTGCTAATCCCTCTCGCTCTAATTGACAATAGTTCTGTTCAGCGGGCGATAAGCTTCGAGAAGCGAAAGCGATGGGTTTCTCTACTCCATCCACTAAATGGGACAACACACAGCCAAGCCCAACTGGGCTAGCATCACATGCCAAGATGATCTCTTTCTTCGGGTCATAATGCACAAGTAACTCGTCACTTGTCAGTAGCTTCTTCATATTGCACCAGACTTCTTGACATGCCTTGGACCAATGGAAAGGCGTTTCTTTCCGAAGCAAATTGTATCATGGTGCGAGTAGAGTGGCTTGATTTGGGATAAACTTTGAATAGTAGTTGACCATCCCAAGCAATACACGTAATTCATGCAAATCTGTAGGTGCTCTCATGTTCTGGAGAGCCTCAATTTTGTCTTGGGTAGGCTGAATTCCGTTTGAACTGATTTCGCGACCAAGGTAAGTCACCCGGTCCATCATGAATGAACATTTTGTTAACTTCAATTGAACACCATATTTCTGCAATCGTTCAAGTACAAGCCGAATTTTAGCCATGTGATTGGCTTTCTTTGATGCAATCAAAATGTCTTCGAGATAACACTGTACACCCTCGATTCCTTGCAAAATTTGGTCCATTGTTCTTTGAAAAATACTTGGTGCAGTTGAGACACCATAACTGAGCCTATGGTACTTGTACAGGCCTTTCAATGTGTTAACCACTAAGTACTGCTTAGATTCTTCTGTCAGTTCCAACTGTTGGTACGCAGCACTTAAATCTAACTTTGTGAATACTTCACCGCCCGAAAGAGAAGCAAACAAGACCTCGGCATTTGGCAGGGGATAAACATCTGACTGCACAACTTGGTTTACTGTCACCTTGTAATCCCCACATAATCTCAAACTTTGGTCCCTTTTCCGCACAACAACAAGCGGAGCAGCCCAATCTGAGCTGTCAATTTTCGAGATCACTCCCTTACTTTCCAGTTTGTCCAATTCTGCTGACACTTGATTTCTGAGGGAGTATGGTACAGGTCTTGCTTTGTGAAATAAAGGCTTAGCTCCATCCTTCACTCGGATATCAGCCTTGAAGTTGCGAATTGATCCTGGCTTTCCGTCAAAAACACCTTGGAACTCCTTCAAAAGACCCTTGACGTCTGGGGGTTCCTGGACCTTGAACACCTTGTGCCAATTTAGACGAATCTTCTCAAGCCATTGTCGACCCAGCAGACAAGCTTCATCACCTTCTGTCACGTACAATGGCAACCGATACGGGACACTGCGATAGAGAACTTCAACCTCTATAAAGCCATTGACAGGAACACTGTGCTTCGAGTAGCTACTAAGCCTCAACTGAGCAGGACGCAACGGAATGTTCTTGAAATGTTTCTTGTACACATTCAATGGAATCAATGCGACAGGACAAGCTGTGTCAATAACAAAGTTGACAGGTACACCATTCACATACAACACTTCTTCATACTCAGGAGGGACCCGAGCAGGTGCCTCGGAAGACTCTGAGACACAGAATAACTTGTGAAATGAACCAGCTAAATCATCACATGTTTCACAATTGTCACCATGATCATGGTAATTGTCAGTGTAACTTTCATCAGCATTGTCAACATAATGATCATAGTCATAGTTCTCATCAGGTTCATTCACATACCTGACACGTTGCCTGTTTGTTTTATCATTCCATGCATTTGAACGTGAATTTGACCTGTAATTTCGACGTCGTGATGGGCAATTTCTTCTCAAATGTCCACGTTGCCCACAATGATAGCATGTTACGTTCGAGTAATCATTTGTGCGATTTTGTGGCTGACTTGAGCACTCACTTGTACAAGATTGTGGCTGACTCGAATGACCACGAGTTGATTGTGACTGATTTCCTCCTCCGCGACTTGAGAAATTCGAGTTTTTCCGGTATCCTTGGAACTGTGTCTGCGACCTGACATGATGAACATCAGCTGCTCTTCCTTGTGTTTGAGCAGAAGCACCAGATTCAGTGTGGTGTAATCCTTGCACATCTTGGTCAACAACTTCCATGGCAAGAGCCAAAGCAGTGGCCCTAGTCCAGGTGAAGTTGTCTCTCTGGGACTCCTCCAGGAGCCGTTTCATAATCTTAGAATTGCGAATTCCAAATGTAACTGAGTCCCTGAGATGATTTTCCAGTTCTACTCCATAGTCACAATTGGCAGAAATTCTTTTCAAAGCAGCTATGTAGTCTGACAGTGATTCTCTTTCCATTTGTTTGCGATTGTGCAGCTTCAATCTGTCAACCATTGGAGTCCTAGTAGTCTTGAAATGAGCTCTGAGTAATCCAAGAAGTTCATCATACGATTTGTTAGTCACTAACTGTGGAAATGACAAGTCTTTCAAAATGGCAAAAGCATCAGGCCCAATCTCAGCTATCAATGCAGCACTTTTCTTGGGGGCTGTTTCAATGTCATTTACTGCAAGCCAGGCAGAAAGACGCACCTCATAATTCTCCCACACCTCCTTCTCAGGGTTAAAAGGTCCAATGGATGAAGTGTAAGCCATATTTAAGGCCTCGTCGCCAATTTAGTGTATACAGAAACAGACAACAACATGGCGTCTTGCTCAACTGATGACGAACGTTTTTTATTTAGTGCGCATGCTCAGTAGGTCACAGAAACGTCTACAGTACAAAGCGTCTACACAAACACTACATACCCAAAGACTACTACATTTGTTTTGGTGAGACTTACAATTAGGTGCCACTTCTTACAGAATTCATTTAGGCCATTGATTAAATTTTAAAGTCCATGGTGCACCAGCTGTTTCTGAGCGGAGTAGCATACTCTCTATTCAGTAAACATTTGTGAGCTAATCATACCCCCTTGTAGCACTCCGTAATCAGTATTCACTATCTATTTCACCCCCACCCCCCCCCCCCTTTCCATTTTATTTGGCTTTGGTGTACATGTCACTTATAATTTTCAACATTTTCCCATTCTATACAGATAGGAGTCATTTTGGCTTTGGAGTTCAAGGTATGCCCCAGATAGCATTCCAAATCGTTTCAGCGTTGGCGCGACGTTGGCGACGTCAACAAAAACGTATTATATGGTTGAGAATTTTGTAAAATACTCATTAAATAGGCATAATTTGGGTTTGAGGCGTCTGGAAGCAAGAGGTTCCCATCCGAGAGACTGAAGTGCTCATTAATGTTGGGCTACTGGTATTATGGTAACGATGGCATGTACGTATGCCTTTATGGCTCCTCTCCTCTGTATAGCTCGAACTCTGGTGATGTAATGTTTATTGTGGGTCATTTATTGGGGTCCCAAGTAGTACTGGCATACTCTTAAGGATGGTTTGACACCTTTTGGCAGTTCCTTTTGATGCTCCTTCTCATTGATCCCATTGCATAGAAAAATCCCTCAAAGACAGTGTGAAGAGTTAAATGCCTCTTCACACCCTTTCAGATGAGATAAGGGGCAATCTGCAACAAATAAAGTAAGAGTGCTCCCAATGAGGTACATCTATCTCATCGAAATGTACCTCATACGATATTTTCCATAGCACGCAATGTTTCCAAAATGTTTCACAAGTAATAACATTTAGATAAATTAATATATTCTAATTTAAATTAATTTAGCCTGTTCAAGAGAACTCAGAGGAGAACGCAACAATTGGCCGAATATAGGTCTATATACGTAATACGTAAACTTTTATTTAGCTTTTGCAATATGGTCCTAAAGTTGAATGCCATCACAGGGATATCTATATTAATAGGCAAAAAAAAATAAAAAGCATTAGGTCGATAATATATATATATATACCTAATATAAATCTAATCAAATTTCTTTACAGTCAGCCCATTTGTTCTTTGAAATGTTTCATGGTCTTCCAAGACTCAGAAGTCAGTTGCCAGACGCGGTCTGTTTGAGGCATTCAGTATTTTTGGTCATTTTAAACGTTTAGGGAGTCAGAGCTGGAAAATTTAATTCTTGCTAATTTCTTTTATTTCATAATTTGTTTTTTTACTGGTTTGGGGGGGGGGGGAGGGGGTAGCTGCTCCTCCTTGCCCAACATGTGCCCTTGGATACTGTAAAATTAACTTTTAATAGCCAGATGTACCCTATGGTATTATTTATATATATCTGCATTGTAGGTCTACATGCACAATTAATGCTTATGAAAAAAAGTAAAAGTAAATTTTGTTGGTTCGAAAATGCCCTCTCAGACTGAACTTTTAATTCCACTGCAACAGTAGCAAACGAATATAGAGCCCTGGTGGCGCCACTAGTGTTAGTGGTCGAATGACTGTGTGCAGCCCCTGGTGTTTGCAAAAGGTGTTACTTACAATGTGATCCAAGCATATGCTAAGAAGCTCCTTAGCTAAATGTACATAGCTGCCTCACAACTGACTAAAATCTTATAGAGTTACTCGAAATGTGACAATATCTATTTCAGTTACTCAGTTACTTAGTGGCAGTAAATCTTCCTAAAGTGGAATTTGAGTTGAATCTTTGCAACTCCGAATTTAAAGGATCATTGTCCCCCCCCCCCCCCCCTCCAATATATGGGAAAAACAATGTGGCCGTTTCGGTCTGTGGCCGTTTGATTTATGGCCGTTCCGGAAACGTCCGGAAACGTGGCCGTTTAGGACTGTGGCCGTTCTGACAACCCCCCTCCCCCCAACAAGCTGTTTACATATATATGACGTAATATATGTAATCTAACACACCTGCAATCTGACAAGAGACTGAGATCTTATCCAGCTAAAACCAAAAGGAATCGTTTTTGCCAATTGCCATCAGACTATTTAACGGTCATGGTCATAAACGATGGGTCACTAAACTGTGTGTTAATTATTATTCCTTTTTGGCCTGTATCATGCATGTAGAATTTGCCTCCCTGGATAATAGATATGTATACAATACACGTGTATGTAAATATCAATCATTTTGCCCATTGGCGAGGGGTTGGCTCAGTGTTTTGTGCCAACATTGGGCCAACGGAGTATCTGCCTTGGGCATGGTTAACATTGGGCCGACCTCTTGCCAATTTGCAAATGATATAAGGCCAACTTTGGCTGCCAACTTTGAACCAACGTTAGTCCAATGTGCATGTGATCTGGGACAAGAGCTCACACCAGTGCCAAAACATTGTTCTAATGCATCTAATTGCTCCAATGAACATTGCATGGTGTGGAGTGGATGCACTGCAAACCTGCTCCCAAAGATTTAGCAAACTAGCAAATATCTTAGCCACTCAAATTTAGCATTCTTTGATGGCATTCTTGTAAGGCATTTAACATTGGGGATAATTCCCCCTTGTGAGGCATATAATGAACTGCAACCAAATGCTTTTTTCATTTTTCGATTTTTATTTCACATATAAACACAAATAAATATATGCTGCAGTAATATGTACAAAGAACTTTTGGCATAGTCAGAAAAAAAGTCATAAAATTTAAATTTTGATACGTTTTAATTCACTAAAGGTCATAGTGCATAACAAGCATAGTGCAAATAACTTGAAATTTAGAGTATGCATTTACGTTTTCGAGTCGATAACACCTGATACGTTGTACTTCAACCAAACGTAAGACCAAGAAATTGTTAGCATAATATTTTACTTGTGTTTTTATATTCAAGTAGATGACTATACAAGGTAAGCACATAGGATATATTACAATCAAACTGTAATATAAATTGTATAGTTACTGTCAAAATGCTGAATTTATATATAAATATAAACCGACAAAATCATTTAATTTCTTAATAAAAGATTACAAAATAAAAAGCAAATGAGGCGACAATTGTTCCATTACCAAAACCTCTTTAAATATTTACAGATTGAACCCTCGTTGTTATCATTTTATATACATATCATATCTGTTAACTAATGTGCTACCAAAGTCAGTCCAATTTTAATGACTCGTGCGATGTCCAACAATTGTACCTTTAAATGTACTTAGTACACAAAATTCGAGATGAAAACTCAATTCTCATGTCCTGAAAACTCAAATCTCATGTCCTGATAACTATATACACAAAGATCTTTTTTATATCACAAACTTATTGGGAGGTTATGAAATATAGATGCACAGAAGGACATTCAATTATAATATTATATGAAAGAAATAATTGGCTGTTTTTTTTTTAGTTATTTAGAATATTTACATTTTTCAGCTAATGATGACACAATGGCAAAAACTATCAAAACAATCTCCATTTCAAAATGTATTTATAATATAGTCTATTGTGGCAATTGATATTCGCAAAAGTTTTTGGTTTTCTCACTGTTGTCCTTTTCAAACATTAGGAGCCAACGAAAAGTTACTGTAATACTGAAAGATGCTGATAACAGTTCTTACGTTACAACAGCATTACTGAGACTGGGACAGGTTGTTGTTGATGAGGAACTGATGATAGGTGCTGAGATCTTGAGGGTGCCTTCCCGACTCATCGTAGCTTTCACAGCGAAAGCATCGATGGGATGTGGAAGAGACAATTTGTCATTGTACTGGTGCATATATTCCTCACCACTCTCAGTTTTGGCTGTCTTGAATCCGGTGATAATGAGCTTCTTTCCTCCCGTCATGGCCTTGACGTTCGTACGATTGCGGATGAAACCATTGCCAATGGGAACGGTGATCTTCCAACGCTGACCTTCGTTGTCGTTGACGATCTCGATCTGTTTCCCTGGAAGGAGGGGTTCGTTGGTGATGATGTTGCCCTGGACGTCGGTGAATTGCGACAGCATGTCTTCGTTGCAGTGTTTGTTATGGAGTGGACATTTGATGAGATGGTGCACACTGGTGTGTCGGGATTTCCTCGAACTGACCTCCTGCAACATCCAGAAAGTTACAAATGTTAGGATGATCCACCCACAAACTCATTGAAAGATAACAATTATCATATGATCGGTCCTATTTTAAATGAAAAGGTCATAAGAATTACCTTCAGTTTTTCCTGTTCGCGTATCCCTTTGGCTGTGTTGTCAGTGGAGTCTTCTTTGCTGAAGTACATGACATCGACGTTGTCTCTGAACTGGGCGGACTTTCTCTTCTGTGATGGAGAGCATGGTGCTGAGGCGGGTGGACTGTTTTCGGGACTGCTCAGAGGACTCGTCCAGGAGAGGTTGGTGTAGGATCCAAGAGTCAGTTCCACAGCCTCACCGGAGCTGGCGATGCGTTTCTTGAGGATGGAGAGTGGTGGAGTTCTGTTTAACTTGGAGGAGGAGTTGTCGGATGGTGGAGATAGGGAGATGGTGATGTTGGTTTTGTCAGCGAGTGCCTGGATGTCATCGGCGGATTGGCTGTTGTAGATCATAGTGGTGTTCTTATTGTTGAGGTTGTTGATTTCGTTGTTGGAATTGGAGAAGAAGTTGCGCAGACTGAATTGACGACCCTTCATCTTGATCAAATGCTTTTCGATGATCAATCAATATAAACTTGAATATAAGATTTTCGACTGAAGTTGATGCTACTTCGATGTTATTCGACCAAGGATAATGGAACAATTGTTGGCAGGAAAAGATGTAAGATGGTGGAATGAAAGTCTTTTTATTTAGCGCTCACAACTAACTGTCAAATCTTCTCAGCTGCAACAAAAAATAAACACAAACTTTTAAGTCATCTCCAGAAATAGTTCAGATAACATGAATTATGAGTGATCACTTCTACATGACAAGCCAAGAAGACATGTCTTCCAAGCTTATCTAATTTTTAACGATAAAGCATGTGGTGTTCAGTAACTAGAGCTTAATGATATGAGAATGCATGGAGATCTTTTCCAGTATATACCTATCTAATCAATGTAATCATTGATAATTATTGATTATCACTATTTTCTGAGTTGGGACTTTTATATTGGTTTCTTAATAAGTCTTTCCAATTTCTTGGTTTTACCCTTAAAAAAAGGAAAGAAAAAAACCTCCATTTCATGCCATCTATATATATGTTGTTTATTAATACACTGAGATTAGTGAAGTCGAACTATATAATATTAACTTTTTAATATTATGTACCACCTTTAGTTTTTGATCCAGTAGAAAAGTTCTAGAAATGTTATTGAAACGCTCTAGAATATATTTAATTAAGCGCCCACTTTTTTTTATCATTTCTTTGCAACAGTTGGGTTACTCTGAACCAGTTGAAACCAACTTTATTAGATGTTCTGCACATCTAATGTGTAACTGATACAATATGTCTTCCCAGCATCACAATGAGTAGGAATGCTGAGTGTCTGGTTTCACTTGAGCGCTTTGCTGAACTTTTTTATATTTTTTCAACAGGGTGTCATGGCCGACTTATAGCAAAGAAATGATTTTACCTGAAGAATTACAAATTAGAGACAAGTCATCCATTTAAAATATACATGAAACATTCTAGAATATATTTAATTAAGCACCCACTTATTTTTATCATTTCTTTGCCACTTTTGCAACATTTGGGTCACTCTGAACCAGTTGAAACCAACTTTATTAGATGTTCTGCACATCTAATGTGTAAATGATACAATGTATGTTCCTAACATCAGTGCATTCGGGTGACAAAATCATTCATTGGATGACAAGTTTTTGCACTGTCATTTTGTTAAGAAAAGCCTTGGCCCAAGTTTATGAGTGATTATTAAATATTTTAGCCATTCACCTGAACATATGTAACTTGTGTTTATAGTGAAGTAGGATTGTGTTGATTGATTTGGCAAAACAGATGGCCAAAAACATTGAATAAAAACTTATTGAGTGACAATTGGACCATCATTAATTCATTTAGATTCCAGAACAATGTGTTCTCAGAACTATGCGGTGGTTTGTGGTCTTATTAATGAGGTAAAGCAACATGTTCAGATATTGGATTTGTGAAGTAGCTGAAGCAGACTGTATTATTTTTCTTCAAAATCAATGGGGAAAAAAATTGCCAATGGTGAACGTGCATTCTTTTTTCGTGACAGGAAGTTAATGTTGAACTAACTGTACCTTTTCTCTGATAAGATTTAAAGAGTGATTTCATTTCGTAGATGATATGGAAATAGAAAGATAATCAGGCTTATCTGGGCATAGCCAGGGTCCTATACATGACACAAGAATGCAGTTGGTAATTTGAACAGTCACTCTGATAAGGATTGTTATCACCGAGTCCAATCACTCATGCTTCACTCATGACTAGGGGATGGTGCCCAGCTTGGCCCTAGGGGCTAAATGAGCCGTATACTTTGCAATTGATTATTTGACTGATATTTAATTAATTTAATTGATGGTGTTATTTAGGTCTTATCATTAGGTATTTAGATATATCTAAGACTTCTATATTTTTTCTTTCTATAAAGTTTAAACTGAATCGGGAAGATTTTGATATGAAATTAAAATTATCTAATTAATTATGACGTGCATTTTTTTTTTTTATAATTTAATTATTTAGTGGTATGTTTCAATATCATTTTGAAATTTTGGCAATTTTCCAATAACGACAGTCTTTTCTGAAAATATTGCATAATTTGTGACTGCTGCCTTTGTCCTTATTGATTCAATCAATAAGAATATCTGTAGTGAAAAGCAAACATCGATTTCTGATCAAACTCTTGATGGTAAATTTTGCCCAGTGGCCCCTATCATAAGTGACTTGCTACGATTGGGCGTGATTACATGATAAACATCCTTTGGGGGGGGGGGGGGGGTGTTATCAAAGTTTAGGAAGTTTAGCGAAATGCTGAAACGTGACTTTATGCTTGTTTTATTTTATTTTATTTTTTTAACATAATCTTTTCTTTTCTGGTTTAAAAAAATCAACATGTCATAAATCATTGTCAACCACACAGGGAGAACCCCCTGAACCACTGGAATAAAATCAAATTCACAAGTCGTAATTAAGAATTATTGACTTTGCTAAAACTGGTACTATTTTCAATATCTGCACTATTATTTAAGGCTAAATGAATCCATGGGCCTTATAATTATCAACTGCTGCTTTAAATGTTAAAATTAGGGATATAACTTAAAGAAGTAAAGTATTGCACGGCTCTATTTAATTAGCTAATTAGACCTAACTGTTCATTATATTACTAGCAACAGTCTAATCGCTGCTTTGTTAGTTTGAATGTTTAGTTTGAGTAAAATTGTTGTGTTCAAGCGGATTATAGTGTCAGACCAAAAGGCTTTGTCTTTTATTAAGGTCATGTTGTGGCGGGGTGCTTCACTTGTGATCATTTGTGTGATTGACAATTAATACGCAATACCATGCAGTAAATATTATATTTTACTTCAGACATAAGTATGCTTATAATTGCATTGCCAATATCTTGTACAAAACTTTTTAACTTGTATAATACACTTAGTGGAATAATTACTTCACAGTTTAAATTAAATTACCTAGCTCATTTGGATCAGTAGTTAACTTGTCTTCATTATTCCATTCAGTTGGAAATATAATTCACTCTATGATTGGTTTTCATTTTAAAAGCTAACATATGGCCAAATATCTCAGGCGCAAATCTTAAATTTAAACTTTTTTTTTATCAGTTATTTAGAAATTTACCTGTTTTCTGTGTTGATTTCTTACAATAGCCATGTTCGAATGCTTGTAAGAGTTGAGGGTTGCTGTTTCTTACAGCCACCAAAAAAGTCCAAATGCAAAAATGTCAAAAAAAGTAACCAATGTTGTAGCTGCTTGAAGCCTTATTCCGTGTTTAATACTCAGCTGTGTGTTTTTCACTGTTTTGCCAAAACGCTACATTGTAGCTTATGTAGCAGAATGCTGAGCTCTGATTGGCTGATAGCTGGGAGGTGTGGCTAAGGCTCGGTTCTCTGAGCACGTGCTAATTCAATGTCAAGGACATGTCACATTGCCCATTGTTTGAACTTGTAGTTCATTAAAGGAGTTGAAGATTATTATTATCAAAATGTTTAATTTTGTAACAATTCACAACTCAGCACCCTTAATTTTTAAAAGATTTAATGGTGTCAATAAATTAACGGATAAGAGACATTAGTTTTGCATTCATTGCAATTATGTTATCTAAAAAAATTATTATTATTTTATTTTGTAATATTTATACAGTGTTTCACATAGCCATATGTTTTCTAACCGAGTTTTGCTTTGAATAATTTTATTATTTTACGTACATCTTGAATTTAACTAATCACATTTAATCCTTTCATTTATAATTTACAGAAAACTAGAATTTTCCAACTGGGTACCAATCCGGAATGAGTGAGTTCTTGTTTTTAACAAACTGGATTTGGTCATCATGTCAATATGTTTTTTTCAAATGTAACTGCATAAGAAAACATTTATACAGAAGTTGCTTGGTTACTCATGCAATTATTTTATGTCATAAAATTAAAATAAGTCCTCATGAATATTCAATTTGTAGATCACCAGTTTATTTGGCATAGCATGTCGAAACTTAAAATAGCATTTAACGATGCAGTCACCACTGCTTCTTAGTGAAAAGACTCAAAAAGGCACATATGGACATTTTTTTCACTTTCTTCAAATGTTAACCACATCTTTATATTTTATACAACATGTTTGATATATCTAAAGAATCTAAATACACAGCAAATATCCAGTGTTCAGCAATAGGCAGACGGAATTATGATATGCTAAAGCAGCCAACTGCTATATATATGGCATTGTGGAACATTTAATTTATGAATCATTATTTCCTCTGAGTTGCATCTTAAGTGCATGTATTTTTTAATCAAAGTTGCCTCCAATCGTGTCATAATTCTTTTTTAATTGCCTCAAATTGTGTCATCCTTACAGACAATTGAACGATACAGTTTCCATAGTAACACCCATGGTGACGAATGTTTACAATTTTATTTATCAATTAATATGGCTAAATTACGTCACACAAATTTAAGAGTACTCCCACAATTACCTTATTCTGTGGAAATATATCTAAAACACGTTTTGGCATTTCTGAGAACTGTGTAACTTGGAAAGTTCTCATTTGGAAGGTTTGTATACATAGCAGCCCACCAGTGTACCTGTCCCACAAATTGACACTCCGGGCTAGTCAGCAAACCACGAGTGAAGCTCAGATAAGAACCTGTGAAGTTTGAGACTTGATAATCAATCTATAATATCACTGGAATTATTGGCAACCATAACAGTATCTATATGGGCTAATAAGTGTGTTGTTGGTGTTTTTTTGGTGTTCAAGAAACGGGTAACTTTTGTGAGTACTGGAATGACTTCTGGATCAGCTAAAAGAAAGACATGACTATATTTAAATCATCACTTTATCATATTTATATAGGTGTTATAAGGGACCTTTAGTCATGTTATTGTAATACCATAACTTTATGTAATAAAATTCATATCCATTCAAGGGCTCTCTTCAATTAGTTAATTTGTGAATATATATTTTTCTTTTGAATCTTTTATGACTAAAGTTGGAATAAAATAAAATAACTTTTATTTCCCAAATTTCCCATTTATTTGGAGACTGGTTATTGTATTCACCACTGACCAATGACCATGCAAGGGGCCATTATGACAATTAAACTATATCAATATGGTGTGTGGGCTTCACATACAGTAGTATCTTCTTCATGTTAATAATATTTCTAGTAACACTTTATATGCCACACTTTCTTTGCCTCTGTTGCATAGACCACCTCATGGTGTACAAGAGTGATGGCCAAAAGACCAAAAAGGTGAATCAAAAAGATAAGACAACATACACTCATGTCTCATTAATATTCATTGGTGCCCTATTGAATATTCATGACTTATCATACAACTATTATGGAGATGATCCTTGATTGGCTATACCATATTTGGTCGATCACAAACTACAGTGTCTGTTTTATAGATGGTACATCATTTCATCAAAATGACACAGGCGTCTATTCGAGTTGAAAAGTATATGTAGAATCACTTTTTTTTAAATCTTAATCACAGCACCCTAGCGTCTGATCAAAACCGGAATCTCGATGAAACTTTGTTTGTGATAAGTCAACTACGGTAATGACATCACATGTGAATATTTTGATGGTTACACCACATGGTATCAATAATAGTTATGAATGTGAAGAATTACCATCAGTGATGTGTTAATGTATATAAGCTATTAATAGATGTGAGGTAATCCCCCTTATCCTAAATTTAATGATGAATAGACACAAGATGATTTTCAAAATTTGAGCTGATGACATGGTCATAATCAGATCAGTGGCCAGTGAAACTAGATTGTTTGGTACATTTTTAGCTCAACAAAGCATTGTACCCAAAATAATGGCTACTGTTCAAGGATAAGTATGCATTTTTCATTAAGTTTGAAAGGAGACAAAATCAAACAAATTGGACACTTATCAAATTTGTGTAACAAAATGTAAACAATCAAATGATGTGATTCAAAGTATATGTTTTATCTGTGTACAGCCTTGGCCAAGGTACTGCCCTAGTACTAATGGTTAGTCAACTTCAGACAAAAAGTGTAGGAGGTACCTTAATTCTGTTTCTCAAAAGACACCCAGTTGAGAATTCCCTTACACAATTCCTGAGTAGTATGATTTGCCCTGGAGGAAATATTTCTGTGGTGGACTTCAAGTCTAATCTCATCATTACGTCTGCCCACCAGCTGTTTATAGTGGCTCGTCAAATAATACCATACTATCTGCTGCTAAACTAAACTATCCATCCAAATCTATCCCCAGGAACCCAGATCTGGCAAGCCACCTGCTGCCATCTGGTGTTAATACTATGAACAATGAAAGTTTATGTGTGTCCATGTAATTTTACAGGGAAATAGTTACTTATGTGTAACTTTCCAGAGCTTCGAAGATCAGTGGGACGGAATTTTGAAACATTATTTATTTTATATATGATTTGTGCATTAGATTGGTTTAGCTAGACTGCCTTAAGAGGCACTTTCAAAAACTGCAGCAATCATTGTAATCAGTACTGCTTAGCAATTAAAGTTAAATATCTGAATATGGCATTGTAACAAGTATCATGCAATGGATAAGAAGTTAAAGGTTAATGAGATATAAGGATGTGCTTCTAAGAATAAGATTGTATATTTTAGATGATATTATTACATAAATTTAATTTTTTTTAAATAAAATGAAATTTGATAAATAAAACAAAAAGCTGAAATAAATTAAATCATTGAGGAGTTAGACGAGAAGGCCACATGCCACATGACAGCACTATTTATCAACAATTTTTTTCTCCTAAGTGGCCAAATGGACTATGCCCTGTTAGGCTGTCTTCTGAAACCTAGGACATATCATATTTCACATTTCTTATATGGACACTTGAGTCATGAGACTATTTAACGGTTTTCTTAAGTCTTATCATTTTATCAATATGAATTATCAGAAACGTAGACCTTCCATGATACAAGTCACCACCCGTCAGTTTCACAGGTGTTAAATTAGAACAATGCCCAGTAAACTACTTGGAGTGTTTTTGTTCATGTTGAGGACTCCCACTGGCTATAGCAGTCCCTCAGAAAATGGGGAGTCCTGGATCACATGACGTTCTCTATTACATGGAGTTCAGCAATTGCCTGCGTTATACATCATAGAGAGGCCCTGCCGTTTTATGTACTCAAGATAGTACAGACCGGATATCCGTAGCATTTATAGGCCTAGATGGTTTTTGTGTGGTCTGTGGTTAACATATAAATTGAGATGCTTTTTTCTTTGTGATAGCTTTCGAATTACCAAAATGGCAGGACAGGAAGTAGAGGAAATGCTTGGTGTCTTTCTTCTTCTTTGTTTCTTTTTTTTTTTTTTGCTCTTTTTCTGTTTCTTCCTTAACAATTTTCTGTCTACCAAAATGTCTCCTTTTTTTTCTTTTTTGCTTTTTTCTGTGTCTCTTCCTTTACAATTTTCTGTCTACCAAAATGACTCATATTCTCGTCCTTTATTCTATTGCTGAGTTTTTCTAAGACTTTTTTTGTTAAGTTTGATTGATGATTACTTTCATGAATACTTAACGAGCAAGAGGGAATCGTCGAGTGCCTGCTGTGAGGCATGAGTTCGCAAGACGATCTATAAGCTACAGGTTCCCTATTAATTTTAATAATATGCCGATTGATACTCAGGGCAAACTTTACATTCACTTACTATACAATTATATTTAAATTAAGAAAAAGATTATTGATGGTTATTCAAACCAATGTAATATTTCCGACTGTTTTGTGTGTCATAACTTGTAGTGTCTTCGTTGTATAATTATACTTATTAGTTAATTGATGAAAGCTATATTTTTCTGTAATAACACTATATATATACTTTATTGTGAACATGGACTCCAGGTGCTGACATCATTGTAATTTTCCATAGTTAGTGTTGGTTTGTGGGTGACCCTCGGCAGCGATGACATGATCATTTTAGAGGAGTCATCCTGCTCAATATTTTAAGAATGAAAATCTCTGTATTTTTAACAGTTTTTGTAATAATAGTGGGCAAAATAAATGAATCTGACTCTGAATCTGAATCAATATGCTGAGTTCGATTCCAGCCAAGACACTCATTAAGTTGTTGTACATTGTATTTCTGAAGTCTAGAGTCTACACCTGTCCATACATTGAGGCAAGAAAAAAAAAATGACATGGTGAACTTCAACCCCTTTGTCTTTGATACTATTTTACAAATTTTAGTGCTAGTGGCTAGTGTAGTTTTGGGGTTTGAAGTTGGTTAAATATCATGACAAAATGACCTGTGCAAGCACGAGTTGCCAAGTCAGTCGATTACCTTCAAAATGTCACTAAACTATTTTCCCTGTGATATAAAGAGCCATTTTGTGGCAGTTTTGCTGTCAATAGCATATAAACCTACGCTTCCCCATTGTGGTGCACTGAGGCCTATAGAAGGTTTACTTGTATAAGTCTCTGAAAGAGTCTGAAAAAGACCCTGTTGAAAATAATATGGGTGGGAGATTTTATAAGAGATAGATGTTTCACAATACACTTGTAGTGTAGAAAGGTTGTTGAGTACTATATAAATATATATATAATCTAGTGAAAATGATTATAAGTTGGGTTAGTGCAGCAATTAAAGTCTGCAAAAGACATCACAGAATCTTAGAAACTTTGTTAACATGTGGAGATACTGACTAATTGAATGCTTTAGTAATGTCAAAACATAATTTACATATTCAAACAATTAATGGAAGGCCAGTTTATATAATATATATATAGTTATCAATATAAATGATATTTATAGAATTTTGCAGCAACATGATATATGCTAATTGATTTTTACAATTAATTACACAACATTGCATATAGCTTTCATATTATTACACCCAATTTCATAGACCTGGAAACTAAACACCAGAGGAGGTGAATTCAGGTATCACAGGTAACATAATCATGTTTTAGCATGGTCCATGATTTTATCTTAATATGAAGAAAAATACCAACAAAAAAAAAATACCAAAAAAAAAAATACCAAAAAAGAAATACCCAAAAAAAAAGAATAACCGGCACAAGATTTTATCAACCATTAGCTTCATCATCATCATCAGCACCTTGCACCGCAACTATCACGTGACCCCCCCCCCCCCCCTGGGCAAATCTTCTTAGATGTAAATGTAGATCCTATTGGCTGAGGGGGACTGCCTTGACCTATGGGAGTGCTGGATTCACATGGCGTCCTCTAGAATTTAGTTCTAATTATAAGTATTTGAGATATTGGCTGTAAAACCTTGTCTCATGATGGCATCTCTGCCAAGATATTGATTAAGCAAAATCAATGTGGATCATCGACTTCATTGTGTATGGCTTTATCTCCAACTCATAGACCTAAGTAATACTATAACTATATATATATGGCTTTTATTGACACTTTTTCATATCTATAGCTGTACTCACTAAGTTTATCTAAACACTAAAGCTACACCTACAGAAGTGTGATATACAGGTTCTCATTATTTTATACATAATATGCTTATAAGAAAAAATACCTGTTACTAACTAAATAGCTGGTAATTTATGAGAACATAATATGGGTGGGAGATTTTATAAGAGATAGATGTTCCACACATACATTGTAGTGTAGAAAAGTTGTTGTACTATATAAATATATATAAACATATTCCATGCGTTTATCCTTCTCATTAAAAACGCACTTGGCACATTTGGCCATGTACATGTATGTAAGTTTTATAGTTCCTCATACAACGACTGGACCTAATTGGTCGATATTGTATTATACATTACGTGGACCTTAACAAAGTCGTCGCCTTTATACTTCCTGTACACCTCAGTCAGTGCAATATGGAAGTTCCTATACCAGGAACTATATCCAGAGGCCAGTAAAATACCCCAACCACACTTCCAGGGGCTTGGTTATATACCTGGCTTGACCTATGAACCCTGCAAATTACTCCGAACGCAGTAAAATACCTTTAAAGCTGGTTGTGGGTTCGAGCCTCAACCGTGGCATGGATGAACTATAGAGATCCTTTGTAACTCTTTGCTCCACTCCACCCAAGTGTAAATGGGAAGCTGGCTATAAACTATGAAAGGGTATAGACAGCAGTGATATGGCCATTGTAGAGTTCTTATTTCCCGTGAAGGTAAGTGTGATGGACTGTATAGTCTCCATGGAAATGAGAAAGACTCAGGCTAGATCTACTGGGCTCAGTGTAAATACTCAGCTTATAAGTGAGATGCTGTAACATGGCGTCCAGGTTGAGTGTCAAAGCTCAACTGGTAAATTGTTTAATATGAACTAAATTAAATTTCAAATATATGGTGTCATGATTGAGGGGATACCAACCTGTAAATTTACCTTTTAATCCTTTTTTACCTTATAATATAGGCTCAACTGGTAAATTTACTTATATGAACTACAATAAATTGGAAGTTTTATACATACAAGGTACAGCCTATGTTGACTTCTAGGTAAACTGCTATTATAAATACCCAAATAAACAAAAGTGACACAGAAGAAATGTAACATCTGACTTATTTACAACCATGTTTATTGTGTAATTATGTTAGCTGTGTATAGGCCTGCAGATAAAACCTAATCTGAATACAATTACACTGTCTAACCTCTATGTACGGATGGCTCTTTATTAGCGAGGACAGGTTACACTGCTTATGGTAAATGGTCCAATTAAAATGGCCTTTAAAGCTAAGTTCTAATTATTTTTTTGTGCTTGTATATTTATTTATTTATTGTTGATTTATACGTTAATATCTGATTTTAATATTTATGTTGGATTTAATGGGCCACCATTTTACTGATGTTGTAACCCATTTTAAGTATACAATGTATTGCATAAATCCAAATATAAGTTTTGAAACTCTCAATACATAGGCACTTTCTTTTCAACACTGAATCGTGTGGTAGGCTTACGAATTCAACTCATAAAAGGAAGTGAGACAAAAATATTACACAAGTAACTCTTCCCAAATCTCAGTCTATTTGTCATCAAGGTTTTAATGGAAAGCACTGGCAGTGCACACAATGTCACATGCCATATATGATATTTATCAGATATAAGAACCTCCGTTAGCCCATGTGATATAATCAAATCCTATCAAAGCAAATCCTTTCCAATGGCTGTAGCACGTGTGTAGTGCACTCATTGGCCTTTCCTGCACTTTTGCATATTATAATATAAAGACTTCGTTTGACATAAAAAGCCAGCCAGGTGTGCTCAGCGAAGGGTCAGATAGAAGTCCACCCACCCCACTGCCACGAGGTTGTTTTTGAAAGCTGTCAGAGAAAATGTTACCTAGTGTCCTATAATTGCCCAATATTTTAAATGTCAGTACATGTATATAAAAATCAGATTTGTAATACTTTATGCTGCCACAATTTTACTTTCCTCATGTGTTTTCGTAATTATTTCTATAATTCAAGATGAAAACAGGGATTAATTTATGTTCTAGCCTGACTGACTCACTGACTTACTAACTTACCAACTTACTAACTTACTAAATTACTTACTTATATATATATATATATATCAGAATTGACCTTACAATTTTGTACAAATAATGAAAATAGTCTTGACTGACTGACTGACTTACCTACCGACTTACTTACTTACTTATATTTTACCTACTTGCTACTTACTTACTTATATTCAAAATATAACATATTTACTATATATTTACTATATATAACTCATACTTACAATTTCACCAAGTCTTGGTGAGGTCGTTTTCTGCAGGGCACAGTCACAACATACAAGTGTTCTGGTATATTTTTACCCGAGCAGGTGTATATATATATACATGCTCATTCTAGGTACAATATGCAAGCCACCATGACCAAGCTTTGGCATGTCACGAAGAAACTTTCATATATATTGACTTTCTTTTTTAGAATGATTATTACAAAGAATTGGTTTACTTACTCAGAAGGTTTGAGAAAGTTTCATTTTTTAGAACCATGGAAAATTTTCATATTCTATGGCGCAATTGTGATTCATGTGTGGCTCTACAAAATACAAGTTCATAAGGTGCGTTGACTGAAGAAAATGTCATTATTAGTCGTTGTAGTGAGTCGAATTATTGACGAAGTCAGCCATTAAATTAGTCAGAATAATTAAAAAAAACATGAACTGCACAACAAGGATGTAAATCATAATATATAATAAGAGGCTGTAGTTATAACGGTTTTTAGTTATTTAGAGCATTTTAAATTATACCATTAGTCAGTGCGCAAATTTTCAAATAGGTCAAGGTTTTGTGTACATGTATGTGAAATGCATCATATGACTTCTAGTAATTAATTAATTTATTATGGATAATAATCACATTCGGAAACGTCCTGCAGGCTAAGCCAGCCAATGAAATAAGCATTTGAATGATACCATAAACTGCGTGCTTTACTTGATTATTGCTATACGCAGATCTTAGCAGAAACAAATAAAGGATAGGTATTCAATAGCCGTTGAAGCGTGACAGCAGTTCAACCTCAGAATCCTGGTATAGTGCAGAGACGCATAGCACTGTCTGTGGTAGGTTTAGACAGACCAGGTTTTATGTTAAGGCCAAAACTTTCCTTAAACCACGTTGGTGAAATCAGGCCTGCTCAGAAAGTCTTTGCAATTAAGTCCAATCAATTAACTGCAGTTCAACCAAGGGAGGAACGGGGGGGGGGGGGGTGTCGGGAGGGTTTGAGCCAATTGTATGTGGCTGGATGTTTTGTAAAATGTGTTATCTTAGAGGCTTGACAGTCTGACAGTTGTTATGTTAGAGGGATTGACTGTCTGACAGTTGTTATGTTAGAGGGCTTGACTGTCTGACACACTTGAGTTACACGATTGATTGATGGGGACTTACTAAACTAGACTGACTGACTGACTGACTGACTTACTAAACTGGAGACTGACTGACTTAAATCCCCCAGTGACTGACTGACTTACTAAACTGGTGACTGACTTATTAAAATGGCGATTGACGGACTTACCTACAAAACTGGGGACTGATTGACTTAATAAACTGGAGATTGACTGATTTGCTAAACTGGTAATTGACTGACTGGCTGACTGTCTGACCAAACTGGTGACTGACTGACTGACTTAACTGGCGACTGACTGACTGACTTACCTACTTGCTAAACTGGTAACTGGTTTCACTAAAAACTACTAACACCACTGTTATTGGTCGTGTCAGGTAGTACTCTACATTGTATATCCATGCTTTTAGCTGGAGAATATTCATGAATTAAAAATATTTTTGTGGTGCAATATCGGAGGGGGGCAGGTTGATGATTAAAACTTCAGTCATGGCTTATTTTGATCAAAATTCGTTATACTTGTTGTATATGTATGGACTTAATTGTGACTACAGGAATTCTGTCACAATAATTCACTTTATCATCACATTATTCCAAAAATAAATCACTGTGCATTAAAAGATTACTGACATCATAGCCAAAGCTAGCAAAAAAGCTGAATTGCCAAAACCCAAGGAGACTTACAATCTGACCAAGAAAGGATTAAACACTGAACCCATATAATAGAAACCAAAAAAGTATTGTCTCAAACCAACACAACACAGTAGCTCTAAAAAAAAAGAAATTTTGAAGTAAAATAATACTGATCCATGTATCTCAAAATGTAACTTTCATTATTATGGATTTAATGATTGATAACAGTGACAGTCATATGCCTTATGGTGCAGATTTTTGGAGGCCTTATCCATCGCATGACTAGAGTAATTAAGCCAGGAAAACTGACTTCATTATGTGTCAGCCTTGTTCAGGCAAGTTGCCTATTATAATACAAGGTTTTTGCACTTAAGAGAATTGGGTCTTATCTATTTAAGTATGTTGTTTGTAATAGACCTGTCTTGGATTTATTGAACCATGACCATCTCTTAAGAGTGGGATTAAATTAAGGCTTGTAAACTTGAAATGCACTTAGTAAACCATGATTTAGCAGTCTTCAAACCTGGTCTGAGCTGCTAAACCACGTGTAGAATAGCCTATGCTAGAAACTTGAAGAATCTTCTAAGCACATATGAACCTCAGGGTGAATGACAGCTGCAAGCACAGGGAGTGGTTTTTGCACTCCTGATTTGTTTTTTGCCAATAGAAAATTGCCTACAAAACACACTGAAATTAGTTACTTAAACTAGAAGTATTCAAGTGCATTTGCATCTTTGTTAAACTTGAGTATTTATTGTTGCGCACTCATTACAATGTATACAGTATGTAGCTATACTATGCATACAGTGAGTGTGTAGTTCAGTGTAACGTTCAAGATGCAATTTGGTGCAAGCAGATTAAAGTAACTGCTACTGCTACTGCTGCTGCTACTACTACTGCCACTTAACGCATTGAAATCCCCCCACAATATTAAAGCAGCATACCTTAAAGCATAGTCTCCAGACGAAAATTTCGTCTTCTCTAGAAGTCACATTCAAGCTTCGAAAACAAACTGATTTTAATATGGTCATGGGGCTAGAAATACTTTAGTCTCAATCAATGCTATGCTTCTTAACCATTTAATTGGGCGCGCCAAGGTATAGTTAGGGGACTTGAGGGCAAATTAGTATCTCGCCTTAAAAGGGGCTTCGTGATTGGTTGGTACATGGGGTGACTTAGTAACAAGCTCTGTGACTGGTTAGTGTTCACGTGATAACTACCCCTTTATTAACGAGTGGAAAAATTTGGCTTTCAGAGGGGTAAAGCAGTAGGATGCACGGCGGGCCACCTTCATATACTAGCAACAGAACACTGGCGTCTGAAAAAGCACTCATAAGCAGATAAGATAAGATAAGATAAGATAAGATAAGATAAGATAAGATAAGATAAGATAAGATAAGATAAGATAAGATAAGATAAGATAAGATAAGATAAGATAAGATAAGATAAGATAAGATAAGATAAGACCAGATAAGATCAGATCAGATCAGATCAGATCAGATCAGATCAGATCAGATAAGATAAGATAAGATAAGATAAGATAAGATAAGATAAGATAAGATAAGATTAGATATCTCACAGAAAATAGAAAAGGCCCAGATATCAGGGGATAGCAAGATTAGATAAGATATAGGATTGACAGTAATATTTTTTAACCAGGTGGCTGTAAGTCGTATCATACATGACTGCTCAAGTGAAACATTTAAGGTGCGAGCTGATTTAACAATGTTTAAGATGACTAATTATATCTGCTGACAAGATGTAGGCTATTATATCAACTGCTGTTTTACAGTCTAGTTAATTGTTAAGGTGACAGCACGTTCAAGCATCGTAATTGGAGCATTCACTGGCGGATTCATGGGGGGGGGGGGGCATTTGGACCATCCCCCCCCCCCTACCAGCCTTAAATTATAAGTGGCCTATGAAATGACTGACAGGGACATTTAAGTCATATGTTTTTGCCTCCTTCCACCCCCCCCCCCTCGTAGAGTCAGGGTTGGATCCGCCAGTGGGTGCATGTTACCTAGAGCTCACTACCTCATTGCTTTTCAACTTTTATATTGTATAATGCATTTACTATAATATATTACGAGAAGTCAAGGTTAAAATGTGTTTCACCATCGGACGCGATGTCTTTATCAAATTATGAAATCGAGGTGGCAACACCTTTTAACAAAAACGAAATGAGAGCACAGGCATCACAATCGCCCTCTGGTGGTCCAAGGGGGGGGGGGGGGTGGAAGGGGCAGTTGTATATGAGAGAAATTGGTGATACAATATAATTCGCAGTGTACTTCATAGAGTGCCCAGCATAGTGGTTACACAAGCACTGAAAATAACTAAATAAAGTTTGTGACGTATAATACTGCTTTGTTTAAAACTTTGTTTTGTGAAACAATGGTCTAAAAGCTATACAATTTACCAGAGTTTTGACCAACACAGGCATTATCCTAAAATGCTGATTACTGTGTTTGATAAACAGTCAAGGTTGGCTGGTGATATTCAATGGTCTTTCACTGTTTGAACCTACTAAAACTAACAACCAATGTGACGTGGCAGAAACGCTTTGAAAGACTGAAAAGTTTTATATTGTTTGGCAGTGTAACCACTTCTCTGCTAGGCACTATAACGGAAAATCTCTCTAAATATACCCAAGATTCCAGAAATTTTATGTTGTCTATTGATTACGTTGCATACTTAATTTTAATTGTAAATTATGCAAATGTGTTCAACTGCATGTAATTGTTATCCGCTATAATATAATATTATTTTGGAATGTGGTCAAACAATCTAATGGGCTACTATTTACCAGAGGGAGCTATCAGTAGCTGTGCCCAAATCATTGTTTAATGACGTCATTTAAATGTGACATCATTAACTGCACTCAATGACCCGATTGTTTGATTACATCATTAACAATTGTCTGGGTGCAGTTACTGATAGCTCACTCTATTGGTAAATAGTAGCCCATTGAGCTCATACCAGTGCCACTGAGACTAATCGTTCAAGAAAATGTGTTTTCAAGTGGAACACGTACCCTAGCCTCACGTGTAGGTTGTTGGACCTAATGACCTTGAAAACCCAATTATGAGAACTATGACCTCTAACCTTACCACATACATCACCCCTTGTTATAATGGACCTGTTTGTATCTATCTAGCTGTATTGGGTATTGGTTACCTGTAGCTGTGATTCTATTGCTCCATCCATCACAAATGTCATATCAATTTCACCTGAAGCATACAGTTGTGCTCACACGTGTATCATAACAGATAATCACCAGTGGTTATCAGTGCATTGTGCTATATATGCTATATTGTGTATATGGAGTTACAGTCAGCGGTTCATACTACGTCATTTGGGTTTGATGATCTCACGCTAGCAAAGGTCATACAATGCCCTGGCGGGGTCATGCAAATGGGAGTGCCATAGAGGTCATTGGAATCGGGTAATTACCTCTCAAAAAGTATATATGAATTTATTTTTATTTATTATTTGCCAATTGCCAATGCTGTTGACATTGTATTGTTTTGTATTGTATTGTATTGAATTTTTCCTTTATATTTGCTTTAATGACCAATTTGTTTTATCAATATGAGACCAAGCAACATATGGTTATCAAAATGATTCATTACCCTTAACCAAAAATAGTTGTAAGGCCACAAATATCTTCGTTTAGGTAACCAAAATCAAATATTGGTTGGTACCATTCTTTTGGTATGAAAACGTAATGATGAGATAAGCATTTGAGTCCACTGGCACACCGTGTTACATTTACTGCATAGGTGCTATTGGGTGGGGTCTTTTACTTGCCCCAGCATAGACACGAAGTACAAGGAACCACCAACTGCTGTTTCATCCTTCGTCTCATTGCCATGGTCTCTGCCTGTCCTAATTAGCCCATCAGGTGCAGAAATACAGGACGTAAAGCCCTAATCACCCACCCACCCACCATCGACCATTTGTTATTCACCTAAATTGTTATAGCCAATTATTGTTACATAATATCTTGATATTTTGCACACAAAAAAAAACAGGAATATTATATTAATTATTACATTTGCATAGCGGACGGTGAGTCGGCATGTTGTGGTCAATTCTACTTTACTTTGCTAGTTTCACTTTGACATGAGCAATATTGCCTATGAATATCAGGCTTATTATAATTGGTACTTGGTCCTGTCATGTGATGCCCTCTGTGTATCATCAATTTAAGTGTAGGATATAATAGTATACACTAATGATGTGAAAGAGTGATATGTCAAGACTAGTAAGATTGAATTTCATTTTTCTGATACTGTGTCGTCCAGCACCAACGGTATCATTTGCAAAAGGATCAGATTTAACTCAGCAAAAATTGCCTTAATATGTAAGAACACACCATACATAAACAATATTTTTTAATGGATTTTATGCACATTTTGTAGATTTGCTAGGAAAATATCGAGAATTAAGCAATGGTGTGACAAACAATGAATATGAAAAATATTATTCAGCATTCATTGTGTTTCATATATCGAGGCATGAAACAATACAATACAATACAATACAATCACCAGGCAGCTCCAAATTCAGCGGATGGAGGTCAGACAATCTCAAATTATCGCCAAATATTGACTCAACATGAAATAAAATTAATGACCATGATATCAGAAAGATCATGTAAGGTTTGCACTAAGTTACCTGAAAAACCAAGAAAACGTGAGAAATATTTACATGTGGAAAATAATCTAAAATATTTCTGGTCTTTGAGTTTAATGATGCATAACATGTTACGTCATTGGGTCAGTAGCATTTCTATGGGGTATCTAATAAAGGGTCATTTGTGCATTGACCACCTTTTAGAATACTGTTGCCTGTTGTTTGTGGAAATATGGTTATTATACATTGCTTTGGCCTATTGCCAGGGTTAGGGTTCGGGTTGCAAAAATAATTAAGCATTTGATATCATATTTAGTCTCACATTAAAAAATGTTAAACTACTAAGTTTACAGTTGTTATTTATATTTATCTTATATTTAGTAGATGTTTTAAGCATTCTCTGAAAGTTTGAGGCAAATCAATTGAGCAATTCCACGAAAAAGTGGAATATTAAGTTGAAAAATAAATCTATCACTGTGACTACAGTTTTTGTGTTGTTGTGACTGGAATTATGTATTTTGATATCTTAATATTTTTATGTCCGTTGTTTATGTCTAGACAACGAATTCAAGCAGGTTTTGTTTGCTGTCTGCTTAGGTGACAAGGCTTTGTGACAATTCCATGGCATCTATACCAAGTTTTTCCCGCCATTTGAGGAATATGCCCAGTGACTCAGTCACAAAATTCTAAAAAATAAAAAGCAACAAATTTGTAAAAATCTAAGATGTGAGGGAGTCACTATCATAAGTGGAATAAAGCTTAAGTTTATCATTCAAGAGACTTGTGACCCCATCATTCACCAATATATTAAAAAAAAATTTAAAACAAGTCCTGTTAAAGAAATATTGTTTGTTCAGTGTAAAAGACCATAGTAAATAATTTAAAAAAAAAGGTAATACCTCTTCCAAGGAGGTTATGTTTTTGGTGGCGTTTAATTGTTTATTTATTTGTTTTTCAGCCGGATATCTGAAAAGAAAAATCATGATGGATTAGGATGAAATTTGGTGGGCAGATAGATAATGCCGAACCCTAGAACTGAATAATGTTTGGAGGTGATCCGGATCATTTTCCGGATCCTGGTTCATTTTCCGGATCCTGGATCCAGAATACTGTTAAAGTATTTACCATCAAATTGAATGCTGCTGGACTATTCGATTTTGTTGGTACCTCTGTCTCTTCTTTATGTTCAAACAACTGTCGTTAATGGTGGGTAGGATCAAACTATGGATCTGGAACCCAGACCAAGTATTTGATCCTGATCACATTCTGGATACTGGATCCAGAGGACTTTTTCACGGGATATTACCATAACAAAACGACAGATTCTGCTCAAATAATATATGGAAACAGAAGATAGCCTTAAGAAAGAGTATTTTTCGTTCATCCAGACCGCACTTGGACAACAGTGCACTGGTGCAACATTGAGCCAACATTAGGCCAATGCCAGGCCAACATTAGGCCAAATGGAGAGTGGGCTGGCTGGACTTTGATGTCAGTCATTTTCCCTATGGTGGGTGTATCTGATAGCGGGCCTATCTGCTGTTGGCCAAAAAGTGGGTCAAAAGAATGTTGGGCCAACACTGGGCCAACGTTAGGTTAATGTTGGGCCGACTTTGAGTTGACATGTTATTTTGCCGGTAGACCTATGTCACAGTGGGGCTGACCTGCTGTTGGCCAAATGTGGGTCCGAACTAACATTGAGCCAACGTTGGGCCACATTAGGCCAACTTTGGGATAATATGGCATTTGGCCAATGATTTGTGTATATGACAGTGGGCCAAGCTGCTGTTGACCAGACGTAGGCTGCATTGACATTGGGACAACACTGGGCCAACATGAGGCCAACCCTGGGCCGACTTTCAGGCGACATGTCACTGGGCCATTGGTAGGCCTATGTGACAGTGGTTGACCCGCTGTTGGCCAAATGTGGGCTGATCTGAAATAGGAGTCTTTTCACTGAACAGCCCTGAATTCAGCAGGACATAAGTCCTTCCTCTCCTCTAATTAGTCATTTTGCTTTTCAGACAAAGTAGATAATAACTAAATGATTCCATAGCTATAACTTTCTCAGAAAAATAAGAAACATCAACTAAATGATAAAGTGTCAAATATACATTAAATTGCACTCAAAATACTGCTGCTAGGATGCACTTTGCTTCAGCCAATCAGAGTCAAGGGCGGGAACTTTTTCAGCCAATAGAATTAAAATATTCTGTTTTGCCACCTGGTGGAAATACAGAGAACCTTCCGTGAAAATCCACTATTTGGCCAACATTGGGCCAAGCTAGTCTGACTGGTCTGCACAATGGCCAACACAACACTAGGGCCAAAATGTGAATGGACATTGAACTAATACTGCATACATATTGGGTCGGTAGTAATTCTGAGTGCCCTCTAGTTGATTATTGCATTATGGAGCATTCAATCAAACTGACTACATTTCCATGAGATTTATGGAAGTGTTGATTGTGATGTCATGCTGTTATAAGCTCTGGTCAATCCCTGATTTTGCTGTTTGCCCCACATAATTGTTGATTCCAGGGAGTGTCTTAAAAAATTAAATGGTTTTGCAGGAAGTTTTATAGACGTCTATACTATGACTTTGTGACCTCCTGACTCACTAGTTCGCTGCTACTTTGAGCCCACATTTACATACGTCACATGATCAATTTTGGAGGGTTGTCTGTTCTCAGAGTAGTCAGTTTGATTGAAAAGCAGTAATTAATGTCCGACATTTTGACTTGAAATATTTCTGCAATACCGAAGTCACTGCCAATGCAGAGGCAGTTTTGCGGGCTTACTAGTTCCCCTTAGGTGCCATAGCTGATAGAGTCAGATAGACTCCGATAGTCAAATCCTGCAGCACAGCCGTAGCCACCCCGTTCCGAAGATCTGGAAAATCTGAGCAGCACTTGTTTTTAGAACATAATTTGCTGAAATGTTATGAAAACTTCCCTTATCTAACAGAAAAGACAGCTGTTATATGGTATTTGTGACTCCGTCACAGTTTTCCAAACAGCCATTCCTAATTGTGACTTAGCCTACCACAAAAATTACCTGGCTCAAACATAGTAAGAGTGTTTCACTTTCACAGGAATTTCATTTTTAACCATGTACAAAGTATGCTGAAGTAGGAAATGCAACTGAAAGTTGGATTTTGTGAACATTCGGTAAAAATCAAGTGACTCCGTCACACAAAATTAATGATGCGACAGCGACGTTTCATTCACACATGAGGAAGCTCTGAATTCATTAATATTTTGAAGCGGAATTAAGAAATTACTTTCTAACATAATATCTTTCTCGCAGTGTGAATTGCTCTGTATATCCAATAACATTGGAAGTTTTCCTGTGAAAGTAATGACTCCGTTACGCTGGAATTTGTGGTTTGGATTTTATAACAAAATGAACAGCGGAAAAATGGCATTTTTATATAATTCCAGGTTATTGTCGAAGTCCCTTATGTTTACAGGGTAGTAAGAGTCCAACAAATATAGAAAAACGGTGTTCTGAGCGTCATGCCAAATTGTCAATGTTCTAAAATTATCTGCCCCAGCCAATAAACTTACATTCCTTCCACAAAATAATCAAATTAATGGACTGAGCCACTGGTGTACTGGTGTTGCAGGCCAATTAGAACAGTGATATGAATTTGCAGCTTCTACAAGTGGGATATCTAAACTGTGTTTAATTTTATAAATACAACAGATTCATGAGTATTAACCTACAGCAGACAAAAGAAACGTTGACAAAATAAAACTTACAATGTTATAAATACAAAAAAATTCAGTTATTAAGAAGGTTATGCATTTTTATGAAGCTTAACTTACAAAAACCGCAAAATCTAACACTTGGGACATGTCACACTTAAGCCCAGTTCACACTATCACAAGTAAGAGAGACGAGTGACCACGGACGTCAAAAAGGGACTATACGTGCTCACTCGTGGCTGTTAATCGCGTATAAATTTAATCTCTTGTACCCGTGATTGAGCATGAGTGGCCGCGAATGGCCACAGAAGACCACGAACATACATAGATCACTCGCCAAACACTTGCCAATCACTCGCCAGGCGACTCCTGACTGATTCCTGTAAAAAGGTAAACAATTTGACTCATAGAACATCTGCCAAATTTTAAACATGGATATCCACGAGTGATCTGGAGGACCTACGAGAGTTCTACGGATTACCAGGAGTATCATACAACGCTCGGCGAGTGAATTACGTATGAACCTTTTTGTCATCCACGCTCACTGGTCATCCCCACTTGTGACAGTGTAAATACCCCTTTAGGCTTCATTATTTTTGCACTAGGCCCTTTCTTGGTTATTCATCTGTCACTTTAAATGAAATATCACCATGTTAAGCATTTTCTGCTTTATTAAACCGAGTAATTATATAAATCAGACAACACACAGCGTGTCAAATACATTTAGGTTCATAACAACAAGTGTATGATGAATGTAACTGTCCTTGACATTTCTGAACCGGCCAGGGTCCAGGAAAGTTCATTTCTTGATGGTGAGAAATGGGTCTTGGAGGGATTTCAAAAGATTGGCAACACTAAATGAAAAACACTCCTGCTGCAAAATTATGATTATTTTTCTACATTTATTTCATGCCAAGGAAAATTCCCCAATTGGACACAATATAAAAAAATTAAGAAAATACTTTTTGGGTTGAAAGCATTGACCGTTGAATTGAAAATAACAAAATCACTCTAGTGGAATATTGACGTCATTCCTTGGAACAAGATAACAGCCAATCTGGTGGCTGTTTTAAATATTCAAATCTGACGTAATTTGTTGTGTGTTTATCTGCCTTTCACAAGATCAATTAAATATATGCCTCATACATAATTCATATAGTAGTTGAAATATATTATGTAAAGTACATCTAGACTGACGCACATATAATTAATACTAAAACTTTACTTAAACAGACGAAATTTGTTCTGATCTTTGATATTTAAGGGTTTTTCAGACCTATATTTGAAATATGTATCTACATGGACCTTTGGCCTGCATGACCGAGGAAATATACCTAGCAAGCTATAACAACAAAATATTAATCTAATTAGATAAATACACATAGCTTATATGAATAATAATTAGGCTTAGCTTATATGAATAATAATAATTAGGCCACAATACGTCAGACTATCCTTCATTAGCATAAGATAAGAACTAGTCAGGTGTATTAATAAATTCAAACGATCAAGATTAATGATTATCAATTTTCTTATCTACTGCATTTCCAAAAAAAAATATGTTTCATGTGATTAAATCTTAAACTCGTAAAATAATAACGAAATAGACATAAAAAATATGAGTTGGCGTCTTGTTTGTAAAAAAACAACTTAAAAAACCAATGCCATAGCAAAGTCTAGGTAAGTGACAACACTCTAAATGATTTGTTATGCCTCATAATATAGTCATGTCTAGTGTAGTGTTCCTGCACTCACACCAGAGAGTGACTCTTTGGTACAATGGTTAACGTTTTGGCTTTTAGTCCCAGGGACCAGAGTTCAATTCTCTATCCGGGAGAATTGTGAAAATTGGCGCTCAATGTGAATGTACCCATGAACCCATATCCTGCTAGCCTGGAAGAGGCTAGGTGTAACAATTGCGCGGCTCGCGGTCGAGCCTCATTGTGAGGAGGGAGAAATGTTGTGCAGTGGTCCTGGTGTGAGCAGAATGTTGTCCTTGCACCAGAGACTGACTCTTTGGAACAATAGTTAACGTTCTGGCTTTTAGTCCCAGGGACCGGAGCTCGATTCACGTTCCGGGAGAAAGGTTAGCAAATTGGTTAGAAATGGTCAGATTTTTTAGGTCACAGACCAACACAAGGTTGGCCCAATGTGGATCACAGCTTGGATGTGACATATCACCTGGGTAGTGCAGTGTGGACATGATTGATTTTATGGCAATATTGTCTTTGGTTATTGTCATTTGGACATTTCCACGTCGCCATGTAGATAACTGAAGTGGCTGAAGCAAGTCATGTGAGATAAGAGACTGACTTTATTGATACCACAATTTATCTGATGCAAACCACTCGCCCACATTGATGATGTGTACCTACTTTATAGGACCATATGGCGCCATTTTGAGAATGATAAGGTTAATTTGGAAAGGAAGGGGGGGGGGGGGGTTATAAGACACTGTAGAGGATAGATCACGTCTCTCCTTACTGCGAAATACGTCATTTACAAATGTTTTCTCTTTTCAGAATCACTGGTTCTGTCTAGTATACATGGCCAATTGTGCTACATGCGTTTTCCATGCGTTTGGATAAACGCATGGAAAACGCATGGTTTTTTCCTTATTATAATTAGCTAAAAACCATGCGTTTTCCATTCGTTTTCCATGCGTTTATCCTTCTCATGGAAAACGCACGTGGCACATTTGGCCATGTAGTTAAAGCTGTATAGCCAGCTTCTCTGATGGTTCGGGTTTGATTTCTGGTTCAGCAGCTCTTCATTGGCTGTGTCTCAACTGCATGGATGTCAGTAGAATAAGATGCTGGGCCATGTGAAAGACCTCATCAATGGGGTAAACGCCTTACTGTCTCATCATTACATCTGCCTCATGCAGTTGGTCATAAGCTTACTTAGCTATTAGGCCTTAGACAATGCAAGGCAATGCAAGACAATACAAAAAGTGCTTGGGTCAGGAATCAAACCATGAAAAGAGCTGTGCATAATGCTTAACCACTAGGCCAGTCAAGGTGAAGAGGACCACATCTGCACAAGTAGAAGACAATGCTGCTATCAAACAATTTTGTAGAAAGCAAGGCAATGTTAGTAAGAAAAATAAGCCACTTGCTCTAAAATGTGAAACTTGTAACTCGGTTATGATGCAATAAAAGTTATCTCAAAGTCATGCTTTTATTATACCTAATGCCCTGTGCTCGAACTATTTTCAGTTTAAGTGAGAAGTCCTGAGCGCCATTTCACTTCAACTTATCTGCAAGGCCAGTTTTTTTTTATAACGATGGTACTTCAAAGATCTAGCAAGGATAACCATAGCATGCGAAGAACATTTGTTCAAGGCCACATTATAAACCCCTGGTGCCTATCATACAAGGCACCACACATGTATTATATAGGGGGGAAAAGGGGTGAGCATTGTTCTGTGAATGTGCTGTGTATTGACAGTATTGATATATTTATAAGTAAATACACAGATATACAGGCCAAATCGGGGATTTCTGCAGATAGTATTGTCAGCAGCTAATTTGCCAATAGGCTAATAGATAATAATTTCAGGACCAGTTGAAACCAGTCAATTTTTTTTTAACCTGACATTCGTAAATTATTCGTCCAGAAGGAGTAAGCAGAGGGCAACATGGCAAAACAACCACAAAAAATACTAGATTTCCCTAATGAGATTCAGCATCGTGCATTAAGTAATAGTTACAGTGCCTTGCATAAACACCGCCCTCCTACTATAATTCCACATTTACTTGTCTTAATTTGAAAAATAATGATACGCATTGTGTCACAACCGATCTGAAATGGTGCAAAATTCTTTTAAATTTGTAGAAATATTGGACTTATGAGTAGCAAATAGAAAATATGACCTTGCAAAGTATCTGCCCCCTTTGCACGCATCCTTCTTCTTGTATCATTGTTGTCATTTGGGTAAATTTGTTTAACTATAAACAACTGATTACATTAGGTCTTTGCTGTGGCCCGGTTGATCATAACTTAAGTATTCCATTAATTAAAACTCAGTGACCCGGTTCAGTTCAATCTGTATGTTGATGCAATCAGTTTTTGAGGAGAATGAAGACAAACTAATTATCTGAAGACCTGAGGAGGAAGATTATAAGCACAAGCGTGGAAATGGGTATACAAGGATCAGCAAAGATGTTAGTGTACCCCGAAGCACAGTGAGGGAGACCATTTACAGGTGGCAAGCGCATGACAGAACAGCATCCCTGCCCAGGACAGGTCGTCCATGCAAACTTTCACACAGAACAAGACAAAAACTTATGAGAGATGAAACTGCTAACCCTGGAGTCACAGGAATTGCAGTCAGTGGCTGAAGATGCTGGAGCTACAGTGCATGACTCTGCATGAGTCAACTGTATCCAGGGCATCGATTCAGGGGGGGGGGGATATACCCCCCCCCACATTCTGAGAAGGGGGGGATGATCAATGCAATCATCCCCCCCCCCCTGAAATTCACAAATGAAAATTACCCTTTTTCACAAACTTTTGTTAGCTATACACTTGATATCACATTTCAGTGCAAGTTTATAAGTTTGACATAAGTGATCCACCATTAATTTACCTCTTGAACAGTGTCCGCCCATTAACTATATATACAAAGTTTGAGTCATTTAATTATATCACATTTAAAAATTTACAATCGAAAAACTGCTTTTACTTGTACGAGCGAGGGAAAGTCACAGTGGGACAGACAAAGTAGACCTGCATCCCCCCAACCCCTCAAAAGAAATCAACGCCCCTGACTGTATCACATACTCTGCGTAAGTCTGGTCTCTTTGACAGGGCTGCTAGCAGGAAGCAGAAGAAAGGCCACATATTGGTCCAGACCTGAACCCGATTGAGAACCTATGGCAGAAACTAAAGATTGCTGTCCATAAGCACTCACCATCAAATTTGCAAAAATTTGAGACATTTTTTCCCGAAGAATGGGCTAAAATTCCACAGTCCTACTGCGCCAAGCTTGTGAATGGGTATCTCAACTGAATTAAAGCAGTTCTTGATGCAAAAGGAGCAGCAACAAAGTACTGAATGCAAACTTTTGCCTGGGGCGGATACTTTTGCAAGCTATCAAATACAATGTTTTTCTTAAAAATGTTAACATTTTGCTGATCTACCCATTCTAATACGACATATAGGTATAGTGACTAATAAAGTTTCACTGCTGAAAATAATGAGGTGTTATTGTATGTGTATTGGCCATAAATGACATGTATTGGTCTCAAAAAGTAGATGGCGGTTACTTTTGCAAGGCACTGTATATCCCGAATGGAACACTGACAGACATTTACTAGAATTCCTCACTTGAAATTTTGTACAAAAAGTCTTATAAAGCTGGGTTGATTTAATGCTAAATATTACTGTTGACAAATATAAGTTCCTAATAACACAATATTCTTCTTAAAGATTGAAGAAATAATTGTTGATGTATGTGATAAATCCAGGGGGGGGGGGGGCTGTGAGTTTTGACTTAATCTAATATAGCTGGTGGTGAGTTATTCATAGTGGATGGCAATCTATATCTTATAAAGCAAAGGGAAAGAGATAGTCTATGTGGTATTCTAAGGTTTCTTGCTAGATCATGTATATCTTATTTCTTGCTAGGCATGTTTTATGATCATGTATATCTTATTGTCTGATGAACATAGCAGATAAGAAATAATTTGGCAATAAATTATTTCCAAGTTTGTAAATAAGTTTATTACTCTTCAGGGGGGCATAACTGTTACCAATGACAGTTTTCATTTTATTATAGGAAAAATTAGCTGATGATAAAGATATTTTAATAATAAACCATCTCAGATTTGACTATAACTCTCAATAGGCAACACTCTATATTCCCAGAATTCTCTGTAGTGGGGCCGAATACTCTCCGATTTAACAAAGCAGTTCATTTTAATAGTTTGAACAACATCAACGCAATTAAACCTAATTATATCCACAAAAACAGCCTTAAGTTTACAAACAGCATACAGTGCCATAGAAACTATTAACAACAGGAACACAAATAAATTAAATACAACAAAAACATAGAATAATCTATGAAAATTATGTTCTCATATGAAAGTAATTTCAGCAAACATCATGAGTACCTTGAATTTTATAATAATGAGCTGTGTATGGATCTCTCATACAATTTGAAACATTACAACATGTGATCGATTGTAAAATAGTCCGGAATCATAAGTCTTTCAACTTCGAGCTACAGCATAATCAACCAGGAATAGCCATTAAAGTTATGCGATTAAAAATAAGAACTTCATGAAAGACAGAGCACTCATATGATGAGTCATATTTCAACCTAGAACTTTTGGAATTCAACATTATGCAGATCATCTCACAGTTATCGACATGATAACTCATGGGTGGGGGCCTAGCTCAGAGGTAGCACTCTGGGCTTCCAACCGCTGTATAGGGTTCGATTCCCGGTCGAGCCTAAGTTGGATGGCCGATTCATCCTTCGTCTCATTGCCATGGTCTCTGCCTATCCTAATTAGCCCAACTGGTGCAGAAATACAGGACGTAAAGCCCTACCGTCATCACCAGTAAAAATTTGAATGGCATATAATAACATAATTAATGCCACAGATTAGTACTCAACAAATATCATATATAAAGAGACAGATCATACTTTGCAAATTCACTAGTACAATGCTATTACAATTTAATCCATAATAGTGTAGAAAATACAAATGAACAGATTAGTATTATCATATGATTATAGTGCCCAGCAGAGAAGTGGTTACACTAGCAAACAATACAAAATTTATCAGTCTTTCAAAATGCTTCTGACGTCACATTGGTTGTTATTGTTAGTAGGTTTAAGCAGTTGAAGATCACCATCCAACCTTGACGGTTTATAAAACATAGTAATCAAGACTTTAGGATAATCCCTGTGTTGGTCAAAATTCTCGCCTAGTTGAGCAAATAGAATAGTTTTTGGACAATTGTTTCACTGTTTTCAAACAAAACAAAGCAATGATATACGTCACATGAGACTTTAATTAGTGCTTGCCCAACTCACTGTGTAACCACTAATGTTTGAGTTGATTTGTTTCAGTTGAACTGGATATGGGCCAGACATTTCTCTGCAGTAAGAAGCATTTGCAGATTCCTCTCCTTACAGACACCAGCATGTCCCCATTAAGTTCTGAAAAGTCCACTTATTTTTGGTGGCCAAGTTGGGGTCATTTAATTTTAGACCAGCACCCCAGAGTTTGTCTTGAGTGGCCTGTGCGAACTTTGCCCTGCAGGCCTTCATCGTTATCTTTTTTGCTTCAGGGAGCGAATTATTTGTATCGACTTTAACACTGTCTCCTTGTTTTTAGCAGACCCATGGAACGGCTGTGTTCAGGATTGTGGGTGTCACTTCAGGTTTCTCGGCAAAAATAGCTTTTTTGTAATTGAAAGCATTTTCGGTATGAACATAACTGGGATCCCTCAATCACAAGCTTAGAGCGGTCATAAAAATGGGAAAGCGGGGAAGCACTGGAGTAGAAAGCAATGATATCTCCATGTTGTTTTGTGGCCATATTGGCTGGATCGAGTTCATTTGCAAGAGATTTTAACGTCTTGACAGAGTAGTACTTCCCATCTATAATGAGTCTGTCACCAACCACAGATGCCCTCTCCCCCATGCTCCTTGTCACTTTCATACTGTATGAACTTGGATAAATAGAGTACCACCGAGCTTGAATCTAGCATTTCATACTAGTGCTTTTCAATAGGAGGGAGTTAACTAACATTTTTGTCAGCTGTTTTGTTGGTAAGGCCTATATCCCGACGCCGAAGCTAACTTATACTACACTAAATTAACTAATTTGTTGTTTGATTTGTTTAAAGTTCTTATTAAGCAATCAAAGTACAGTTTGCACTCAAGAGGGAGCTAACTAAAATGTGTGTTGGTTATATCCCGATGCCGAAAACTTATACTCCATTAGGCATATTTACTAATTTGTTTGATTGTTTGTTTGTTTTTACTGCCTTTATTACGCAAGACAAGTTCAGTTTGCACTCTGGAGGGAGTTAACTGACAATTTCATTGGTTATACCTCTCCTGAGAACAATATAAAAGGTCACGTGGTGGAGTATAATTGGTTAACAAACAAATGCGCCGACAGGCTAAGGACAGGTTAAAAAAGTGATTTTTCGCTCATTTTCTTTTAATCAGTGTCCCCAATTTGCATCAGGCTGTCAGAATGTGTACTTATAATTAAATATATATGTAATCATTGATAATATTATGGTTAAAACTTAAATTATGAATGAAAAGCCTTAAATATTCTAAACATTCAGTAATCCAACATCTGGTATTTTAACAGCACTGCTGATAGGGGGCATTGCTGATAAAAAAAAAATTCAAATTTATATTTACGCTAGGTGTCACTTTCTAAAGATTTATCACGTACATACACCTTCACTGGGTTCACCTGAATTGGATACAACAGAACGTTCTAAATTGTGGCCTCGTATTTTCAACGATCTGCTTCAACATTCCAAATGGTCATTACATCAGTTAATTTTTATTGGGCTATTACTATTACCAATTTTTAAACGTGTTTGTGTTAATAATCCAGACTGCACAAAAAAATATATGAAAATAAAACAAAAGATTGAATGAGATTAGGGCTGGTGTTGGCTTGTTTTCAAAACAATCGCTGAACTTTGAAGGGCTGGTTTTGGCTTGTTTTCAAAACAATTGCTGAACTTTTCAAAGTAAAACAGGACTATCTACATCTTGGTCATGTATTTGCATACTAGAAGAAACCCAATTATGCAATAAACTTCTCTGAGTGACCTTGACCAATATTTTATATGGCAATAAAGAGTCACATGATTTATAACCCTTATATGGATTGGGGTATTGGTGATCAATATCTGACCCTGCCTCAACAAATTGCTGTAGTTAACAACTGGAATACACGAAACTCAGTACAGCCACAGTGATTAGCTTGTAAACAACTTTATTGTATTGTTTACAGTTGTATTGTATTGTATTATATTGTAAAAAACTCCAGTAGTATTTTAATGTTTCATATTTTTGTCTTTTTGTTTTTATCAATTTAGCGATTTAAACTCTATTGTTTACTATATAATTATATTTATATATATTTATCATGTACTGTAATTCAACATACTTTAGTTATACAGGTTGCAATAATATCTATCTATCGTATTACATTGTATTGTATTGCAAAGATTTTCATTAACGTCACTTGAATGAACAACTCAACACAATGATAAGTGTGGAAACATTTGCCATACATTTATTTTGGCACAAGTAAACAAGTAATGATGATACAGGCTTGCTTTTGTGGACGCCCAATACGGAGGAACACAAAGCAAGATAAAAAGGTGAAACACTCCTATGGGAGATGTGAAATTTTTTAGTATGCCTGTAATATATCCGATACTGGAAATAATTTGAAAAAATAGCAGAAGCTGAAATTTTAAAATTTAGGGTGATGGTGGGCGGGAAGAAAGGAATCAGACCACCAAGCTGTGTCCCTTCTGGCTGCGCTGGAAAGGCGTATTTTGTAGTGCAGAAATTTAACTCTCTTGGTGAGGGATATCAAGCGACCAAGAAAGGCATGCCCTGTCCGCACTACTCTGGCTGCAAAAGCTAGTTTGCCGATCAGACTCAGCAAACCTCGCTTTGTGCCAACCTTTGCACCCTCCCAGGCTCGAAGCAGGTCCTTGATCTCACAAACGCGTTCGTCTGAAATCCGAAGGATCCCTGCTTGACAATAGATTATAATGCCCAAAAACTCGACTACCTGGCTAGGGGCAGTAATTTTAGCTGGCTGGACTTTAAAGCCGGCTAAAGTGCATACGCTGTCCATGCTCTTCATATTATTTGGACCCCCTCAGTCAGCAGGTCGAAAATGAATTGGAATTCATTGGCCCCAAAAACTTTTGGCAGCGTCACTGCCCAATACTGATTATTGAGGTACTGCACTGGTTGAAGGACGCAATTTGGCGCACTTACCACACACGAGACAGATGTGCTTCCTTCGACAACTTTTTCCTGCCTTACATTTGTTTTCTTGGAACATAAGGCACTTGTCTGACGGAATTTTTTCGCCTCTTTTTGTTCTTGGCAGGTCTCCCCCCTGCCCAGGGCCACGAAAGGGGCTTTCAGATGAATTATGATCAATTGAGGCACATTTCAAGCATCCAGTAACAATACGCCAGGCTGAGGCATCAAAAGTGGTTACATACAGCTCTTGATTAAGCATGGAAAAGGCAAAGGAGCTTCTACAACTTAATGACAAACATCGTAACTGAGCACATATGGGAGCTTGAATCTATTAAACATGGCAATCATGAACAATCTATACGGGGTGGGTGGGTGATTAGGGCTTTACGTTCTGTATTTCTGCACCTGCTGGGCTAATTACGAAAGGCAGAAACCATGGCAATGAGATGAAGGATGAAACAGCCATCCAACTTAGGCTCGACCGGGAATCAAACCCGGGACCCAGCGGTTGGAAGCCCAGAGCGCTACCTCTGAGCTAGGCCCCCGCCCTGAACAATCTATACGACACCATTCAAGCCAATTGAAGGAATTAGAAATTGATTTACGGGTGGGCTGACACCTGATATTTACATTTTCAAAGCTGTCAACATAGCTTTTAAATTTGTCACTCTCATTAACATTGTTACTCAAGAGTTCACTCAGCTCACAGAACTCAACCATGAGTGCAGCATCACGTGTTCGCCTGCTGATGTGTTCCGTTCCATGGATAGGGCTGCTGGCCCTTTTGCCGCGTTGGCCTGGCCATTGTTGAGGGTCGACCCGGTCTTGAAAATTGAAGTTTGCCAGCTGGGATTGCAGTCTGTTGATTAACGGCGCTTCCTCATGGAACATGGGCGGACATCTTATGGGTGCCTCACTGTAGTGGTCCACCATCAATCTGTCTATATAATTAATTGTGGGCCGGGTCTATCTTGGGTCGCTTCACGGTGCTGGAGCCACCTTGGATCCTGGCCACTCTCACGCTCACCTCGCTCACGGTTCTGAAAAGAGTAGGGACTGTTGGGACTGTATTGCTCCCGGTCGGGCATGGGCCCAACTCGCCACTCGACATTTTCTACTACCACATTAATATTTTCTCTGGTTCTCGCCAGTAACTCAGCACCCCGTGGGGGGGGGGGGGGGAGACGGCTAACCTACGATTCTCATATTGACTCTCATTTTGTTTGGCATATCGGTCCGCATCTTGGAACTCATTGACAGACATAATCGCCTGGCCCTGGTGGGCCATGAATTGGTAACTCGGCCGGCGGCCGTAACTATACAGTGGCTGCTTGGGTCGGGCACCTATAGAGGCGTTTGCCTCATGATTGGTCTCACCTTCTCGGGTCACAAATGATACTCTCCTACTGGGCTGTGCCTGATGCACGCTGCCTCGGTCATTGTTCCACACCAGGTCGCGCAACCTATGAAGGTCAGCCTCGGCCGCTTCGTTGCCACGAGCTGAGGGTAGGTAAAGCGAGTCTATTGGCCTGCTGTCACTATGAATGACTGACCTGGCGTCTACTGGCACTCTAGACTGACTACCCCCAGCATCAGATTCGCTCCTCTCTACATTGGCCTCACCCTGAATATCTAGCTTTTCTACAGCTTCAGATATTACACTGGCACTATCTGAATATATTTCAGCCAATATGTCAAAAGCCCCGGCTCTGGGCACTGCCCTACACTTGCCCGGACCTATATTGGTCTGTCATGACCTCTGGCCGCTCTGCCACAGACAGTACAACTACGTGTTTTGCCCCTTCTAGATCTCGTCAGATATATGGACTTCTGTACTCACTTAAAACGGCCAAGAAGATAAGATCGAATGACCACGGAGCGTGAAGGCTATATAGTATCATGTTATTATTATCATGTTAGTAATATCTTAACTTTAATATACTATAGTCAAATATCTATATGTACTTCTATATGTTATAGACAGACAAAGGAATTGCTTTGTCTGTGCATTCAGATTAATTATGCAGAAGACCACAGCAGTTGCATCTGCTGGTCTTAGGTAATAGGACAATGGACCAACTGGCCAGTCTCACTGGACCAGAAGCTCCATATTGATTTTATGAGGCTTTGTCTCAAAGATCCATGACAACAGGCCCAACTCTGGCCTTTGTCTGGTGAATAATATAAAAGCCTAGACAACCCACTAGTCTGGGTCATAAGCAGAATAAAGCTTCACTACACACTACCTTCCTGACTTGTCTTCAATTCAACATGGTGAGAATCCAGGCTCTACTCGATCAGAACAAGACAACACAACAGGACAACTGAAGCACAGCAAAGATACAGCAACTACACAGCAGCAGCAACAGCTAATAAGGTACTCAATGACTGTAAATGATTCTGAATGTTCATTTAGTAACTAGTAGCTACTCACAGTATTGACCAGAGTACAAAATTGAAGCTTGCTATGAATGTTTGATCCTCTCACAAATGAAAAGCTAATCTAACCACGGTTATTTTTATACAAATTTTACTGTTTTAAATATTTACATGCAGTTATACTGAACCTTACATGACATTTGGTGCATAGACATTGTTACAAATTTCCTTGTGAATATATATATATTACTGTTAAAAACTATTGCTCCAATCAAATACACTTTTTAGCTAGATCAAAAGTCACAACTATTTTTTATAAAAGTAACTTACCTGAATCCAGAACTGTAAACAGTACATCCGCTTAAATTTTTTACACATTGCACAAAGCCCTGATCTAAAACTCGGATCAGAAACATTTTATAGCATAGTCCAAATAAGCCTCAATATGGCAACACAATACATTGTACAGACGGATTGTATGCCGGCAAAATACAATGCTGACGATTCAGAAAGTGCATCCCAGCACTGGATGGCATTCACTGATTATTGCAGTGAATTAAAAGTAAGTAATGAGGACGCCATTAGCCGATTCAGGCTTACTCTAGGAAAAGATGCCAGATGGTGGTACGAGGCCAACAAAGCCCTCTTTGTAGATTTAGAAACGCTTAAAACGTTATTTAAGACAAGATATTCAAGGCAGACCCCAAGAGCCGAACATGTTCGTGCCTTCAGGTCAATATCAATCCGCCCAGGTGAAAAACTAGCCGCCTTCAGGAACCGCCTTGACATCGCAGCCGGAAAAGCTGCAGTGACGAATCCAGAGGACATCGTCATTCAGTTCATAGAGGCCATGCCTATGAACATTCGCTCACATCTGAGAGCACAGGGTCATACCAACCTCCAAGCAACGATGACCATAGCTCAGGCTTATCTTGCTGATGAGACCTTACTTCCTTCAGGACCACAAATCATGACGGTCATGGAGAATGTAGCAACCAAAAACGATTTGGCTGAAATACAAGACCAATTCCAGTCCATGGTTCTTGCCATGCAGGCAACCAGACCTACATATGACCAATCTACAGACCGCGACCGCAACAGAGCAAGATCGCCATTCAGAAGTAGATATTCACCATCTCCATATAGAGGTAACAGAGACCAGTGGAACGACCAACAGCATCGAAATGGAAGCAGAGATAGGAGAGATCATTGGACCAATAACCGCAGGCGCAGCAACAGCCGAGATGGTTCAAACAGTCAGTACTCCAGAGCACGCCGTGACTTCAGTGGAAACCGTCAAAACAACCGATGGAACCGCACAGACAGCCGTGACAGAAGAGATAGCCGTGATAGGCGTGATAGCCGTGACAGACGTGATAGCAGGGATAGCCATGACAGGCGTTCGCAGTCACGAGAGTCCAGGGATGGCAGATCACAGCGGGGACCTTCACCAGCTCCACCCAAGCGTAAAGTCTCATTTCAAAATGAAGGCTGCCAGTATTGCAAAAACAAGACGCATGATTGGCGAGGATGCAAGCAATTCGAAGAGGAAATTGCATCTAAGCATTTTTAAGCGGGGACCAGATTGCATGTGCCAGACACTCTGCATCCCCTGTAATTAAATCCATGAATGTAAATGTCCCACAGTCTAAGGGTTATTGTAGTATACAAGTAGAATCTAGTAGTAGTATGCCTATCTCTCACTCTCCTCCCTCACAGCATCAATCATGTCAATCATCTTCAATCACCCATCACCTCGAGTCGACCGCTCAAACTGAAACTGCAAAGGTCAAACATGTATATAATGAAAGTAGAAATGTTGTTGAAAATGTGCTAGAAAATTAAGATGACAATCATGCAAATAGTAATGTTGCATATGTATGCAAAGAACAGAATACCGAAACAGAGGACACACATGACCAGAAAGATTCTACTGGACAGACCACGGACAACACAAACAGTCCACCAATGACCTACCTACCAACACCAAGTGACACTATGTCTCTACACTTGGATAAACAGAATATGGTGACAGCATTATTACCAAACAGAGAAAAGATCATAACTCTGTTTGACTCAGGAGCCACACAATCATTATTGCGCTCCAAATTTGTACAAAATAGCCATTTTCTGTCACAATTGCCAAAAACACCAATCCAACCTATTAGGTTCAGGGTCGGAAATGGCGATTATTTAACTGCGAACTATGCAATCACATTTAAGTGCAGCATTAGTTCCCATGAATTTGAGATAACAGCGACAGTCGTTAATGTACTAGGCGGAATAAACCTAGTTATTGGTAACAGTGCATTAGAACATATTGAAGCTAAACTAGACTTCAATGAACACAAAATAACATTCAAACGACACCCAATACGCATATATCCTCAAAATGATGTTCAGTTGCAGCCAGGCCAGACAAAAATGATCTGTGTCTCTGGTAGAATGCCTAAAACATTCATGCATGCGCAAGGTAAGATCAAAGCCACTGCAAGATTCACAGCATTTATGCCAAGACTTATGCTGGTACAATTTCATGCAGGTTGTGCAAAGATTGCAATTACCAACCCATATCACACAGTTAAGCGCATTTCTAGGCAACATGCCATTGCAACTTTTAGTACGTCCAGTGTACTCCACACGTACAACATCATACAGTCAGTAGACAAAGACAGCGAGGCTACAACATTCAATTTTTATAGCGCATTAAAACCAACAATAATGCCAAAAATAGACAACCAACCACACGACTCTACAGAACAGGCAGACAGCACAACTCGACAGATCACTAGAAAGGAATTATTTCAGATAAAGAAAAGAAAATTCCCTTTCTTAGAACCAGATGATCAGAGACTGACTATGTTCGATGAGGAGATCATAACTAGAGATGTCCAATTAACTGACAGCATGCTAGACAGTGACCAAAGACAGCAATTGAAGCAGTTGCTTCTCAAATATAAACCGGCGTTAAGTTTACATAACGAGGTTGGAAACTCGAACTTAACCATCGATTTTAATCTGTCTGATGACACTCCGTTCTATATTCGCCCATTTCCAGTGTCGGCGAACGAGAAACCTCTCATTGATAGAGAACTCCAGAAATTAGAACAGATGGGAGTCTTAAAACAACACAAGTCGCAATATGCAAGCCCAATCATGTTAATCAACAAAAAGGGCACGTCGGCTAAACGTCTTGTGACTGATTTTCGACATTTAAATAAGAGAATCGTTAAAAGGAATTTGCCGTTTCCACTCATTAGAGACGCAATCCAGACCATTGGACACGCTGAACCACAGGTAGTCAGCGTCATTGACCTTAAGCAGGCATACTACTGTCTGTTATTAAGCGAAAAAGCGTCCAATTATTGCACGATAGTTAGCTATGCCGGGGGAAAGTCCCTAGCCTATCGCCGATTACCGATGGGCTTAAGTATATCGCCATCCGAATTTCAGAAGCATATAAATAACATCTTGCAAAAATATAACACATCTGAATATTGCATTGGAATAATGGACGATTTAATCGTATTTTCCAAAAATGTCCAGGACCATTTTAAACATGTTGAAACTATCCTGAAGGCATTACAAGATAATGGACTTAAAATAGCACCAGACAAAGCAAAATTATTTAGGAAGAAAGTGATTTACATGGGTCACGAAATCGTCATCACTGACCGACAAGCAGGCATTAGACCAATGCGCGATCGGACAGAAGCAATTATAAATTTGCCAAAACCGAAAACCAAAAGACAACTGAAAGGTTTTATAGGCAAGGTATCATACTTGTCAATGTACCTAGAAAACCTACAAACTTTGCTTAAACCACTACATGCTATTGCCTCAAAGAAGGCCAATTTTGACTGGAGCGAAACAGCTCAGAATGCTTATGATACAATCATCCAATTATTGATACAACCACCAGTCCTTGCAATGCCCAATAGTACAGGAAGGTTTGTCCTGTATACAGACACATCCAAAGTTGGAGTAGGCGCCAGCCTCTGGCAAATCCAAAGAAACCAAGAGAGATTAATAGCCTACTTCTCAAAATCTCTTCCACCAGCAGCAGCCAACTACAGCATCACTGAGTTAGAGCTCACTGGTTTAGTAATTGCAGTAACAGCATTTCGCTACTTACTCAAATGCACTGATTTTGATGTATTTACCGATCATGCGGCAATACCACAGATTTTAAAATCCAAACATGAGCCGGCCACGGAGCGAATAACTAGGTTACTTGAGAAACTTAGCAGTTATTCCATGAATGTACAATACACCAAAGGAAAATCACTAGTCATCGCTGATTATTTGTCTAGATATCCACAAAAGGTGGAAAAGACAACAGATGACATTGCATTTGTAGTAACAAGAAGCCAGACGTTACAACAGCCTCAACTGCCTAGCAACACAACGGCCACAGCCACAAACAGTACACTGACAGCGACTACAACACTACAACAACAGCCGAAAGGCAGGGGAAGACCTCGACGAGAGCGAACTGTGACTCAGGAACGTGCAGTTACTGACCTCCGCAGCTCAGTAACACCCACGTCGCCCCAAGTTCCAAAACCAGCGATCTCCACTCCTAGGATTGATCCACAAGGTGAACAAGGAACAGCTAGACAACACCGACTACCAACAGCACCAATACAACCTGTTACAGTATTAAGGACCAATACTCCAGTCCGCAGCAAGCCATTAAGATTAGTGGACACTGTTAGACAGACCCAAACAGGACAATATAAGGACACGACATTCCATGACAAAACAGAAACAGTACACGAAACTCACACTGACATCCCTGACTATATGACAAAAGCTACAAAACCACTTGACATAGATAAGTCTGTTGTAATGGCAAAACATATGCCAAATCAAAAGCAGTTGAATGAAATGTTACGAAAACTGCAGGCAAAAGTGTTAAAGAACTACCACTTACCGTATGACAAACGCGAAGTAGCTAGATTACAATCCCAGTGTGCAGATTTTAAAGATGTATATTCGTATATAACAGAAGGCCTTCTGCCTCCAAACAAAACTGTTGCAAAACGCATTATGCTCATTGCAGAACAGTATGTCCTGATTGACAAAATATTGTTCAAATTTGCACAGAAAGAGGAAGACCAATGTCTCAAATTGGCAGTGCCCAAGATTCTGGTTCCTTTTGTTATATCCTTGCACCATGACAACCTCCTGGCGTGTCACCAAGGAATTGTGCGGGTCGCAGCAACAATCAAACAGCGATTTCATTTTCCATGCTTGCATGAGCAGGTAACACAGTACATTCGTACTTGTACAACATGCCAAGCTCGAAAGACACCAATCAACGAGGAAAGACCCTTTGAGATGAACATCCCTGTCTCATATGCACCGTACGGCACGATTTATGCTGATTTAAAACAAATGCCTGAGACACCAGCCGGTTACCGCTATATACTAGTTTTAGTATGTAACATCACAAGGTTCATTACATTGGTTCCATTACAAAATAAAGATGCTGCCACAGTCGCAGAAGCTGTATTACAGCGATGTGTTCTGCAATACGGACCATGTGAACAATTTGTGAGTGACCTAGGTAAAGAATGGGACAACCAAGTATTACAATATGTGTTCAAAGCACTGAAGATTGAACATAAATTTGTCTCTATAGGGAACCACAAGGCCAACAAGTCTGAAAGATTCATTGGTACTATCTCAAACTTGATAACAACGTGTCTCACTGACAACGGCCATGATTGGCCAATATTTGTGAATTCTGTAGCATATGCCTACAATTCATTTGCCAGCCCAGCATTAGACAATATGTCACCATACTACCTACTCTACTTAAGACACCCACGTACTACATTTGACTGTGGCAATATTACAGATATTGTACCATCGTACAGACAGTATGTTGAGACACTCAAAAAGAGATTAGAAAAGGTAGGAAAGTCAATGCTAGAAATACAGGCCCAGCTACAACAAAAACAGGCCCGCAGGCAATTAAACAAAACCACAAAATACCAAGTTTTCTCTGAAGGTATGCTTGTGTATTTACTAGCTCCAAGTGCTAGTGCACTGCAAACTAACTCAAAGAAAATAAGATTGGATTTTGTAGGACCATTGGTTATTCAACATATGTTGGATAAATCACATGCTATATTAGAAACACTAGAAGGCCACAGACTTTCTGGAATATTTCATGTGAATCGCTTAAAGGTAGCTTGGATCAGAACTGATACAGGAAGCACAAACAATGTGTCTCATCTCAAACAACAATCTTTGAAAGATTTAGTGACAGATGAAAATGGAAAGACACCTCCTGCACCACACAAATATTGTAAAATACAAACTGAAGTACAGCCTAACTTTGATATTTTACAAGCATGCATTTCAAATGCAGCGTGCAACTCACTGATAGCAGCACCAAGTCCAGTACAAAGCGACCAATTACAAAGACTATTAGTCTCCCCAGTGCCAACAAGAATGTGTTACCCAATCACGAAAGCAAGGTTGAAAAATGGAGACCTACAGCTATTGGTAAATACACATGACACCCAAAATACCGACAACACATGGATAGACATGGGTAACCACCCACAATGCTCAGAATATGTCAACACATTACTGCAAGACAAATACTTCAGACTAGCAGGATCACAAACTGCTCTTCTTGAAAACTTGCATTAATAACCCGGATAAGACTTCTAACCAAGCATAAATTACACTACCCAATGTCAAACTTGCATACTTCAATGTTGTTTTAGATTAGATCAGTGAAAAAGGCCATATGGCGGTCTACGGTAAGACCACATATCATGCCAATTCACTGTGTAAAAATGTATTATCTTGCAATGTATACTGCAAGGCCCTATGGCTGTCTACGGAAAGACACCATAACATGCCAAAACAGCACATTGTAAGTTAAAATGTATAGATAGTTACATTGTATATATTTATGTAATTATGAATTATGAATTCTTCATGGTATTTTTCTGGTGCACAACTTTTTTATAGCGCAAACACCCATGCGCTATCTCAATATAAAATAAGGGTTTATTCATAGAGCCACATAAATGAACAGGCACTATTATTAATATAAATATGTTCACAATTATAGGGCCCGGGGAGCCGGGGCGCTATCACAAATAAACGTCGGGCTACCACAAAAGTAAATTGTTACTTTTGGCGCACATCCTTGCGCCCATAACATAGAAATTAGGGATTTATATATTACAAGACGCATTTTCCCAGGCGTTTTCTTTCTTTTATAAATTTGGGTTATGATTGCGTGTCCTCGCAATCGTTTATAATTTAAACATAAGGACAAAGGTGTAGCGTTCTCGCACCATGCAATAACTAATTGCTAAATTCAAAGAAGAGCCACTGGCACAAAAGCCCTAATGCCAGCAAATATTACAATTAGGGCAAGTCCTTCCTGTTGGAAGATACACCGTAATTTACGGGGTAGGCTAACAACCTGCCGAATTTAATTAGCCACTTTGACACTGGATGGTGCAGTCTATTGTTAACTAAGCCCCAGGCCGAGTGGCTCCACTTCCCATCAGGGCTTCAGAAGATGCATCCTTCTGTAATCTCCTTTATCCTTTCAGCTCTTCAATGGAAGTTCAAAAGGGACTCTTGTATTCTATTTAAATTCTCTTGTGTAAGAGGCACTTTGTGATACCACCAAGCTGTCAACACAGCTGGTGCACAAGAGCTAATTACACACCAATTACATCGCATCACCATTCGTTCATTATCCATACTATGTTGACTTCCAACCCTACCCTTTGATTACATCCCTTACAAATGCCTAGACAATAGGTATCTCCTCAATTACGGAATGCAACCAGCAATCCAACTTCAAAGTGTCAATTGCATTTGTCCACAGCCACTTTAGAAGCATAATATGTATTTCAAAACAGCCAACCAATTAAGGGATTATGACGTAACAATACAGGCACAAGAGCAGCAAAATGACCAAGACTTAGGTCATGCACTGTAACTGACCACCACCCAACTGACACCCCATAGGTCAGTAGCACAGTCACGCCCTCATGCACTGGACACACCCCTACACCACAAAATAGTATATAATATCCGACAGCACCATCATTCGATAGTTCGACTACCAGTCAAACAATCAAGATGCTGATTTACATCACACTTGTGTTTTGCTTAGCATCACTGAAAACTTTGACTGCAGCACCAGCTGAAGTCATCGTTAGACCCAACGTCGGTGCAGTCTTCATCAAGGAGAGAGACATCAACGTCTCGCCCATGGTATGGCACCATACATTGGCGTTGCCATACTTCATGGACTTTACATTGCTTCATCCAGCAGTGTCATGCTCAAACGAAGATGAACAGGGATCGGACAACAACACCATATGTGACTTGATCACTGACATGGAACAGCACTTCTATGACCTCACAGCCCAGATAATCTCGGAAATCACTTCAGCTCAGAGATCCATCAAGTCCATGATGGATACCAAACCACACCGATCCACGCCATCACGCCCCAAACGTGCATGGTTTAATATTTTAGGAACTGTAGCCAAGAAGATCATGGGTGTAGCCACAGAGGAAGACATAAAGATCTTGCAATCGCATCTCCAGCAATTAGCCATCATGATTGCCACTGAAAAGAAGGAAAGGATCCATGACGTCCAGCAACTCCAGTCATTTGAGGTCCGGATAAACAAGAGAGTGGACACCTTCTGGGCTAACCTACAGACCTTGGATTCTGTGATCACTGACATACACAACAACATCGACGACATACGTAAGTACGAACAATTTGCAGAGTCTTTGGCTAAACAAATTTACAAAAATACTTTACAAATCAACAAAACCAGACAATTTATTGCTTGGGCGCAACGATACCAATTACACATTCACACACTCACACAGTTGCACATGCACACACTGACTAGTGTTAAAGATATGTCAGAACTCATCGCAGGTAGGTTGACAGCGAACATCCTATCACCGGATCACTTGCGTGAGATTCTTGATGATGTCAATAACAAAGTCAAAAAGATAGAACATAACCTATATGTAGAGTCTGATATTAGGCCATACTATAGGGATACACACCTCACTACAGCCACTTATGATAAAACACACATATACATCAAAATACGCATACCAATAGCTACTCCTTCCTCTATCTTCTCACTCTATCGAATCGATATCCTACCAGTGCCATCTGCACAACATACTGATATTTATACTCTAATCACTAACACAAGGCCATGGTTCGCTATAGCTCGCTATAACGATTCATACTTTGAGTTGCCTGAGAATTCTCTTCCTCGGCACGACCAAATTAATATCAAGAACATAATTCCTAAATCAACAACTCAACTTTCTTGCACTCTCGCTCTATACTTTGGCTTTTCCTCGGGAATTCTGCATGCTTGCACCCACACTATACTAAATTCTCCTCCTCTTACTAAAGAATTTGTCTACTCCCAACCTTCAGGGGGCTATTTACTATACACTCCTAACAGGGTATGGACTCAGTCCTGCCAACCTAACACAACAATATCACACAAGGGCCTGTTTGTTGTAAAACTGCAGTGTCAATGCTCACTCAAATCACACCACACACAAATACACTCAGACGCTCTTGATTGCCACACATCAAACTCAACCATTGAGTACAGTGTGAATTTCTTAGTGTTCACAAAATTATACAACCACACAATGCCACGCAATTTTACTGCATCTCTATACACCACAGAACAATACAACTTTCACCTGCCAAAGGCACTGCATGACAAAATTAAAATGACGACGCTTAATTTAGACGACGACGACGCACTAGCGACGGACTTAGACTCATTCACTGCGACAGACAATGGACTCACAGAATTCAATATTGTTGAATGGATGGGAAGCGACCAAGGCACCATCTTATCAACTGTTGCTATAATAACAATGTTAGTAGCACAGATCGCCACCGCCGCAGCTCTCTATTACATTTGGAGACGCCTGCATGCAGCCCAACAACTCATTATGGCTACTGCAGCTTTAGTGGGCACAACTCAAGCCCTGGAATTGTACGCCCCAACAAATACACCAGCTCCAGCGATCATCTCTACAGACATAACGCCACTATGGCGAACAATCGTCATCAATACAGCCCTCATTTTGTCCATCATAAATACCATACTAATCTTGTGCGACAGGGTGAAACCAGCATGTCACAACCTGGTTGAGACAAATGCACGCCTATCATCATTAGAAAGTGAATTATACATATGTTTATACTCTAATTCAAAATATCTACACCTTAAAATCACGACACTCCCATATGACCTGCAAGCTATCACTGCAGCCGCAAACGCAGAAGTCAAGAACTTTTACACAATCTGGAGAGGTATGTGTGGATATTTATACGTGGATTGGTCTCCATTGGAATTGGCGACGGAGACAAACAGGATCATCCCACCTGCAGAAATCCAGCTGCCTTGGAATACGTACACCGGATGCCGCCATTTAACAACAGATTTTCACACGGTCCGGGTACTACTCTTGCAAGCAGACCAGGCATGGGCTATAAGCTCATGGACCAAACTCTCGAGCCCAAGAAGCGGACTGCCACTTCCCTACTCAAGATTGAGGACCACGGAAGAACAGTCCCCAATGACAGCATCTCTGATACCCCCAGGGACAGATGCTATGGACCCAACCAGAGTCCGTTGGATAAGGCCCTCATTTAATGAGGAATCGGGAGCCGCTGCCGCAAACGCCACAGCTAGCGCAACCGCCGAAGACGCAACCAAACCCAAAACCACCACTGTCATCTTAACTAGATAGATGACACCTCATCACTGTAAAACTTTTAGATATAGAGTAAATGTATAAATTTTAAACCATGATTAGTGCAATTGTCAAAAATTACTTGGTAAGGACGAAGCAACAATGTTCATTCATACATTCCTCCCTCCATCTCATTTTATTTAATATGTTTAACTTTATATGTAGCCTCTTAGAGCATTTCATAGTAGCAAACTTAGATTAGATAAAATGTTTAGACTATTGGAAGCATCCAAACAACAAATGATACCGTACAAAATTTTCACAAACTTTTATAACTATAAGCATACAATGTTAAAATCACCAATGTCACAAAAACATTAAGCATAACTATAAAGTAAAACATAATCATTTTATAGACTTAACAATTTTGCAAAAAACATTGCAAAAGCAAGTTAATATTTCAACAAACTGGTCAAACTGTAAATAGTAGTAAACATTACTATGTGTTCCTAAAGAATTGTTTTTCAGCATTAGTAGCCCAAACACTGATGTATCCAAGGCCAGATGCTATGCCCCACAGACAAAGGGCACCTCCATCGCCATCCAGCATACAGATCCATCATCCCATCGCTGAAGAAGAGTATCGGATCAGTCATCGCACCGCATAAAACGTAGATCCAAAACGCAAAACCCATCGCATAATGGCATCAAGACGAACAACGACAACGACCAACCGGAAGTCCAGAGGACCAGCCGGAAGAAATGCAAAACACCAACCGGAAGACCAGGGGAAAACCGGATGAAATACACCAACCGAAAGACCAGAAGGAAAACCGGAAGAAATAAAAATTATAACTGTTAATTATGAACATTGACGTTAAAGTCACACAGATAAACATATATGAATGTTAACTATAAACAGTGACAATACCCAGAATGCATAACAAAGTTATGTACACAAAAATATTAACAAAATGTTACAATATAATTTTAACTGATATTTTCATCTGCGAATGATAAACACCAATGCATATTTATTAAATTAATCTATTTATCATATTCATTTAGCATATAATTCATAACATTAATTTAATCAACCCACCAAGGGCATATCATGTTATTATTATCATGTTAGTAATATCTTAACTTTAATATACTATAGTCAAATATCTGTATGTACTTCTATATGTTATAGACAGACAAAGGAATTGCTTTGTCTGTGCATTCAGATTAATTATGCAGAAGACCACAGCAGTTGCATCTGCTGGTCTTAGGTAATAGGACAATGGACCAACTGGCCAGTCTCACTGGACCAGAAGCTCCATATTGATTTTATGAGGCTTTGTCTCAAAGATCCATGACAACAGGCCCAACTCTGGCCTTTGTCTGGTGAATAATATAAAAGCCTAGACAACCCACTAGTCTGGGTCATAAGCAGAATAAAGCTTCACTACACACTACCTTCCTGACTTGTCTTCAATTCAACAATAGGCAGGAGAGGGAGATTAGCCGGAGGGCAGTCCTAATTGGCTGCCTGCATCAGCTGACCAGCCCCGGCCGCCGGACATCATGCTGGGGATGGTTGACTGACCACAAAATGGCGTTAACAACCTTTACAGTAAGTAAACAATGACCAAAGAGGCAAACGCAATGATGAGATGCCCATTGGACAGGAATTCTGTCCCAGCATAACACGAAATCCAAGGCACAGCCGATGCAATTTCTGAAGAATGCATCCAGCTGAGATTTTTCTCATTAATTAAGGCTTAAGTGTACACAAAATGCAAGATTGAACACGGGACGTTTGCATGGCCCATGTAAAAGCACTATGCTAAGGTGAAAATGTTTTCTAAAAAAAAGGTTTTCCTAAAATTATCATACGGCAATAATAAACAAGCAAAAGAAACAACAGTTTAGTCAAGCCAAGTGTCTTTATTTAGCCAGAATAACATTAATCACATCATTATACAGAAATGAGTACAATTTCAGTATACACTGTACAAGAATTTCTGGCTGGGCCAGGTTCCTTAGCAGGTACTGATGTGGACTCTGCTCTTTTAAAAATATCTAAGTATTTAGAAAGAATATGTCTGTATGTCTATGTATTGAAATTTATAAACAATTTTTACATAAAATTGCAATGATGACTAAAATAATTTAGAGATACATTGCTGGTGATGAAGGAGGGGGAGGGGGGGGGCGTTTAAGATCTAGAATTGAATTTAAACTTCTTAACACTTAACAATGAGTCACCGAGTCACCACTTTACACTGGCAACCTTAGAAGTAACACAAAAAATGTACTCTTGCAGCCTCAGTCTAGGAACAAATTTGGAGCAAGAGCCTTCTCAGCGATTCCTCCCAGACTTTGGAATCAAATCCCACAAGACATCAATAACAGTAGTACAAATGGAGCATTGAAGAGGAAGTTAAAAAAGCATTTATTGAAGATCTGCTATAATAGACGATGGATTGACAGCTTAGCGCCGGTGAGCGAAGTCGTTCTGAAACAGGCGCTATACAAATTTATTATTTTAAGTGTACACAAATAATTTCTGATAATTTTTAAAGTCTTACACTTTGAGACTGAATTTAATTTTGCACCGCATGAAAGTTTTAAAAAAGAATTTCTCAACAAAATTACTGGACCATATCAACCAAGTCGAGCGAATCCTTATTTACTGCTTTCAATGACATATGCCTCTTTCTCTATTTTTCTTCCTTGTGGTTTTGCTTTTGCTGGAACCACGATTATGCAAGTAGTGAGTCAGTGCTAGTATATGGGTGGACCCTCCCAACATGGCTTACTTGATATACACAGTTTTGCTCCTCATTCAAGGACTTCCACTTCTTATTTTCTGCAGAGGTATCAGAGGTAAGTCATACAATGATATATCATGTTACATTCATGCTTTAAGTTAATCATTAATTGTGTTGAAACGGTTAGAAAAGATCATATAAATAGCTTTCTTTCTTCCAGGATGTAACTTCAAACTAGAAATCTGACTATGTAAACACACTCTGTTGTTTTTAACAGGCGTTCAAAATATTTTTCATCATATATATTTCATATTTTTTTTCATCATTTCTAAAGCAATCCATGCACATGTTATGCCATGTTTTAGCTGGCTAATTAACTTGCACAAATGTGGATATTTAACAACCATGTCCTTGATAGAACCCTTGGATTGGTCAACAGTTCTTCAAAGCACGTTTATAGGCACATTTATGGTTCTGTTTAGGGTTCATTTTAGAACCCTGTGGCTCTATATGAAACCTGACAAGGTTCAATTAAAGGTTCATATATTGGTTCAATAAAGGTTCTTTTAGATATGAATAAATATACAGCACAACAAAATATATAATATTTTGATTTATACATTTTCTTTTCTTTCATGAACAAACATAGCTTTGGTATGTTGAACTGAGCTCCACACAACCTAGGAATTAAATCACTTCATACACAATGTACAAGTTTACCTAATTAACCATGCCACAATCAATGATGCAAAATTCGACATTACACATGGTATATTTTTTGTCAAAAGCCAGTGAAATATCAGCAGGTTCTCTGTCTTGGATGACCATCATGCCATATTTCAACATTTTCCACATAGACTGGACTCTCTCTTGTGCTTGATCTGAACAAAAATTTGGGTGTTGACTCCTGTCAAAATAAAGCATATGAAGTGTTATTATAAAAATCATGACAGACGGTTGCATCTAAGACATCAATTATATAACATCACCAATTAGGATCAGACATATTATTACAGCTGTCAACGTTTTGCATATTTACTAACTAGGTAGCATCAAAACTGTTTTTATATTGTTGGTGCTATTACTGTTGTTTGTTGCCCACTCGGTGGGTATTGTTCTTTGTTTTTTGTTGTTGACCGGCAATCCTCATGTAAACTTTCAACACCCAAATTTTTGTTCAGATCAAGCACAAGAGAGAGTCCAGTCTATGTGGAAAAAAGGCAAAATCAAGAAAATATTCACAATTTTATATGAAACATTACATAACAGTTGCAAAGTGGTTTGAAAATTTACAACATGTGGTAAATTATCACCTCCAAAAGAATTGTGCTGATTGCATGTACCACTTTTGTCCTATATACACTGTAGATTTATAGCTGAAATATCTGCCTGCAAATCTAGAGGCATATTTGGACATCAAAGAAATATAACTTGCAGCATGAGTGAAATATAGCAATTTTTTATTTTTTATAACGAATACTCAACATGACAAGCAATACATTTGCTGCAATTGATATTTCTTTAGCAGTTCACTGTCTCTGCTTTCTCAAGGCTACAGTGTAATACAGTCCTCTTCATTAAATCCTGAAGGTTTTTATCGTCATTTGGCTTTTTTCCCTACTCAAATATATGCAAAAACAAAACAACTTAATAATATAACATGTTTTTATGTCTTGATTAAACAAAATTATTTACATATTACCCTGAAGCATTTGACAAATAAAATATTTATTACTCACCAGGAACTGAAATCCAAGTGCTTGTTGATGAGTTAAACTGTCTAATGTAATGCTCAATTGCTCATTGAGGCTGCACTGTCTGGCTTTATTTGTTGTTCTAATCAATTAAGTGACTGCCCTTACAATCCATTTAAGTATTGGTAACTAATGTGCTATTCGGAAACTTTACATGTACTATAGAACCTTATGGAACCCCTAGGTTGAACTTCCATATTGAACATGTAAGAACCTTTTTTTCTTAGGGTGTACACAACTACCTTGCCTACTAGCACTTGGCTGGTGGGCAGCTGCTCTTTAGCTTACTGTTAAGATGTCATTGGAACACACTGGCAAACGTATAATATATAACTGAATCTACATGCATGTCTTAGTTTTTGGATGAATCATCCTGCCACAAAAGCCTGTAGTTACTGCAAGGTATGGTAACTGCAAAGTTGGTCAACTGAAACGGCAGTTTTCCTATTACAAACAAACAAGTATACATTTAAGTCTTAAAAACTAGACACTTTCATGAAGGTTTATGCACAGGCATTTGCCAACATGTCTGACATTGCTCAGCACTTATACTTAAATTAATACCAATTAAGGCTACTGACTGCCTTAATTGGCTTTTCATCTCATACATTAGGAAATGCCCTGAGCTTGGCAATTATTTTGCTAGTTTACCAGTTAGACTTAAATACAAACAAATTTACCTAATAGGCAATCGATTGGCTTATGGCATTGAATGTCTAATGGTGGAATTGCATATCAATCAGTTGTGCTTGCATTGATTACACTTAATTGTTAAACAAATATTGCTGTTAGGTCACTTAATTGGCTTAAAGTTGACAGACACAGCGCTTGGGAGATATTAGCCAATCAGGAAGCACCATGTAATGAGTGTAGATAGTGAAATATTCAAATTAGCTACCATTAGAGATGAGAATTGAACATTCCCATCATACAGGCAAGGAATTCCTTCGTAAATAAGTTGTAAATACCCATAAATAAGAGTTATCACTTAGAATAAGAAAGGGCGGGGGCCTAGCTCAGAGGTAGCGCTCTGGGCTTCCAACCGCTGGGTCCCTGGTTCGATTCCCGGTCGAGCCTAAGTTGGATGGCTGTATCATCCTACGTCTCATTGCCATGGTCTCTGCCTGTCCTAATTAGCCCAACTGCAGAAATACAGGACGTAAAGCCCTAATCACACACACACACTTAGAATAAAAAGGAAAATTATTTTTGTATATAATATTGCCATTTTTTAGTTTTATATGCTGTTATTGACTGAAACTGGCCCCATCCTTGAAGGCAGTTGTGCAGGGGGTGTAAAAGCTGTTCTTGACAAAGTCAGTAGCCTTGGGCTAACTTGCTAAGTGTGGTCATGATGGTAAACGCCTGTGGTTTATGCCTTTGAAAGTTTAAGGAAACAAGTCACGGATTTGCATTTCACTATGTCATCTTTATTCACCCGTATTGTTAAAAACATGCATTGAATACAAGCCATATTATATTATAATCTATAAGATTATTTATTAAAAATATTTCCCAGACATACATTTATCTTTGGTTCAATAGTAAATCACAGGCTTTTTTTTTGTTGAAGTAAAAATGTAAGTAGATTGATTTTGAGGAAGCCTCTTTACGAGGCATTAATTGCTTATAATACATTGACGCCCTAATACTGGCACTTTCTATGTGCTCACAGTAAGTACATGTATGCAACATGTGCTTTCAAGTTGTCAGATACCAGTACTGCAGATACTTAATGGGCCAACACAATTAATGTTAATTGTTATCACAAATTCAGGGGAGGATCACAAATTCAGGGGAGGATCCAGATCATTTTTCACGGGGGGGGGGGGGTGACAAATTCAAATGTTATGCAGGGACCACTGCATCTTTAAATGTACAAGGCCAAGGGGGGGGGGTTTACACCCCCACAAGCCCCCCCCCCCCTAAATCCGCTACTGATTAATTCACAATATACTAATATCCACGCAGCAACAGTTCATGTTATTTCATCAAGCTGAAGCCCCACTTGATATCAGCAGCTCTGTCAGTCTGTCATGAATGGGAAAGGCGGATGTGAGTATTTCTGAGAGCATCGTATCAGCACTGAAAATACCTCGAGTACCCTTCATCAACTTATCCCCCAGGTGTCGCTTCCCATTGGATAAAAATAGCGCCATCTTGTGACTAGTTTGTCTGGCCTGACTATGGTAACCTCCAAGTTTCTCCTGTGAAAAAAAAAAAAAGAAGAAGAAGCATTGTATGAATTATACACAATATTTTTTGATATAGGTGCATGCACGCTGCAGCAGTCTGAAATATCTTGGCATTTTGCTAGTCAAGGACTTGCAGTCTCCGGGCTTTAGACTTAGAGGTTTCCTGGCAAACCATTCAATCTAGATAGTTCATCAAGATCTAATAACACTGCATTATAATACTCTTTTGACAGCCATAATAATTCATAAACTTGTATGGCAGATACACTGTTGACTCTAATCGTCTGATAATTCAAATAATTAAATCGTATAATTTTTCGAAAGTTTAGTAGGCTACTGAAGCCAATTATTGGTCTTAACCTACGACTCCATGAGATTTATTAATTCTTATCAGTCTATCACAATTTACCATTGTTTTTTAAGAACATTAATACATCAACGATATATCATCAACATAATAATTATGCTTTATGAATGGGCTTACTGAATTCAGAACAAGATCTTGTAATTATAGACAATTAAATTGCCAATAGAGTCTTTTCACTGAGCAGCAAGACATAAGTCCTTCGATCCTCTCCTCTTATTACTAATTTTATTTTCAGACATAGAAGATAATCACTGACTTATTAAAAAAATATAACTTTTTCAGAAAAATAACAAAAATCAACTGAATGATAAGTTGTTAAAATGCACTAAAAATACTGCTGCTAGGATGCACTTTGCTTCGGCCAATCACAGCCAAGGCGGGAACTTTTTCAGACAATAGAATTGCAGTATTCTGTCATAGCCACCTGGCGGAAATATAGAGAACCTTCTCTGAAAATCCACTTTCAGTTAATCGAAGTAGGGCAAATTTCAACTACAACGACCACACGTGGAAATCAGTATGTACAGAGATCTATAGTCAAAATTCTTTAACTTGTTCTACCTGGCCCTATGTGTTTTGGTACCAAGCTAAGTGGTTTTAAATTTAAGGTAACAGTCATTGTGCTTAAAAAAAATTAAGGTAACAGTCATTGTGCTCCAAAAAAATTTAAGGTAACAGTCATTGTGCCTAAAAAATTTTAAGGTAACAGTCATTGTGCTTAAAAAAATTTAAGGTAACATTCATTGTGCTTAAAAAAAATTAAAGGTAACAGTCATTGTGCTTAAAAAAATTTAAGGTAACAGTCATTGTGCTTAGAAAAATGTGTAGAGCAACAGAAACGATTGATAAAGTACACTACACAACTGACAAACAAAATACATTGCATCACCAAAACATAATTACCTTGTAGACACTGATCCTTTGCGAATTACTGAAAGGCTTCCCTGATAAGTCACACTCCTTCATTTTCTCAAGATAGGCAAGAATAAATCCAAGATTTCTATGTAAGACAATGATGCCTCTGGTCCCAGACATGAGATTCCCTTGTTTAATAACAACATTTTCCCTGGCTTCGTAGCCTAAAATGCCATCCAGGTTGTCATAGTAACAACGACTTCCGGAAACTCTTAAGATCTCTAATGACTTGATGGCGCCCTCTACTTCCGATATAACGAAAAACAACTTCCTGTCAGTTTGTTCTATCAACCTGCAAGTGAAAAAACAAAACAATTCATTTGCACCAAGAGCTCTTAGGAATTAAAATTTGAAAGGTTTTTTTAGTGAGGAGGAGGGGAGTATATGCTAAGTTTGTCTGTCTTTCCACTTTTTTCTTGTTTAATTTGTATCAGTCAGTTTGTCTATATCTAGTCTACTGAACTGTGTACAAGGAGATTAAAGACACAATCCCTCAGACATAACCTTTCATGGAGTACTTTATTTAATGCCTTTCATCTATTGGTAATCTTCTTCGATATTATGGGACTTAGTGACCCAAAACAGGTTTGAAGAGCCACTTTCTTGGTTTAAAGGCTATTGACGCATGCAGTAAAGATGCCAACTTTAACATTGCTTATCTTGGATATGGTTGAATGAGGTCTTCACAATGCTAATTGCCCTTCTTTATCGGCTTGCTTTGTGTGGTATTCATTACGTAATATAGGGGTTAATTATCCTTTGGTTAAGGCAAATCACTTTTATGCACTTTGTTTGCATGGACTAGTGAACCAAGAAAAGACAATAGGGTATATTGTCTCGATAGAGTATTTTGCTCTGTTTATACCCCATTTAAAATGACGTGGCAATATAATAGTCTTTAGCAATATAATAGTCTTTGGCAATATAATAGTCTTTGGCAATATAATAGTCTTTGGCAATATAATAAATAGTCTTGGCAATATAATAGTCTTTGGCAATATAATAGTATTTGGCAATATAATAGTCTTTGGCAATAAAATAGTCTTTGGCAATATAGTCTTTGGCAATATAATAGTCTTTGGCAATATAATAAATAGTCTTGGCAATATAATAGTCTTTGGCAATATAATAGTCTTTGGCACTATAATAGTATTTGGCAATATAATCTTTGGCAATATAATAGTCTTCGGAAACTAATAGTCTTTGGCAATATTAAACAAATTTGGCATTATATTCTTTGGCAATATAATAGTCTTTGGCAAACAAAAAAGAGGCTTAACATATGTTACTGTTGGACAGTTTTCTTCAGTGCTTACATAAACACGCAGAGAATGTGACTGAAATGTAGGAGGGACAACTCCCGAGTATGTTGGGCATCTATGGCAGCAGCAGCAGCAGCAGTAGTAGTAGTGTTAGTGTTAGTCACTACAGCTTGTTTAACTTTCCAAACAAAACATCACGCATAATGTATGATAATATAGGTGCTTAGAATCTCTATGTAATGCAGTGTCCCTACCCTCTGACCATGTTTTTTGCGGCATAGCGTTGGACTCCTGTTGGGGCCACTTTGATGGATTCCTTATAATATGAAACCTGGCTGAGTGCCATTTGGACCAACTCATTTTATGAAATTCCCACAAACCACAAACAAATGGATTCATGCAGTAGAACTTTGATACTATGAGCACCTTCTGTGCACAATTTAAATACTGGTTTCAATGGTGAGATTATTAGGAGTTCCATATTTTGAGTTATAGTGTTACTTTCAAACTAATAAAGGTGGCAAAATGATTGGACACATTTTTAGAGGTCTGATCTTATAATACAAGCAGAAAGGTCTTTTTACGGAGGCATTCTCACTTTACATAAATAAAGGGCTAGGTATTAAGTATTTTGTTTACTTAAAAACGACAAAAATTTCCTGGTGTGTTATATTTCATTACTTCAAGTAACACCAACACAAGAACTTTCATTAAAAAGTTTGTTTTACTCACCTGACTATTTCATTGTAGGCACATAGATAGTGGTCTGTGGAAACAGTTCCATCTTTTTTCCTGCATTTTCTGAAGGAATCCACCAAGAGCCCAGGATCTGCTGATAACTTAGGTTCATCCATGCTGTGTTTGTAATGTTGTATGTTATGTTTTGGGTAATGTGGTATCAATAAATATCCATGTCATGTCATTATCTATGTGACCATTAGACTGTTAGGTGGAACTCCTTTGTGATAACATTCATAACATTGAATTAAGATAAGATAAAAGTATAAGCTAAAGCATAAGCTAAACATAAGATAATGTAAGTCTGACAGAATGTTTTGCACAACTGAATGCCCTACATAGCGCACCAAGAGTGCTCTACCAAGCCTGCAGTGGACTATATATAGGCCCACCTCCAACTACAGTCCAACTAGCCATTACATTAAGTCATGTAGGCTCCAAGGCTTTCAAATGCAATCTACATTGAAGATATTTGACTATTATACAACACCACAATGTAAATCAGTGTCACCCCCCCCCCCCCCAATGATATGCCAACCACCCCCCCCCCCCTCGAGAGCCGCCACTGATGTTAATAATTATTTCTTTTTATTAGACCTTGGAGGAATTAGAATCTAATTCCTCCAAGATTAGACTTAGAACACTGCGTCAGGAGATGCACCAATAGGTGTTCATCTGAATAATATTTGATAAAATTTTCATGGTATAACAGATAACGTAAAGAGTCCTTTACTCATCTTTATAATACATGTATTATTTAGTGAGTTAACAGGAAAGCACTTATTCATTCACACCTGCCAACAGCAATATACTAGCCTTGTATAAATGGTATATGTACTTGCCATATAGACATCTATGCATTGATCAATACATAACACCAGACAGATACACATATAATGAATTTATTAGCAAGAAATTAATCTGATTATCAATGAGGATATATAAAATACTCCAAGCCCATTTGAAGCACATCCAACATAGTTTATGAAAAAGCTATATATATATATACTCTATTGCATTTATCTAACATAGAATGCATCGTTGATTTGCACCAATTGAAAGGAACCTCTTAGTCCTAGTGACTTTTCCATAAGTAGGCACATTAGTCACTATAAATAAGTAAGAAGTGTAGGGTAAAGTTGGGTAATATGGGCAGTAGTTTAATATGGGCACCTCGCAGTAACTGAAAGCCATCAGAAGTACATGTTGACCTTGGTGGAATTTTCAAGTACATTCAAGGTCATCATGTGGAGAGCATTTAAAACAGACAGCATATTTAAGGTTGCAGTTGTTTTCTTGATAGGTTGACTTAAATATATACCTGTCATTTCTTTTTTTGTTCTTGTTAAGGGAAAATACCTGTAGAATATGGTAATTAGGTGTAAACGTGTCAAGCTGACTTTTTTTTCATAGTGAATACCAGACAAGGGGTAATTGTAATTGACTGTAATTAATTACATTTTTCAAAGTAATTGAATGTAACTTGCAATTGAAGCATTTTCACAGCAATGCAATTTGTAATTTTATTAATTACATTGGAAATCTCAATTACTTTTGAATTACTTCTCAATTACAAAGACAAGTTTGTCAAAAGAAATATAACAAATTTGGAATTATGAAATTTAATCATTTTTAAAGCTATGGTAGTTCATAAGAGTGGTAGGTTTGTTTAATTAGCAGACATACTGATAACATTGTACTGGCTTTAATGAAAGTTCCCCGGCCCCTATTGTGCAGCTTGCCATTGTGTATTAAGTTGATAACACCCCCAAACCATGATGACCCCCTGGAAGTGTTACACAACATATTCTACATGTGACCATTCACATTCTTATCGTTTGCTATAAATTAAGTATAAGCATGATAGAAGTAGCGCTTGTATATTATACACATAATTTAGAATGGCAATGAGTTGGACTGATGTCATTTCAAGTTAGCCTTGAAATAAAGGACTCGACACTTTATTGAAGATCTGATGCAATTCATCATTCTTAAATAGATATTACATGTAATAAATAGTACTAATTAATAAATTAAACTTATTGCTGCATTTTTTTCATATATATCTTTTAAAGTAAAGATATTGGATATATACATGCAGTGTTGTGATTAGCAAAAATATTTTGTAATTGATTAATTCAATTAAGTAATTGTAACTGTAATTACTATTGTTTTGCTTGTAAATGATGATTCCGGGATGTAGTTGTAATTGTAATTAATTACATTGACAGTAATTGACCCCATGTCTGGTGAATACTATTTTCTTTGATTCTCACACATTAAGTTATGTCAGCAATTCTCAGAGCAGCCTAGAATGGAAGACGCATTTTTGGGTAATATGGGCATAGGTGATGTATGCATTCTATCAAATGTATTGTTCAGATTCACACAGTGTCATGTGACTTTTGTGTAGGATTATAAAGTGTGCAAAATTAATACGGGCCCATAGATGTTCAATATGAGCACTGCTCATATTAAACATTTATCTTGCCCATATTAAACGTTGGTATCATAGTATAGTTTAATATGGGTATTGTAGTGCTCATATTTTCAATGAGGTGCCCATAAAATCCTACTGTGGTTTAAATATAGGCTTTTTTTTTTCTAAGCCATGCTATTTCAAAAATATTATGGACATGAATATTATATATGCTCTGGATTTATAGCTCATTAGCTAAAGAAAATCAAGCAACAGGAATTATGCATTTTCCATGATAACGTTCATCACAGCATTAGCAAGACTAAAAAGGAATGCCCATATTACCCAACTTTACCTTATTTCGTGCACCTGGAATACCTGAACATCTTTAATGATCACCACAATATCTGATGTTCTAATAATACTGAACTGACATAGACACGAATCTAGTGAATACAATTGCATTTTTTTTTTCTGCCAGAATATCAAATGTTTCATATTTCATACGCATTAGAATATCCACTGAGTGTTTCATTTCATATTCATAAATAACATTACATGGAACTCAAGAACCTTTCAGCACTCTTGTTTATGAGTTGCAATTTTTCTGAAGTATTTGGGTTTCCTGCTGTAACAATAGTTAAAACACCTGGCACCATGTCTGGTCATTGACTTTTAGCCCATGATCGACCTTTAGGCACTTATACATCCAGCCTACGCCTTTCAGCTGTGTTTGTTGGGTACATATATATATACTACAGGCGCGGATTCATTAGCCCCCCCCCCCTGTTCGGCGCCCATTTTGCATTGCAATAATAGCCACCAGTCAGGGAGAGGCACTGACAATTAATGCCCCCCCCCCCCCACCCCCGTCTGAAACTTTCTGAATCCGCCGCTGTACTAGAGGTCTTACATGTCCCATTACTGCCTAGGATCAAATTCAGTACAAAACATGACAGTGAACTTATAAGATACACTCAATCATTCTCAATAAAAACTCATCGGCGCAAGACCTGACTTTCAACGTAGATGCACAGGACTTTCCACACATTCATATATAAACTGCACACAGTGGACAGAACACCAATGATATTACACTAGTTGTCTTACACTGCATGTGCTCTTCCTATGACATCACGAGAAGTACCTTTTCTCTGAGAAGATACAGGTCTGAAGAAAATATACATGTAATATAGGAATAGACACCACTGTACGTACTGATTCAATTCAATTCAATTCAATTCAATTCAATTTATTCATGCTCACCAGTGAGTGGTATGGAGCCAAAAAATAAAAAAGTTCAAAATACAAAAACATACAATTTGAAATACAAAAAAACATACAATTTGAAATACACAAATCATAGATGTTGACCGGGGGCTATGAGCGAGTTGTGCAATCCCTCCATTGTTGACTATTTTTCAAATTTTGTTACAATAATATCACACAATTTTGAGAGCTTCGCTAAAGTTACATTATCTTTCGAATTAATGATGGTTTTGTATATTGTCTCTTATTGTCAATATAATTTGGTGTTTCAGAATGCAGCCGTTCATTCTATGGCTTCGACTACAGAGGCAAAGTTTCAAGAACAAAACTTGGTTTTACTTGCCAGGCTTGGAGCAGCCAATCCCCTCATCAACATGGATTTACCAAAGGATCCATGTTCCCTGGTGGAAGTGTGGAGGAAGCCAAAAACTTCTGCAGAAATCCAAATGAACGGTCACAAGGCCCGTGGTGTTATACGACGAACCCTTTTCGCCAGTGGGATTATTGCGATATCCCTCGGTGTTCAAGTAACTACTACAATTGATATTGCTGATTTTAATTGAAGCACTAAACATTTTAATACATTGTGGAACTAGCTAATGATTTTAAGTTAAAAATCCTATTAAAACTGTGTCATAAGTCACCAAGAAGAGGAATAAAAAAGTATTGTACAATCAAATAAGCTATTAAGTCACAGTGATTCTTTTATAATGTAAGTGACAGGTAATCACACAGGTTATACAATGGGTTGTATATATTACAAAATACTGTTCTTTTCAACAAAAAAATTGAAAGAATTAATAACTATAAAATAGTTTTTCATTGTATCGCTGATCGTATAATCATATAATTTTAATATTGAATCGCTGTTTATATAATTACCTTCAATAGTCTTTCAAATGTCTGCGTAGTTTTCTCAAAATGCTTTCACTTATTCACCACATCAGGTTATCCAGAATGTCGTTTGACAGAAGGCGGAGAAGAATTCAGAGGCAACATCGCTGTCAGTAGATCAGGTGCGCTTTGTGCACCTTGGGATGAACACTCCATTGACAAAGGCAACTCGAGTCTGGATGAGAATTACTGTCGCAATCCTGATGGGAGAGAACAACCTTGGTGTTATGTTGAGGGTGTAGTTAAAGATGATTGGGAATTTTGTGACATACCATTTTGCAAACGTGAGTAATTTCAGTATGAAAAGGACAAGAAGAAAAAAATGTATATATCCCTGTTGCAACCACCTTGCCTACCAGCCACCCTAGTGGGAAATTCTTAGTTGGCACAGTCGATCAACAATCACTTTTGACATTCATTCATTAATTTATTTGGCCATTAGGCCAAGCTATATTATTTCCTTGAAGGGTAAATTTATTTCTTAACACCCCTTTTTCAGCACCAATGCACTGTATCCCTCCATCAGCGGAATACTCCTCTTTTATCGGGACACTCAGCGTGACAGAAAATGGCCGCATATGTCAACACTGGTCAAGCAAAGCTCCTCATCAACACGATCACACAAACAAAGACTTTCCTGATGCGAATCTTGAAGAAGCAGCTAATTACTGCAGAAATCCTGATGGAGATACAAATGGCGTTTGGTGTTACACGACAGATCCTCAAATGAGGTGGGAGTACTGTAACCTACCACGATGTGAGAATGGTGAGCATCAAAACTTCTGAGAGCTGCCAACTCTCACGCATTCGCCGTGAGACTGACGCATTTGGTGTCTATCTGACTCTTTAGATATTCAGTAGTTTCCTGACAGTTTAATTTGTCTCACACATAGAGAACTAGAATCTTTCATATTATATTGCATTGCTCCAAAAATTGGTAACTCTTTAAGTTCTGCATTTACAATTCACCTAAAACAAATGTGTACATCCATGTTATCCAGCTTAAAATAATTGAACAGACTTCATGTTGGTGATGATGGCATTGGTCTTCTTCAGATTGTAAGATAACAGAAGCTGGACGCGAATACAGTGGCACAAAAAACATGACCGCCAATGGCTCAGATTGTCAACGATGGGACAGCCAGTCACCCTATCCTCACAACATGACGTCTTCCGACAGATTTCCTGATGCTAATGCATCAATGGCAGAAAACTTTTGCAGAAATCCTGATGGAAGAAAAACGGGTCCTTGGTGCTTCACGACAAGCGAAGAGGTTGAATGGGAGTCCTGCGGAATTCCTGACTGTCCACGTATGTCATATTTATATTCATATCCTTCTAAAAAGCCTTGTATTATGGAAGTACAAATATCTGACTGCAAGTTAAACAAATTTCTTATCAAAAATACAATAGATGTAATCGTTAATTTCAGATGACACAGACAGCTACCCAAGAACACCAAGAGCAAAGCATGTTTTGCATATAGGAATTGATGGCCTGCACCCAGAATGTATAAAGACTGCTACTTTTGGCGCACCCAACATATTAAAAAATTTGGTTGAAAAGGGGATGTACACATTTACCAAAGCTCGAACAGTGTTAAATGTAAGTGTCAGTTGGCACCGTGTATACAGCACATTGATGGAAAAACGTTTTTCATACACCAGATAAACATGATAAATATCCTCCTCATTGTATTAAATTTGTCCACATGGCAAAGATGTAATAACTGTGCTGAGACAATCAAGACTGTTTAATTGGCAGTTTCATTGACCTTATCAAGCGTGCTGGAGAAAATAGTTCATACCTGGGTACAAGAACGTAAATTAGAGAACTATTTTTATACACAAAATCTTGCTCATCTAATGAGTGTGCAGAAACTTTTTTTCTACCAAAATATGTTGAATAAACAAGCATTGGGGTTTTTTTTTAAATGCCAGAACATGTTCAGTAGTATTTTATATACTATTTCAGACTATATCATCACCAGGTTGGAGTGCCATACTTTGTGGCCAAGGGATAGAAACATCAGGGGTGACAGCAAACAGCTGGAAACCAGGATGGATGGACAAGAAGGAAAACATTACTCCTGTAAATGGAGGTTAGCTAATGAATTACCTGTTAATTTATGAAATGATGAAGATGGGTATAAATGATTCATCCAGTTGGTATAATCCAATGGTGAAATTATGAATAAATTACTTGATATTTATCGCACACCTGGAACCGGTCACTACAACGCATTTCTCAGTTTATCTTCACACCTTACCGATTGCCACCATTCACCTGAAGAAGTCCAGAGCTTATGGATGAAACGTTGTTGTAAGTTAAAAATATCCAGTAATTTATTCATAATTTCACCATTGTAATTTTACGGTTTACGCAACATAATAGATAAGTAATATGATCCCGGTACCCAACTACCTCACCTACTAGTACTTGCCTGCAGGGTATCTACTCAATTTTGAAATCAAAATTCCCTGTATTTTCCTTGATTTTTCCCTGCTTCACTAGTTATTTTCCCAGGTCATTATACGGCCTCCTGGTACCCAGTAGCTGTACCTTCACCGCCAATATACCATTAAGTTTAGTGTAATTATTAAATCAACAGAGTCCATTTCAACCTATGAAACTTAATATCTACAACAAGCCACACTGCCATCCAGCGTTATTAATTTCCGATCAAAATTCTGTTAGCATCTTACATATTATCATACACATAATGACACATTCCCTGTGTTTTCCCTGAATTCATAACCTAACAGCAAATTCCCTGAATTTTCCCTGCAGGGAATTTTTTTTTTACAATTCTCCCTGTTTTCCCTGTCCAGTGGATACCCTGTGCCTAATGGGTATTTTCTCTTCAGCTCAACTAGTTAAGGTGTTGTAAAGTTGCCACCCTAGATGGAGCAGAATCTGGTGCCCTTGTGAGTACAGTTGGAGCTGCCATGCAGAACCAGTGTACAGGATCAAGCACATTAAAAATATCCCTATCATATGTTAGAAAGGATCAACTTAAGCCTCCCTGCATTAAAGTAATCAACTTCAATCCATCATTAGGCATGGGAGCGACACTTTCCATACATACTCGGCATTGTTGAGATTATTCCCGATACCTATTTTGATTGCCTGCTTGCTAATGTTGAGCGCAATATTTCTGCAATTATCCAAACTACTATAGAACATCTTTTGTTTCAGTGTCTTGGCCATTCCCTTGCGTTTTTGAAGGACTCAAATCCCAAGATGCCAGCATTCATACAGCATTTTTCTACGATTGGCCATGGCTGAGGTACTTAGCTAACAGTGGGGTACCAGGATCTGTGGATTATGATTATGTAAGTATGACAGACCCCGTCTTGAGACAATTCCAAAGGTCACCTGACAATGAGTCCACCAATGGCGTTCTGTCCTGTCGAGAGATGGAGCTACGACCACACCGGTCTTGCTATTGTTTAATGACGTCATCAACAAAAGGTCAATCAGTGCATTTGATGACGTTACAATTGGATGACGTCATTAAACAATAGCAAGACCGGTGTGGTCGTAGCTCCATCTCTCGACAGGACAGAACGCCATTTCATGGAGTCATTGCGTTTTTAACATGCGCCATGTTACAATGTCGTGCATTCTCCATTTTTGGAAAATAATACGTTAAGCATCGCTTGGTTAAGGATGTTACGTTGTGACTTTTTGTTCAAGCACCCGGAAAATCAGATAATTATATGAAACTAGTTCAAGTGATTTGAAGTCTGGGGTCTAAGTAGCTCTTCAGGCAGGAGAATATTGCAAGCATCGCAACAAGGCAATATAATTTGTTCGTTAAATTTTAGTATCGCAGAAAATATATATTATTATGTGAATGCTACTATGTATAAAATCAACTTTGTTCTTTTTTTCATTTTCAGATTTGCGGAGCATTGTCAGAGAATTACTTTCTTTGTGACCCTAATATCATATTAAACGCCACGCCGTATCTTAAAGAAGTGGTCAAGTCTGCCGAAAGAAGTTACACGTTTGTCTATCTTGGAAATCTTGATGTTGTCGGTCATGCATTTTCTTGGGGTAGTTTGTTGTACAAGATGACTGTTTCATATGCAGATTCTCATGTGAGTGTGATTTAATAGAGTCTTTTCACTGAGCAACCCTGAATTCAGCAAGACATAAAGTCTTTCTTCTCCTCTTATTACTCATTTTGTTTTTCAGACATAATAAGTCATAACTAACTGATTCCATGAGTATAATTTTCTTAGGGAAACCACAGAAATCAATTGAATGATAAGATGTCAAATACACATTAAAATGCACTTAAAATACTGCTGCTAGGATGCACTTTGCTACAGCCAATCGCAGTCAAGAGCGGGAACTTTTTCAGCCAATAGTATTGCAGTACACTATCGTAGCCACCTGGCAGAAATATCGAGAAACTTCCATGAAAATCTACTATTAGCTGTGTTAAAATCAATGATTGTGAATATATACAAAGTAGTAAACTTGATCAGTCGATCCAAGGCTGTCTTTGCTTTTCAAAAAACAAATCTAGTGTAAGAATGTTGGACCCAAATATTTTCCTTGGTCTGTCTCAGTTTAATTAGTGATATGTAACAATATCATACATTTTGTCAAAAGTTTAAGCACTACTTGGTAAAATGAATATTGATAAACCCTAATCTTCATAATTCCTTTAAACTAGATATGTTGCCATTTACATTCAATTGCATATGCTTGACAAATTTATATGAAATCTTCACCTTATTTCAAACACCGTACATGAGTTATTATATTGTCTCATTCAATTGAATAGGTTGGCTGGCTACTCAATGCTGTGGAAGAAGTGGGCAGCGATGATTTCTTAGTGATGCTTAGTTCAGATCATGGAGGATCGGGTAATTCACACGGGAAACAAATGGATTCCGACATACGAGTGCCTCTATTCATGAGAGGACCCGGCATACCAGCTAACGAGGAATTTCCATACACCATCCAAACTCGGGACATGATACCGACAGCTGCTGATTTCTTGGGACTGAGACAAAACCCATGGTGGACTGGTCGCCCATTAAAGGAGGCTTACCACCAGAGAAAAACTTCTAAATCGGTCTTAAAAAAATAAACAGTTTTCCAGACATTAAAATGCCAATTGAAAAGCCATTAATAGGCTGTGATATGTAAATATTTTATTACCTACTTTTATGAATTTCAAATTTGTTTTCTTTACTGCACATAGTAAATTTGTGAATGATACATAATCTGTTTGTTTATTTTAGTTTTTGTGCTTGAGATTTAAATTGTATATATTGGGATCGTCATAGCAACATACTAAACTCCTCCTAACATTACATGTATTGTGCTTATGGTACTTATTCTGTTCCATTCTAAAACTTTTGCTGAACTATGTTATCGTGTTCATATATACGCTAATTTAATAACCATGTTTATGTTGAAAATTTCAATAAATCACAATTCTAAATGGAAAGTGTCACATATATATATATACCTCATCAAGCCATTTACAATCACAGGAAATTGTGATTCTTTCAATATCCCTGACTAGAGGTAAGAATTGATATAGCTAATCAGAACCACCCTTCTATGGAAGATTATAATTTATACACAGAATGCGCCATGCAGACTGCTGTTACACTGGGCATGTTGGGGCTTGGATTATAATTTGATTGATTGGCTAACTTGGCTCGAATTGATATTTTGGAAACCATGGATTAGAGGAGCAGTGTTTACTGTTAATCCTGTACAGTGTGCTTCCCAATGAAGTATAGTAGTATATAGTTACTTTAAAAGAGAAACAAATATTTAATAAACAATGCGGATACCTTTTTAATCATAATTTTGTGAAACTTTTGGGAGTTCAAAAACTTAATTATGGATGATAAGAAAGAATATTTACAGGTGAGAGCACATCTAATTATACTAGATAACAATTAAAATTGCATAATTATGCCATGGAGTTGACTCCATGATTATTATAATACACATTGTAGCAGAACGTGGCATTTTAAAGAGC